>CM047870.1:24542810-25142810 GCA_026212405.1 Petrea volubilis
AAAAATTGAGAAATAATTGTTGGGTCGGTCAGGTTCGGGTTGGGTGGGTTTGTGGGGGACCTGATGTGTTCAGGTCAACCAACCAATTAATCAGGTTCGGGTTAGGCCCTTCGGGTTGGAAATCAGGTCGGGTGGGTTCGAGTTGGGGATTTTAGTGTTATACATGTACTCAACCCGACCCGACCCCACCCGCCCACCCGAATTGACACCCCTAGATAGATTTATTTATTTATGGTTCAACTGTACTGCATGTTTTATGTACTTTTATAAACTAATAATGTACCATTATCATTTTTAATTAAATAAATTATGCCGATTGTTTCTCATACCATGTTTATTGATATAATTGTCAATATATTTTTTGCATCTTACATCGTAAAATCAACTTTTGATTTGGATAAAATGAATGTTTATTTTCTTAAAAATAATGTAACCAAATTCTTTTATTAAATTAAATTATGATAAACGAGTATCGATTCTTTTAAATAAAAAACTGATATATATATATATATCAAAGAAGCATGCACATATTAAAGGACTATACAATATTGAAATAATTAATCATATCTAGTTAGAAGTTAAGTACATCCTTAAATAATTAAAGGGTTCCGCTAGACATCACTATTATGAAACTATTTTGTGAGGGCTATCATTCTCCTCCATTGTCATTTATATGGTCTAATTATTTAATATACAGTCTTTGTCAAGTTTACAGAATCAAAATTAAAATATAATTTCGAACTTTTTAAAAGTAATATACTTTATAAAGAAAATCCAATATAGCATGAGTTTCAAGCTAGTATAATTTATCGTATGGGCCACACCCCCTAATAGCCCCACGCAAACGAGCAAGTACCCAGTGTTAAGAGTGAACCTTACCTACCAACAACATCTATCGATAATATAAATAATTAAATTAACAAAAAAAAATAGGAGTACAGGTGTACTAAAAGATAATTAAAGTAGTCATTTAAATTTAACGATGCATATATAGTACAAAGTCAAAGTACACCCCTAAACTGTATATGGCTCTGTCTGCAACATTATCTCCATAATGGTCTTCTTCATATTTATAATAAGAAAATTAACAACACTCATTTCAATCATTTTGAACTAACTTTTCAATTGTAATGGATATTCTTCAAAGGTCGAAACCTATTCAATGTTGATTTCTCAAAATTTTCAACTCTAAATCATTCCCCAAACTCGAATTCAACGTATTCAACCAAAAAGTAAATGCTAAAATAGCAAATACGAATAATAGATACGTTTTGATTTAAAATCAAATATTTTTACCATTACTGAAGACCTCAACACAACAACTGGCCGAGATAACGGAAAGGTGGGATAGCACATAAATTCAGAAGAGCCTAAAACAATAATCTCATTTGCTTTCATACCAGTTCATGGTACAGGCCAAGACATTCAGCATATTTGGCTCGAACCGATTTTGATGAGGCCCTCGCCGCTCAGTATGAAACGCTTCAAAGCCCGTAACATGAGAAAATTGTATTGCTAAAAGATCACGAGCCATCTTGGAGAGTGTAGGATACCTGGGGCTTGCTGCTTGCCACCACGAAAAAACACTGAAGTTCTTACTCTAAGGCAAGACAGATTCTTCCAAGTAATATTCCAGCTCGGATTTGACGGGTCGGGCCTGAGTCGAACCATAAATGAACTGGTTATACTCATCCAAACAATCGAAGCCAAAATTTAACTTTTGTCGCCTTTCTTTAATTTCTTGGGCAGTCTCAATCTCTTCTTCTGAATCAAAACTTGAATCACTCAAGACGTACTCTGCTCCATCATCAAGAGTCACATAACTGTCGTAAAGTCTTTGAAGGGACTCTAAGATAGTGTCCACTTGTGAAATTCCTGAATTAATACTGTACTTTGAGGTAGAAAATTCAATATACTTCATTTTATACCGAGGATCCATGACTGTTACGATTGATAGAACCAGGAACATGTCCTTCCAGTACTTGTTGAAAATTCTACGCATTCTTTGAGCTGTGATTCTGACGATTTTATCAGGATTATTGTTACCTTCTTTAGTCAAGTTTGCTTGAAGCTCTTGAAGATTGTGTAGGCATGTGGCTGCACCTTCATGCTTTGTCTCGAACAGAACCTCTGCAGTATCATACACGATTTGTACAATTTTGCAAACGCCTCTGACTTTCTCCCATTCGCATTTAGACGGGATGTCAAAACCCTTGCAGTAGTCCTTTAAATATTCTTCCTAGGCCTCCAATCACAGTGCCTCTTTTAGAATGCTCAACGTGAGATACCACAATGGAGATGACTTTCCCCGGAAGACTAAACGGCGGATCTGGCGGATAATAAAGTCTATTTTATCAAATGCTAACAACACCATCGAGCACAACATTTCTGCACAGCAAGATACTTGAAACAAACGTCCGTCCAATCGGAGACTTCTTTTATCCTTTAAATGATCCCTGACTGTCACAGCACCATCATCAAGGTACACAGATGCAGCCTTAGACAGGAGACTATATATTTTATCTTCAATTTCCCAGTCTGAAAGGCACTTAAGAATGATATTTTCAGGAAGACTATCAGCATCACCCTCCAGAGCAGGACTAACGCCGAGAACATAATTTTTCAATTTCCAATTCTCATCAATAACATGAGCTTTCACACATAGATAATTAGAGGCGAAGCATTCATCAAACAATTGATAATCTTCATCATACATGTTCTTGCAATCATCCCACGGGTCCACAGAGAGGCTGATTTGCCCATCCAAAGTCCTCAAATTTTCTTTAATCCTTGCTCTCTCTTCCTCGTAATATTCCAAGCAATGTTTTTCCAGGGTAGCACATTCGACAGTAAAGTGCGGGGGTCACTAACATGACATATTCTATGAAAGAATCTAACTCGACCTTGCTCGGTGGCACACCAGCGTTGCACAAGAATTTCGCAAGGGCTTTGTACGCACGATTTTCATCAAAATCATGCTTTTTGATCATCACATTTGTTTCGTAGCTTTCACCCTCGTGAACATGACATTTCCTTCTTGTATGATTACGGAAGCCTCCCTTTCCACCGGGCCTCGACATTATACCTAGAAGATGAAAATCATAATATGTTATATAATGGTGGTGGAGTAAGAAGCTCAAAAATATGCATGCTTTAATTTATCTACCCACGAAAAGTAAATTTTCCTTTTATAAAACCAACAAGAGCACCTATTATTCGCTAATTAGAAAATCTAAACAAATCCTGCGCTTTGGATCAATATAATCAATCTCATGAACTGACAATGAAAAAACTATTCAACTCTGAAATTAGTTCTTGTTCCAATATTAATCCTAAAATGTAGAACTAAAACCCTAATTGAAACTTTTTCACCTCTAGGTAAATCTATGACTTCAAAAACCCAACTCAAGTTGAAGTCTAAAACCCTAATCCAAGCACATTCGCCATTTATACTTCTCACAAGAAACAAGCCAACAACAGATGAGCAAAACAAACAAATTAATAATCAGCCCATTTCTTCCTTTTCCTACTATTTACTATTCACATGTTATTTAAGCGACAATAATATCAAACCCCTACGAAAATAACAACTCGAATAGAACGAAAATTTTCCTTTCTGGTATAATTATTCAATTATTAAACGCTACAAAACTCCAAATACGAAACCCATCTTTTTTTTTTTTTTTGAGGAAAAAAACCCTTCTTTTATTTATATTCTTCAACTTACACAGCAGCCGAAAAGACGTATAGAAAAAGAAGAAGAATTATACTTTCGAACTGAAGCAGAAAGAATCAAACCTGTTTCCGATGACGATGGCTTCGATATTTCAACAATTTGTAGTGTATCACTGTATGTGTTCTTTCTTTTTGGCTTCTTTTGTGTGTGTGTGTGTGTTTTAATTTTTCATTTTGCAGATTCTCAAGACCATATTTACCAGTCGTTTTGGCGGGAAAATGTTGGACGACAATCTCCTCAAGCCCGTTACCTTGGCCCATTATCGATACCTTAGTTCATGGGCTAAAATATTGTATTTTTTCTATTTATTATTATTATTATTATTATTTTTCTTTTTGGATTGAATCAAACATGAGCTGGGGAAAAAAGAAGGGGAAGAAAGATGGAGGAAAAAAAGGAATTGTTTTAGTTATATAAAATCTGTCTTATATGTATTGTAAATGTTTTATCAAATATTAAAATATATGATATATTTATATTTATAAAAACAAAGTTTATAATAGTATAAGATATTTATGTTTTATTTGTTAAATATTATTAACATGTCATAATTATAAATTTTAAAGTATATGTTTATAAATATTTGTATACATTAAATAAGCTTTAATTTAGTTAAATATTTAAATATGTACAATATTTTTAAATTTAATTAATATAAAAATTTTATACATATTTTTTAATATTTAAGTTGATTTCACGTAAGCTCCACATCAGTGATAAATAAGTATTTTGCCTTTCAAAATTTAAAAAACCCCAAATATAACCTGCAACCTAGAAATTCAGGTTTCTAAGGTCAACTTTAGTCAAAACTGAACTAAAATTGTCAAAAAAAAAAAAAAGAGAGAA
Organism: Petrea volubilis; assembly: GCA_026212405.1. NCBI lineage: Eukaryota > Viridiplantae > Streptophyta > Magnoliopsida > Lamiales > Verbenaceae > Petrea > Petrea volubilis. The sequence goes on from CM047870.1 coordinate 24,547,393, forward strand.
TGAAATCTATTAGGTATTTTTATCAATTCAAGAGATATAGGACTAAACCTAAAACAGGAAAAGTTAGAGGACTAAAATTGTAATTTCGCCAAAAAATAAAGTAGATATGTATAATCTTATGTTGTGAACTAAATGGTTTGGAAAAAGTTCTGTCTAGCGAGTAAAATGGCACTCCAGTTGACAATCGCTTTGCCGAGAATTAGGAATACTACAACTTTATAAATATTAAACAACCACACAACAAAGTGAACTTCGCCGTCTCGTTGGCAAATATGTGGTTAGAAGAAGAGCTTCTGTTGCTGTAAATTTTCACCAAAAAAAAAAAAAAGAAAAATATATACAAAAACTAATATTTTTCCCCATTGGATTCCTACTCAAACACGCAACTGTCATGACTAATCTTAACTGCACAATTCCAAATCCCACTCAACTATCTAACACTTACGCTGTGTTTGGTTCTAAGATTTTATAACAGAAAAGAAAAGAAAATAGAAAGGAAATTTAATTTTCAGCGTTTGATTATTAAGGAAAAAGAAAGAAAATACTAAGAAAAGAAAATAAAAGAAAATATAGCATGAATGGAGAAAAATCATTTTCCGTCCAAATTGGTGAGGAAACGGAAGGAAAAAGACATCACACTCTCTCAATAACGTTTCTCTAATATACTCTGTTTCTCTCTCTCTCTCTCCAGAACTCTCTCATTTCTCTCCCAAGCTCTCTCACTCTTCACTGTCTAACCCGTTTCTCTCTCTAGACCTCTCTCTCTCGATTCTTACCATGACTTCCCGAGGAAATTCATCGGGTTCTCAACGGATATTTCCACCATCAAACCTTGCTCGTCAATTTCCTCCGTTGAATCAGAATGCCGACCAATTCCGTCGTCAAAATCAAACACCCTTGAAGAATAGAGTGAGTAAATCTTCTTATGAGCCTAACTCGATTGTTGGTGGAAGTGGTGTAGGAGATCCAATTTTCTCAACATCTACACATTCATTTGCACACTTGGAACCTCAATTTCCCAATGCTACAGAAGAAGAGGTATTTCTATATCAAATCCTATTTAAGAAATGTGTATATGTTTTGGGATTTTCTGTTATTACCGAATTTCTATGTGAAGGTGCTAGTAGTTGGGTTTTATTTGAATAAGTGTTTTGATGGATTATGAATTCTAGGTGTTTGATTAATTGTCTCTATGAATTTATGAGTTTTTTTCCTTTGTTCTTTGTCATTTAACTAGCTAATTTTGCTATTTTCTTGGTGGGTTTTTTGATGTGTTGCTTGATGCTTTGTTTTCTTAAACGAATGACTATTTTGAGATATTCTCGTTTGTTAGAGTTGGGATGTCTGACATGTTGAATGTTGTAAAATATTGGAACTGAGGGTAGTGTCTTGAAGTCACTGGGGTGTAACAATGTCACTGTGTAAGTGGATTTGAATAATCATGCGTTTAAGTTAGGTAGATGGCTCTCAAGTGATTGCATTAGGTAGGTTGTTAATAAAGTTTTTGTTGTTAATGCTTTCATTGTCAATATTAAAAAGAAATAATGGAAGTGGTTTCTATCGGCTTCTGTTAAGCCCGAGTCATTGATGTACTGAACAGATTCCAACAATTTTATCCCATGACTTTTGCACCATTGGGATATCATTTCACGAATTAAGTGATTAGGGAGAAGCATTGTGTGCGAAAGTACTTGTTGGGTTGTCAGGCATGTTCTGTTCCCAGCCTTTAGCCATTTTTGAATGAAGGGCCAATCAAAAGTCTGCCAAATTTGAAGGTAAAATGTTAAAAAATGCAGACAGTATATGAATAGATGGAAGTGTATGCAAAAAGAACTTCAATATCATGACTGCAAATACAATTAAAAAGAAACAAGCAAACACAATGCCTTCTTACTTGTTGATTTGTACATTGTTATGGTTACAGTCCTTAATACAGACAAAGTCAAAAAGATCAATTTATCTTTACAAATCATTTTCGTGCCTCAGATTAAAAGTTTCACCAAAAAAAAAAAAAGTTCATAAAATCCAAAAATTTGGGACCTTTATTTTGTTTCCTTCTTGCAAAGCAAAGATAAACTGTTCAGTAATTTGTTTTTTCTCACAGTGATTATCAAGTCAATCACCTGGAACAATTCATATTATGTTAATATCTTTCCCCTGGGTCTTGTTTGAAGTCGATTGTAAGAAAAGTGAAGTGCTATTGTTTACCTACTTTGCTGCCTCATATGTTGTTAAGAATAGTGCAATAGTACATATCAAATGGTGATATTCCTAAGTAACAATGCTAATTTATGGAAATAAATCCATCATAGTAACTCCAAAACCTTGTTGGAATGCACCTGCTAAACTCCATGGTAGACCTGATACAGTTGCGAAAAAAAAAAGGATAAATCATACAGCCTTCCCTGAGATTAGGCCTAATTACAGCTAAACCTACTTTACTTTCCAAAATTACACCTACCTCCCCTGACATTTGGTTCAGGCCAAATACACCAAAAGTATATTATCATACCTTTATTATTCTATTAGCTTGTCCAACAACCAACTTTCCTTGCCAGTAGATGAGAGCTGTTACAGTAGAATTACAAGAAATAGACCCAATAGGTGTTACTTCCATCCCGTCCACGTCTTCTGCTATTTCCTAATAATATCAGAATATTACTTAATAAACGAAAAAGAATGGAATGAGTTGTTTTTTTCTTCTTTGTTTTTTGTTGGAGATCATCAATAAATTGAATCACTTGATACAAGACAACCAAGAAATAAATTAATAAATCAAAATGAATGAACTATATTCTAATAGCACAGAATCAGCATGTCTAACTCCAGGATTGATATAAGCGTGAGACTAGCGTTGGCTGATAAGAATGAGTTTATATCTACACATGTTCTTACCTGCACGCTGATCGTCTTGTCCCATCCCCCGCTGATCACTACCATGGTCTTCTTTAAGTAGTTCATCAGCATTTTCCATTTGGTATTTGTGGACCAGTTTCTATTCAATTCATGAGGATGTGAAATGTATCATAGAATGATGTTATGATCTCCTTCAAGTTGATTAAGGAAAAGCGAAAAACTGGAAGCATTTGTTTACGTAGTGATAGAGTATATATATGCAACATATATATATATATATATAGATTTCTTATTGTGTGTATTTTCTTGTTCTTTTCTTATAGTAATGATAAAATAAATCTCATGGATTTTGTTTCTTGTTTAGATGGATATGGATGATGAGGAACAATGGGAAAATTTGAGAAAATGGGCTGCTACTTGTGTTGTCGCTTATGCAACATATGCTATTTTTCTTATTTCATTAGTTTGAGCACCAAATTACATAGATGAGGATATTATAAAAGATGGAGACTATGAAAGACAAAGTTTGATGAGACGTCTCACAAAATTGAATGATGAGGATTGTCGTGATCAATTGCATATGAGAAAAGATGCATTTGCTAATCTTGTATACATTCTTAAAGGAAGAGGCCTACTTAGAGATACTAGTCATAGTAGTGTAGAAGAGCAAGTAGCAAGATTTCTCTATGTTGTGGGTCATAATCTAAGGAATAGAAAAATTAAGTTTACATTTAGACGTTCTGGTGAAACCGTAAGCCGACAATTTAACAAGGTGCTTAAAGCTATTATTTCTTTAGAGGATCTCTTTTTAAAGCAACCTAATGGAAAAGAGTGTCAAACAGAGATCAAGAACAGCTCCAAATATTATCCGTACTTTAAGGTAAAACTAATTTAAAAAAGAAAATACCTAAATAAAACTTTATTTTATGTATGCTAATAAAACCTTTATAGGATTGTATAGGTGCAGTTGATGGTTCACACTTTCACGTTAAAGTGTCAAATAGTGATGCACCAAGGTATCGAGGGCGTAAATCACACCCGACTCAAAATGTTCTTGCTGCTTGTACCTTTGATCTAAAGTTCACCTATGTTCTTTCTGGTTGGGAGGGATCAGCATCAGATTCTAGAATATTGAAAAGTGCTTTAACTAGAGAAAATGATTGTTTAATCATTCCCCAAGGTGATTATTTGATTATAACTTCTTGGTTTTTTTGGTGTTCATATATATATATATATATATATATATTTCTTTGGATTCATATTGAATAAGTATTTATGATTTAGGTAAATACTACTTGGTTGATGCTGGTTTCCAACTAAAAATTGGATTTCTTGCTCCTTATTGGGGTACTCGTTATCATTTAAAGGAGTATAGTATTCATGAACCACAAAACTTGCGTGAACTTTTTAGTTTGCGTCATGCTTCGGCGAGGAATTCAATTGAACGAGCTTTTGGGGTTCTGAAAAAGAAATTCCCCATGTTACGAAGTGGAACGGAGTCTCATTTTGATGTGGATACTCAAGCAGACGTTATACTAGCATATTGTATATTTCACAATTGCTTAATGGTTGTTGATCGTGATGAAAAACTTATTGCTGATGTTGATAAAGAGCTTGAGGAAAGAGAGCCTGAATCTTATCCTAGCTTGATTGATGAATGTAAGGAAGGAGAATTGTTAAGAGAGAAGATTGCAAATGATATGTGGAAAGATTATAGATTAAATCGGTCATTGTATTGATTTCTTGGGTTCATCTATTTGTATCTTGAATTCAACTATTTGTTGTCATTGCTTTCTATTCAAGCATTTAAAATTTTCTTATATGAATTTAATGAATTTTTACAAAGCTGGTGGCATAATTGGTTACATCCTTCATCATGTGTTGTGACTTTATGTTTTAATTACTAGTATGAAGATGATATAGAAGACTCAACTACTAATGAGAAAAAGAATCTCAAATGGAGTGATGAAATGGATGAATGCCTTATTGATTCCATCATGGAACAAAAACTCAAAGGGCAAAAAATTGGTAGAGTGTTCACAAGCACAGCTTACAAGGCTGTAGCAACAAGTGTATCTTCCAAGTTTAGTATGTTTTGTGATTCTGGAAATATAAAGAATCGTGTTAAGACATTGAAAAAACACTTGGCCACAGTTAAAAGTCTTCTCCAAAATGGTAGTGGATTTGGTTTTAATTATTCAACCAAGTTGATTGAAGCCGAAGCAGAGATGTGGGATGCTTATCTTAGCGTACTTTCTCTTCTAATCTTTTTAATTTTGAGTTATTTAATTTAGTTGAAAGTAATAGTTAAGAATGAGCTAATATATATCTAGTTTATGTTAGTAAATATTTCATTTTATGCTTAATTCATTTCTTGACTAGCTTTCTTGTTACTAAATTGATTTGAGCATTTCTTGGTCTTGTGATAATAGGCAAAGCCAAATGCTTCACATTTGCGTTATACTCCAATTCCTTATGAAACTTGGATGAGATCTTTGGAAAAGATCGTGCCATAGGTAACAAAGCTGTTAGTGCAAAACAAAGAAGAATGGAATTGGCAAGAGAACAAGATCCTTTGGAGGAGCATAATGAAGATGCTTGGAACAATGAAGGTGGTAAACATGATAATATTGAAGAGTCATCTACATCAAAAGCACCAACAAGCTCCACAAAGACAAGTGAAGAGCCAAAGAAAAAGAAGACAAGAATGATAGATGTGGTAAGCGAAAAAATATCACTCTTAACTGCTAGTATAGGCGAAGTTGCTGCAGCGATTAAACTTGGTAACCAACGGAATTACACCGAAGAAGATTTGTTTAATGAAATTGCTTTGGTTGGTGGAATGACAGAAATCTCTCAGATGACAGTATATCAAAAACTTACCGCTGATGTAAGCGCTGCTCGTGCATTCCACAAGTGCCCCACTGAACGAAAGAAGTTGTGGCTACTCGTTAAATTTGGTCAAGAAATTTTTGATGATCAATCAGCATAGAAGTTGTCTTTAGTGATGGAAACTTAATTAGTTAAAATTTTTATAGCAGACTAGAACTATTGGATTGATTTGGTTTTCCTTTTAGTTGTAGGTAAACTTTCACACTGGCTGCTATTCTTGCTATTTTATCTATATTAGTTGTTCTTGTAGCTTTTTGCTTTTTTTTTTCCTTAACAATTTTGCTTGGATATTATATTAAATATTGAGTAACTTGTTTTACAACTTAATTTTTTTATCTCAATTTTTTAGCTCCATATCTCATTACCTACTTGATAATTTTTTGTAGTGAACATAGTTCTTGATTATATATTTTGTTGTACCAAATTGGTTTACCTTTTTTTTTTTTTTTGGTTGGGAGGAGAGAGAGGTTGGAATTAATTGTTTGGAATAGGTTTGTTTTTTTTTTTTTTTTTTTTTGTATGTTTGCATTTTCCTTTGGTTTTCCTTAATAACTAAACAAAATAGAAGGCAATTCTCTGGGAAAATCATTTTCTTTGCTATTTTCCTTGACAACCAAACAAGATAGAGTATTTTGAATTTTTTGTATTTTCTTTTCCTTTCTTTAGCAATTTCCTCTCCCTCCTAAAATCTTAGAACCAAACATAGTGTTACACATAATTAAAGAAGAAAGTCTAACTAAAGTGCGAGAAACAAAATCCGTGATATCAGTTAAGTTGTTGCGGCTAAAAGAGTTAATGATGACGCTCAACACATTCAACTAAGGATTCAATAAGAATTGAGTTACTCTAATTTATTTGGCTTCGTATTAGTTGCTAAAGGAAAATGATTTGTTAAGTTAATAAATCGATCTATAATTCTTCATATTCCATTTTTTAGTTCATTTGCTTCAAGATTTATTCAACAAATGCATGCCGCGTCACAACCGAATTAATCGAGTTCAACTGCAATTTTAAGTTCACTAGATTTAGATATTTAAACTAAAGAAAGCATATTATTCAACTCACATGACGCTTTGATAGAACTTAAATAATCTAAGAAAGTACAATCTCCTAAGATTTAAATAAAATTGTGACAAAAAAGAAGAAGAAGAAATTTTTACGAAATCACAAGTCAAACTACAGTTTAACTTGAAAGTTGTGACTTGTCAAGTTTTGAAGACATGAATCATTCTTTCTTCATAAGAGAACTATAATTCGGAGGCCTTCGTTCCCAACTTCTTCTTGTACATCTAGTAATCTTTTAGCAGAAATGACCGCAAAATCACTGCACCTATCCAACTGAATTGATTGAAGTGTTGGTATTTCTCCAATACCTGAAGGGATATTCTCCAATCTTTGTAAATCTTTAAGAACAAGGTGCTCAAGGCATGGAAAGTGGTTGCTCTTAGCCATCCAACATTCCAAATAGTTACATCCATCAATCAGAAGGCACTACAGAAAAAAATGTCGGATTCTAGCAGAATTATCACGGGGGAATATTCTGCCGGAGTCAAACCGGGGGAATTCCAGCGGAATTTCCCCCGGTTTTCTTTGAATTTTTTTAATTAAAAATCGGGAAAAATTCGGGGAAAAATTTCCCTTTTTAATTTTTTTAATTAAAAACCTGAGGAACTCCAGGGGAAAATTTCCTCCGGTTCTTCTTTTGAATTTTTTTAATTAAAAGTCGGGAGAAATTCGGGTGAAAATTTTCCCCGTTTTTTTTAATTAAAAACTTAATATTACTATATATTTAGGCAAAACAAGAAACAAGCTTGAAAGCAGTTCAATGACAAGGTATTAAATTTGTATCCAAGAGGTCTCAAGTTCGAGTCCATGCAAGAGCAAAATTTATTTGAATTTTTTGAAAGCTTTCCGGGGGAATATTCCGCCGGAATTCCATCGGAACTCCAGCGGAAAATTTCCCCCGGAAAATACCGGGGGATCTCCGGCGGAATATTCCGCCAAAGCAATTTTTTTTTTAAATAATAATAGTGTATGTATAAAACTAAAAATAGAAACATAACTAGAAATTGTGGAGATATCTTAGTGGCAAAGCATGATATATCCTTCCAAGAGGTTCTAGGTTCAAATCTAACTAGCTACAAATTATTTTTTTTAAAAAAACTCTTTGGGGAAATATATATAATTCAAATATAAATGATGTTAATATTACTTCTACTATTTTGTTTCCTTAAAAATTGTGATTGTTCATTCAATATTTTTTCTTTTAACAAATTAAAAGAATATATACATATGTTTATATAGTATATGTTCCATATAGTATATAGAGTATATATATATTTATATAGTATCAATACTATCTTTTAACTATTATTATTTATACTATCTTTTAATTATATATAATATATTTATAGGTATACATATGTTTATATTGTATATATGTGTTTATATAGTATATATAATATATAGGGATAAACATTTTTTACCCTCCAAACTTTTAGTGTTTTTGGACTTTACCAAGTGAACTTTTTTTATTTGTCGTTTGCCATCTAAACTTTGCGTTTCTTTATATATTACCATCTAAGGGCATTTTCCAGTAGAATATTCCTCCGGAATTCCATCACATGCATGTCACATGACTTTAAATAAAGGCAAATGCGTCATTTTACATGGGATAAATATTTTTAACCCTCCAAACTTTTCGTGTTTTAGGACTTTACCATATAAACTTTTTTGTTTTTTGTCATTTGCCATCTGAACTTTGCGTTTTTTATATATTATCATCTAAGGGCATTCATATGTATGTCATGTGACTTTAACCAGTTGAAATAATGCATTTGCCCTTAGCTCCCCGGAAAAATATAATGTGTAAAAAAACGCAATATTCAGATGGCAAACGGCAAAAAAAAAAGTTTATATGGTAAAGTTCCAAAACACGAAAAGTTTGGAGGGTAAAAAATATTTATCCCTAATATATATGTTTGTGTAGTATCAATACTATCTTTTAGCTATTATAATTTATACTATCTTTTAATTATATATAATATACTTATAGGTATACATATGTCTATATAGTATATATATGTTTATATAGTATATATAATATATATGTTTATATAGTATCAAACTATATTTTAACTATTATTATTTATACTAGATTTTAATTATGTATATTATATTTATAGGTATACATATGTTTATTTAGTATTTACATTTAACTATTATTATTTATATTATCTTTTAATTAGTTAGAATATATTTATTGGAATACATATGTTTGCATAGTGTATATATATATATATGTTTATGTAATATATATAATATATAAGTTTATATAGTATCAATACTATTAGCAGACAAAACTATTTATAAGCATCAGACGAATATTTATTGGTATACATATGTTTATATAGTATATATAATACATGTGTTTATATAGTATCAATACTATATTTTTTCTATTGTTACTTATACTATCTTTTAATTATTTATAATATATTTATTGATATACATATGTTTATATGTATAGTATCAATATTATATTTTATCTATTATTACTGATACAATCTTTTAATTATTTATAATACATTTATTTTATTTTTTAAAATTGAAAGAAAGAATGTTAAAATATATTAAAATAAGAATAATCAAATAAATATATAATAACTATAAAATAAAACAAAATAGAATACAACCTCCAGCAATAGCTTGGTAGTGAAGGGTTGGTCATCCAACCTTGAGGTCACGAGTTCGAATTATAAATATTTGCACATTTTGGGAGGTACTATTCCAGCGGCGGTCGGAGCGGCAGTGGACGGGCGGCGGCGGTCCGGTGGGGCGGTGACGTTCAACCGTAATCCGGTAAAAATTTCCGCCAGAATTTCGCCGGACGGTCTCTTCGCAGTGGTCCGGCGGAATTGCAGCGGGAAACGCCATTCCGAGGCCATTTTTCCCGGCGGACACGATTCCGCCGGATTTAGCATTTTCCAGCGGAAATTCCGCCGGATTTCCGCCGTATTTTTCCTCCGGAATTTGCCTTTTTTCTGTAGTGAGGAGTTTTAAGCTGCAAAATTGCCCTTCAATTGTTTCCCACATCGATCCTATGCAGGATTGCCAATGCAGTTTTAGCAATTGAAGAAGGGGTAATGAACCTGTCTTTATATTCACATCTTCCCAGTAAAGAAAGCTTCCATATAAAGCCAATTTCTTTAATGAAAGTGGGAAGGTCAGCTTCTGCAGCAAATCACTTTGACTATGCCAAAACTTTAAGTCAAAGAAGCAACAAAGGGATTCGAGTTTTTGTAGACAACTAAGATTGTAGAGACAATAATGTGATGCCACATCAAATCCCTCATGGTCAATATCCGTATAAGATATTTTCAACTTCTTGACTTTGGGAACCCTCTTAACCACCTCTTTACCACAGTTGAAATTTACTATTCCAAGAGTGTTTGTAGGTTTCCCAAAATGAGATCATCTCGTCCATCCATCTAGTTACTTGGAGGATCTGGGAGGATTAGATTGTCGAATTTGACATGCCGAAGTAGAGGTATCTTCCAAAATTCAAGTGTTGCAATACCATCACTGTGTATTCCATAAATAACTAATGTTTGTAGATTCCAAAAATGGTAGAAAGAAGAAGGATATGATTTATTACTTAACAACTCACACTTAATTCTGACATTAAGATATCTTGAGTTAACTAGCTAAAAAGTAGCTTCGAAGCTACATTCTACTTGCTCTGAAACAAATGAATTTCTGTCAATTGCTTTCAATACCCTTAACAATCTTAGTTTAGCTAATGCCAACACATGACCACTTGAAAGATGGCATATAAGAGAGCGGGTAACTGAAGCAGATTTCAAGCTGTGAAGATATTCCTCCTCGGGTGTACTTTCGGGAATAGCAATACAACGTTGGGTACTTATGCCTTCATCATATGGAATATTAAAACTATGTCGGCTTATGACACAAAAAAACTTCTCTTTTTGAGCTTCTCTTAAGCATAGGTCTCTCAAGAGATCATGGATATTACAATATTTTATTTTTTCCAAAAGCTCCACACTTATTAACCAAAATAAGATTCCTATCAATAAGATCTATTAAGCACTCTCTTCCAAATTTTTGGCTTTGATTGGCTTTAGAAATCCTTCAGCAACCTATTGTTTAATGAGCTCAGAGATATGAATTCTACTGTCTTCAGGAAAAGTTCCCATGTAAAGGAAACATGGTTTAAAATGAATCGGTAACTCCTCATAACTTGTTTGTAATATTTTTAAGCATCTCTCATTTTCCTCTAAATTCACAATTGAATTTAAGTATTTTGCAATGTATTCCCAATACTCTTGTGTCTGTTTTGAATTGCTAAGAGTCCTCCAATCACGACAATCGACAAAGGAAGCCCTTTGCAACTTTTTGCAGTCTTCCTTCCAATTTCCACCAATTCATAGGAGTAACTTTCTTCTCCAAATACACCCTTGCGAAGTAATTTCCAACTTTTATTCTCATCTAGGAAACTCATCTCAAGCCCACGGTCGTCAACTAAATCCATAGCCAATTTCGAAAGCCTAGTGGTTATGATAATTCTACTTCCATTGTTGTTATTTGGAAAGAAAAACTTTACTTTGTCCCATGCCACAATATTCCACACATCATCCATTACAATCAAATACCTTTCTACCTAATAAATTTTTGTATAATTGTAAGCCTAAATCTTGTTCACTCTTTTTACTCAAAGTTTCTTTGTCTTCTTCAATCTTTTGACAAAGAAGAAGTTCTAAGAGAGCTTCTTTCAAATTATACTCTTGAGAAATAGTAACCCAAACATGAATGTCAAAGTGTTGCACTATTTTTGAATTTTCAAAAATATTTCTAGCAAGTGTTGTCTTACCTATGCCACCCATTCCAACGATTGGGATGATTTGGCAATCAAATTGTTGTTTTGTGAGCTTATCCACAACTTCATTGAAGACATCATCAAAACCTACCATGATGTTCTGCCCCGTGGAAGGAGATCTTGATGAAGGAGTAGGCATTGAATTGTTGTGGCTCTGATATTGAACTCTCGTCTTTTCTTTAATCTCCATCACATCTTTCTTGATAAAATCCATATCCTCTATCACTTTCTGCAGATCATGATATAAATCAGTAGAAGTAATCTTCTCCCCACCGTCATGAGTACTTGTGGATTGTGCAAGCATTTGATCCACCATATGGGATTCAATGATATCCTCTACTGCATAAGTTGCACCTGCGATGCGACTCTTCAAGCGTTCTAGCTCTTGGTTGCCACCATGTGAGTTAAAAGCTTCAAGAAAATCTTGCAAAAAAGCAACCTTTTTAGTGAGAGCTTCGATGTTCTTTGTCGAGAGAAATTGGAGGGTGAGGATGATTCTGGATTTGGTCTACGATATTTATAAGAGAAACGAGAGCTGCTGTAACGACCCGGTAAATCCCTTATTTACCTATTTTATATTATACAAAATTTATAGGATTATTTTGTGAGTTATTGATTTCTAGAGATTATTTTTTTCAAATATGATTTTTTTTGTGAACTAGTGAGCATTTTACTACCTAAATATTTATAAAATATTATAAATTCCAAATATTTTTTTAAAATTGTATGCATTTGATCCTTCTAAACTTCCAGAAATTTTTAATAGATTATTTTCAACTTTTACCTATTTTTCCAAGCATTTTAGTAATTTTCGGAAAACATTGTATTTAAGTTATTAATTCGAAATCTAATTTTTAAAATGCTTAATTATTATCCAAAAATTAAAATAATAATACAAATAAATATTCTAGGTTTTATTTGACTTATAAAAAATTAATTTTCGAATTTTACAATTTTATTTCTATTTTTGGGCAATTTTTCGAAAAATTGGCAAAACAAGGGGTATTTTGGTCTTTTCACCTCTCCAACCCCAAATTTCGTTTTTTCCTGAGAAATAAGCAATAAAATACTTAATAAATAAGAGTTTCAGAATATATATGTTTTTGTTTGATTTTAGTTGATTTTATTTTATATTTTATCAAAATATCTTTACTAATACATACTCTTGAACCTCATATACATAAATAACTATATATTAGTGGTGATGTACATGGCTACATATACACACACACACATACCCACATATATATACATGGTATTTAGTAAGAATAGGTGTAAGCATATATAGCCATGTATAATGTATGGAATAGGTATTTAGTTGAATTTAATAATTGGATATTTGTGTCTAATACATGGAAGATAATTACACAAGACCATATATACCAAAATCCTCATTTTTCAGCCATTTTTCCAGCCCAAAACCGTGCACTCTCTCTTGCTCTTACACTCTCTTTCATTTTTCCTCCAAACACTTCACTTCCTCCAAATTACTACACACTTTGAAGAACAAAGGTAGGAACTCTTCTTTATACCTTAAGTAGAGGGTTTTTCTTCTTCTTCTTGAGGAGATTAGGCAAGCTTCCATACTCTTGTGCCCAAGCAATGTAAAAGAACAAGCTTGAATGGCCTAGAGTGAGAGCTTTTGCCAAACATACCTCCAAGTTGAGGGTTTTAGTTATGTTGCTAGCTTCATGTTACTTTATAGTTCATTTTATCATGTTTAACTCTTGTTGGGAGGAAGTTGAAGGATGGATAGTATTATGAGCATGATCTTGAAGATCTTATGTGATTAGTATGCTTATTTGGAGTTCTATGTGCTTACTATGCTTTCTTGGAAAATTATGTGATTATTGTGCCTTTTTACAATAACATGGCATTCTTATGTTTTATTTGGATTATTATGTGAGTTCTATGCTTTATATGAAGTAGTATGAGACCATGATTCTTTAAGTGAGCTAGTAGGGGAATATCCTATGTTGTCTTGAAAGTAATTGTGAAGAAAGCTCCATATATCTATTTATTATACTTTATTGTATAGTTTTATGCCTACTTTGATGATTATAGAAATATATATATATATATATCTATGTACGTATATATATAGATAAATATTTAAAGTATTGTTATCTATTCATTTAGCTAGTTCATATTATATTAGGTATATATCTATATATATATATATAGTTATGTACGTATATATATATGTCTACTTATTATAGACTAATTATATACTTAGTAATACTTAGTAAGACTACTTTAATCTATATATATATATATATATATGGTACGTATAAGTATATATATAATTACATTCATTTTATTAGTTTATATATATATGTAGATAATTTCAATCATCTTATATCTATATCACACTTTATATAGTTTATATATTTTTCTATCATCTTTATATATATAAACTTATCTATATCACATTTTATATATTTTATATATTTATATTAGTTATCTTTTAATCTATATATATATTTAAGTATATTTATACTAGTTATATTTTAGTCTTTATATTTATATATTTATACTAGTTATGTTTATATATTTATATTTATATTTTATCTATTTACATATTTTGCTACTATCTATTTACATATGCTTAATAAGCAAACATAAAGCTTTCATTTATAAGTGTGGAGCTTACTTTGCTAAACTGTGATTATGTGCATATGTGAACAAATTGCAATTGTGTGAATGGGCCCATATGTGCTGGAATGGTCTGGGGGGTGTTCCACCGGGACATACTATTGAGTAGCCGGGAGAGTTCACCACCCTTCCATCTCCTAATCCCCCCCTTGGGTAGACGGAGGGATCTACTCAAGAGAGAGGGTCGTAGAACAATACTAAGGCGTATGCCCGGGATACGACCATTGGAGGATAAGGCTGGCGGGAGAAATGTGCTGGTTGTTATTTCGGCCTGGGTAGTTATAAGGGTCACTGTCAGGTGACGAAAGGTAGAAAGTGTGAAATTATATATGTGCTATGTGTAACTAATGTGCACTTGACACCCGAGCACCTTATGTGTATAAAGAAGTGTTTCTACTCAACGTATGTTGATTCCATGTTATATTATATTTTAGATGCTTCCGAAGATAGCTTTTATGATGGTGAGGAGGAGGAACCTTTTGAAGCATTTTATTAGGAAGAAGGATGTAGGATTTTCCGCTGCGTACCTGTTTTGGGTTTTTGCTTTTGCTATGTATCAATAGTAAACTAGCAAGTCGAGACTCTCTTTTGTTGATGTACCCTTATGTAATGTACCTTATACGTTGCAATTAAAAATGTATGCATGTATGTAGCCAATAATGATAGTATTAATCTAATAATAGCCATAATAATAATAATAATAATAAAGGGATTTCGGGGTCGTCATAGGTGGTATCAGAGCGTAGTTCTTGGGAGAACCTTTGTTTTGGTATTTATTAGGACTAATATTGGTTTGTTGGATGTAGATGGATCGCCCGTCTAGTAGCAGTGGACGCATGCCTCATAGGAGGGTTGCCTCTAGTTCTAATACTTTTAGGTTTACGGAGATAGACCTCGATGAGTTAATGACAGAGATGGCCGAGTTACGTGACGAGAACCTCCAACTTCGAGAGGAGGTGAGTTGTTTGCAGTCGAGTCTCGAGAGCACACGCGCCCGACTCTACGACCTTCAGGCACGATTTCAGCGTGCAGTCGAGATCATCCACGGGAAGATGAGGGAGCTGATGGGATTTGCTGTTACACTTCTAGGCTCCAGTCCGGTAGGCGAGGCTGTTGTCCAGGAGATCCCAAGCGGGACCCAGTTCGATCCGATCACCCTTGAGTAGGGGGTGTGATGTAGCTCTTGTACATATGTGTATATATGCTTGTAGTATGTAGGTAGTGGTGTAGTAAGTAGTAGTATGGATGCTATAGCTTGCTACTTTAGTAGGATGCCTAGCTAATATCATGTCAAAGTATTTTGCATGTACATGGATGGCATGATACTTGTGTATATATCTAATGTGCCAAACTTTTGGTGTATTTATAGTTGGCCTATATAAGATAGTACTTGACTTTCTTATTATTTAAGTTCCTCACTCTAAGTTTATTTTATCTTTGGATATAGATGCCGAAGAGAACTCGAAATGAGACTGAGCCCCAGGACGAACGATTTACGGTTGTATTTGAACGGATAGCTACAATTCTCGAGAACCAAAATAACAACAATAACAACAATCACAATCAGGGGGAAACTACTGCCGACGCCTTGACTAACTTCCTAAGATTAGGACCCCCGATCTTTCGAGGTGAACCTGATGACACCAAAGCCACGAACTGGCTGGAGGCAATGGAGAAAATTTTCGAAGTGCTAAATTGTGACCCGGAGCGGAAGGTCACTTTAGCTACTTTTCGATTAGAGGACGACGCGCGCCATTGGTGGAAACGCATAAGCACCAAATGGATATCCCTTCACACTTCACCTGTTTGGGAAAACTTTGTTAAAGAATTTAACTCCCAGTACGTTCCCCGAGTTATCCAAGAGAAAAGGGAACGAGAATTTCTTAGCTTGGCACAACGTGAGTCAAGCGTGGCAAAGTACGAAGCCTTGTTTACCAAGCTAGCCCGCTTCGCACCGTACTTTGTTGAGAACGAGGAGAGGAAGATCTGGAAGTTTATCGGCGGACTGCGACTTGAAATCCAAGATCGGTTGGCAGCGGTCCAGTTACCTACCTATACGGCAGCTGTTGAAACGGCGCTTAAGGTAGAGAGCACTATGGAACAATTGAAGTTCAAAAGAGGACAGCTGGCACGAGCGCCTGGTACTGGAGGACAAGGTGGGAGAGCCATAGGAGGACCTAACAAGATGTTTAGGCCAAACGCCCAGGGGAGTCGAGGAAATTTTTCTGGTCCCTCGTCTCAGAATCAGAAAAATATAGCTTGTTCATATTGTGGGAAGTCAAATCATACGGAAGACCGGTGCTGGAATAAATCTAGGAATTGCCCAATATGTGGGAATCGTGGGCATTTCGTATTGAATTGCCCTCAGTACAAACCAGTGCCAACCCCGAATACTGGAAAGAATACAAAGGGCAATGGGAAGCAAGTGGAGAAGCCACGAATTCAAGGGAAGGTCTTTGCTATGAACCAGGCCGAGGTCGAGAATTCGGCGGTCATGGAAGGTACGCTTCTCATTGACCGTTATTTTGCTAAAGTGTTAATGGATCCTGGTTCTACGCATTCATATATATCGACTAGTTTCTTTACTAGTTTACAAGTTCAACCTGAGGCCTTACCTTACGAATTAGAAATCACAACACCCCTTGGAACTAAATGGAAGACGGACTTAGTTTATCGAGATTGTGCATTAGAAATTGGTGGCCAAAAGATGACTGCTGACCTAGTATTACTACCCATTCATGACTTTGATGTTATTTTGGGTATGGATTGGCTAGCAACACACTACGCTCAAGTAGACTGTCATCACAAAGTTGTGCGGCTCTGTTTCCCGAATCAACCTATCATTGAAATCGTAGGGAACAAAACCACACCCGCATTACCCATTATCTCTTCCCTACAAGCCAATCGACTGCTACGGAAGGGCAATTATGCATTCCTAGCCCATATCATGAATAAGTCGGAAGATAAGAAGATGCTTGAAGAGGTGCCCATAGTAAAGGAGTACCCCGATGTTTTCCCTAATGATTTGAAGGACTTACCTCTACATCGGGAGATTGAGTTTGTAATCGAGTTGTTACCTGGAACAGCTCCGATCTCTAAAACTCCTTATAGGATGGCCCCTGCTGAGTTAAATGAGCTTAAGACCCAACTACAAGAATTACTCGATAAAGGGTTTATCCGCCCGAGCACATCACCATGGGGAGCTCCGGTACTATTTGTCAAGAAGAAAGATGGAACTTGGAGGTTATGTATCGACTATCGTCCGCTTAACCAAGTTACCATCAAGAATAAGTACCCTCTACCGAACATTGATGAGCTATTTGATCAGCTTCAAGGAGCTTCAGTTTATTCAAAACTGGATTTGAAAACCGGATATCATCAAGTACGAATTCGAGAGGAAGATATCCCTAAGACCGCCCTTAATACTCGGTACGGTCACTACGAGTTTGTGGTGATGCCATTCGGTGTAACGAATGCCCCGGCAACGTTCATGGAGTTGATGAACCGGATATTCCGACCATACCTAGACCAATTTGTAGTTGTCTTTATAGATGACATACTGGTCTACTCTGAGTCGGAAGAAGAGCACGAAAGGCACTTGAGGATAGTACTTCAGACGCTGAGGGAAGAGAAATTGTATGCCAAATTCAGCAAGTGTGAATTTTGGCTGACACAGGTAGCCTTTTTAGGACACATAGTGTCGAAGGATGGGATTGCAGTTGATCCAGGAAAAGTGAAAGCCATAGTGGAATGGAAGCAACCAACGACTGTCACGGAGGTGCGAAGTTTTCTGGGTTTGGCTGGGTATTATCGGAGATTTATCAAGGATTTCTCCAAGATTGCTCGCCCCTTAACCAGACTAACGCAAGCCAAAGTGCGGTTCATTTGGGATAACTATTGTGAAACTAGCTTTCAAGAATTGAAGGATCGATTGGTCACCGCCCCTGTGTTAACTCTGCCACAGGGGAATGAAGGATTTGTAGTCTACACAGATGCGTCCAAAGAAGGACTAGGCTGTGTACTTATGCAGAATAAAAGGGTAGTAGCTTACGCTTCGAGGAAGTTAAAACCTTATGAAGAAAACTACCCAACGCATGATCTAGAGCTGGCAGCCATTGTCTTTGCTCTTAAGAAGTGGAGACATTACCTTTTTGGTACTTCATTTGAAGTATTTACTGACCACAAAAGTCTCAAGTATTTATTCTCTCAAAAAGAGTTGAATATGAGACAACGAAGATGGTTAGAATTGCTAGCTGATTTTAATTGCGACATTCTATACCATCCGGGTAAAGCGAATGTCGTAGCTGATGCTTTAAGTAGGAAGGCTAGCCTAGCCTGCTTAATGATACAAGAATGGAAATTTTTAGAAGACATCTCAAGTTGGAAACCTAAAGAACGGGAGTTTGGAGTTGTGTTTTCACAACTACATGCTCAGCCCGTGATACTTCAGCGAATTAAAGAAGCACAAGAAATGGACGACGAACTCCGAAGGGTTAAAGAGAGGGTTAAACTCGACCAAGAAAAGGAGTTCGCATTGCCAAACGATGGAATTTTGAGATTTCGAAATCGAATATGTGTTCCAAACAGTGAGCAACTGAAAAGGGAGATATTAGAGGAATGCCATAACACCAAGTACACAATACATCCAGGGACAAACAAGATGTATCAAGATGTGAGACGACAGTACTGGTGGCCCAAAATGAAAAGGCAGATAGCAGAGTTTGTGGCAAAGTGCTTAACTTGTCAACAAGTTAAAGCAAGCCACCAGAAGCCCTTTGGGTTATTGCAACCTCTTCCAATCCCTGAGTGGAAATGGGAACACATTACGATGGATTTCGTTATGGGACTACCACGAACACAGAGAGGTCACGATGCAGTATGGGTGGTCGTGGACAGACTCACAAAAAGCGCCCATTTTCTTGCATTTGCTAAGACCTATTCGCTAGATAAGATGGCAGAAATCTATAAAAATGAGATTGTTCGCTTACACGGTGTCCCAGTAAGTATAGTATCTGACCGAGACCCTCGGTTTGTCTCAAAATTTTGGCAAGGATTGCAGAAGGCTTTGGAGACTAAGTTGAATTTTAGTACGGCTTATCACCCACAAACAGATGGACAGACTGAAAGAGTTATCCAGATTCTTGAAGACATGCTTAGAGCGTGTACCTTAGATTTTGGTGGGAATTGGGATCGACACTTGCCCCTCACAGAGTTCGCCTATAACAACAGTTACCAAGCCACGATAGGCGTGGCCCCGTTTGAGGCTCTTTATGGAAGAAAGTGTAGATCCCCAGTTTGTTGGAGTGAAGTGGGTGAAAGTAAGCTAATAGGCCCAGATTTGATTCGTGAGACAACAGAAACGATCAAGATGATAAAGAAAAGGATGGAGACAGCACAAAGTCGTCAGAAGAGTTATGCTGACCGACGACGAAAAAACTTGGAGTTCGAAGTAGGTGACTTCGTATTCTTAAAAGTCTCGCCAAGAAAAGGTGTTTTGAGGTTTGGGAGAAAGGGCAAGCTTAACCCACGCTATATTGGACCTTTTGAGATACTTGCGAGAGTGGGGAAAGTTGCCTACCGATTATCCTTACCCCCAACTTTGGCAGAAGTACATAACGTATTTCATGTGTCTATGCTTAAGAAATACCATCCTGATCCCTCTCATGTTGTCGACCATGAGTCCCTCGACATTAGTCCAGACTTGACCTATGTCGAAGAGCCAGTGAGGATCCTAGACTTCCAAGAACACACCTTGAGAAACAAAACCATAAAATTAGTTCGTGTTCTATGGAAGGATCATGGGATTGAAGAGAGTACGTGGGAACGACTGGAAGAGATGCAAGAGAAATACCCACAGTTGTTCGATTAGGCTTCGACTCAATTTCGAGGACGAAATTTTCTAAGGAGGGGAGGATGTAACGACCCGGTAAATCCCTTATTTACCTATTTTATATTATACAAAATTTATAGGATTATTTTGTGAGTTATTGATTTCTAGAGATTATTTTTTTCAAATATGATTTTTTTTGTGAACTAGTGAGCATTTTACTACCTAAATATTTATAAAATATTATAAATTCCAAATATTTTTTTAAAATTTTATGCATTTGATCCTTCTAAACTTCCAGAAATTTTTAATAGATTATTTTCAACTTTTACCTATTTTTCCAAGCATTTTAGTAATTTTCGGAAAACATTGTATTTAAGTTATTAATTCGAAATCTAATTTTTAAAATGCTTAATTATTATCCAAAAATTAAAATAATAATACAAATAAATATTCTAGGTTTTATTTGACTTATAAAAAATTAATTTTCGAATTTTACAATTTTATTTCTATTTTTGGGCAATTTTCGAAAAATTGGCAAAACAAGGGGTATTTTGGTCTTTTCACCTCTCCAACCCCAAATTTCGTTTTTTCCTGAGAAATAAGCAATAAAATACTTAATAAATAAGAGTTTCAGAATATATATGTTTTTGTTTGATTTTAGTTGATTTTATTTTATATTTTATCAAAATATCTTTACTAATACATACTCTTGAACCTCATATACATAAATAACTATATATTAGTGGTGATGTACATGGCTACATATACACACACACACATACCCACATATATATACATGGTATTTAGTAAGAATAGGTGTAAGCATATATAGCCATGTATAATGTATGGAATAGGTATTTAGTTGAATTTAATAATTGGATATTTGTGTCTAATACATGGAAGATAATTACACAAGACCATATATACCAAAATCCTCATTTTTCAGCCATTTTTCCAGCCCAAAACCGTGCACTCTCTCTTGCTCTTACACTCTCTTTCATTTTTCCTCCAAACACTTCACTTCCTCCAAATTACTACACACTTTGAAGAACAAAGGTAGGAACTCTTCTTTATACCTTAAGTAGAGGGTTTTTCTTCTTCTTCTTGAGGAGATTAGGCAAGCTTCCATACTCTTGTGCCCAAGCAATGTAAAAGAACAAGCTTGAATGGCCTAGAGTGAGAGCTTTTGCCAAACATACCTCCAAGTTGAGGGTTTTAGTTATGTTGCTAGCTTCATGTTACTTTATAGTTCATTTTATCATGTTTAACTCTTGTTGGGAGGAAGTTGAAGGATGGATAGTATTATGAGCATGATCTTGAAGATCTTATGTGATTAGTATGCTTATTTGGAGTTCTATGTGCTTACTATGCTTTCTTGGAAAATTATGTGATTATTGTGCCTTTTTACAATAACATGGCATTCTTATGTTTTATTTGGATTATTATGTGAGTTCTATGCTTTATATGAAGTAGTATGAGACCATGATTCTTTAAGTGAGCTAGTAGGGGAATATCCTATGTTGTCTTGAAAGTAATTGTGAAGAAAGCTCCATATATCTATTTATTATACTTTATTGTATAGTTTTATGCCTACTTTGATGATTATAGAAATATATATATATATATATCTATGTACGTATATATATAGATAAATATTTAAAGTATTGTTATCTATTCATTTAGCTAGTTCATATTATATTAGGTATATATCTATATATATATATATAGTTATGTACGTATATATATATGTCTACTTATTATAGACTAATTATATACTTAGTAATACTTAGTAAGACTACTTTAATCTATATATATATATATATATATATGGTACGTATAAGTATATATATAATTACATTCATTTTATTAGTTTATATATATATGTAGATAATTTCAATCATCTTATATCTATATCACACTTTATATAGTTTATATATTTTTCTATCATCTTTATATATATAAACTTATCTATATCACATTTTATATATTTTATATATTTATATTAGTTATCTTTTAATCTATATATATATTTAAGTATATTTATACTAGTTATATTTTAGTCTTTATATTTATATATTTATACTAGTTATGTTTATATATTTATATTTATATTTTATCTATTTACATATTTTGCTACTATCTATTTACATATGCTTAATAAGCAAACATAAAGCTTTCATTTATAAGTGTGGAGCTTACTTTGCTAAACTGTGATTATGTGCATATGTGAACAAATTGCAATTGTGTGAATGGGCCCATATGTGCTGGAATGGTCTGGGGGGTGTTCCACCGGGACATACTATTGAGTAGCCGGGAGAGTTCACCACCCTTCCATCTCCTAATCCCCCCCTTGGGTAGACGGAGGGATCTACTCAAGAGAGAGGGTCGTAGAACAATACTAAGGCGTATGCCCGGGATACGACCATTGGAGGATAAGGCTGGCGGGAGAAATGTGCTGGTTGTTATTTCGGCCTGGGTAGTTATAAGGGTCACTGTCAGGTGACGAAAGGTAGAAAGTGTGAAATTATATATGTGCTATGTGTAACTAATGTGCACTTGACACCCGAGCACCTTATGTGTATAAAGAAGTGTTTCTACTCAACGTATGTTGATTCCATGTTATATTATATTTTAGATGCTTCCGAAGATAGCTTTTATGATGGTGAGGAGGAGGAACCTTTTGAAGCATTTTATTAGGAAGAAGGATGTAGGATTTTCCGCTGCGTACCTGTTTTGGGTTTTTGCTTTTGCTATGTATCAATAGTAAACTAGCAAGTCGAGACTCTCTTTTGTTGATGTACCCTTATGTAATGTACCTTATACGTTGCAATTAAAAATGTATGCATGTATGTAGCCAATAATGATAGTATTAATCTAATAATAGCCATAATAATAATAATAATAATAAAGGGATTTCGGGGTCGTCATAGCTGCATAAGCTGCCATCCTCACAAAATGAAATAGCAACTATGTATTATTTCTCAGAGACAGCTATGGAGATTTGCCAAGAAGAGTGCTTTGGTTAATTAAAATTTTGGATACTTGTTTTGGACACACAAACATTTAACTAAATGGTATAGATTCGTAGACAAATTGCAATATATTATTTGAGTACATAACAGGCTGGCCATTGAGAAGCTAAAGGGCTAACGCTACAAAGTCAAATTAATATAAGTAATTGCCAACCTCTAGATGTTTAAGATCTCCACTCTCACGTCTGGTTAAAAATGTTAAAGATGTTACTTGAAGAACGTAAGATATACTTCCTAGAGCTTTTATAGTAGTTAAAAATGGCGGGCCCAATCTATACTATTTATATTATTCATTTATATATTGATATTATTATTATTATATATAGTATTAGATGCATCTAATAACTACCTTTGATATTTTTAGTGGCAATTTTTTTCTCTCTCTCATCTCATCTCCCCTATTTTTACTCACTTTTCTTCCTCGTTTGTCAACATGATATATTATTTCACTTTCTTTTCGTCTCTTCCCCTTCTCTTATATTTTATCTTCAATATTTAGCTTACTTTATCTTATTTATTTATTTTTTCAATAATAAAATTCAATTTATTTTTTAATCATTTTTTTTTTGTTTTTCATTATATATAAAATTATAAATGTATCAAACATGTACAAAGACTACACCCGCTGGTTATTTTGCACATGCATAAAGACTGCACCCGCTGGTTATTATATAAAAGGGCAACACTCTTTAGTAACAACTTTTGATCTACTTATTTTTTTGGTCTGTCAATTTCTTTTTTTTTTTTTTTTACTTTCCGTCTCCTCTCACCTATTACACATTTTTTCTCCTTTTTTTCCCTCTCTCTCTCCCTCCTTTTCTCCTCTTTCTATCCTCTTTTATCTCTCGATACTCTTTAATTTCATTTTTCTTAAATTTCTTTACAATTATTTTCTTTCTTAGTTTTCTTTATTTTAAATTATTTTATTTTTACTTCTTATTAATTTAATTAATTTATTAAATATAATTAAAAATGTTTTGATAGTATAAATACTACCAAAAAGAGTTAGTAAATCATTAAATCAAATTATTTTTTTTTTATAATACATACACATTAAATGTGTCAATATTACTAGTTAACATAATCTCGTTGCCCAAATTGATATTTTTTTTTTGAAAACCAAAGAATTTATTCAAGAGGACATATTGTTCATAACATCGCTATACGCGGAAGCAGGAATATTTGAGAACCCCTCCATAAAGGAGGTCGCGTTCCTAGCAAGATTATAGGCAACACGGTAACCTAACCAGCCAACGTGTGAAATAGTGAATTGTCCAAAGAATGGTAGCAACTCTTTGATATCATTGATTAGCACACCCAATATGGATAAGTCATCCTCAGTTTGTTGGATTTTCGCAATAACAGTAGTGTTATCTCCTTCCAGATGGATATGTCGCCAACCCCTCCTGAGTGCAAAACGGACTGCTTCACGAGCAGCCAAAGTTTCCGCTAGTTCTGAATTTGGATGGTCAAGAACTCTATTCGTTATCCATCCTACGCAAAGGCCAATGTAGTCTCTAGCAATCACACCAATACCAAGCTCTCCTTGCTCACGAAAATCAGCTCCGTCAAAGTTGATTTTAATGGTGTTCATGGGGGGAGGAGTCCGAAGGTCCGATCTTCGCGTCGTATGGATAGCTAATTAAGAGGAACCCGACTCAAAAAAATTTCGATAAAAAGCAGAGACAAAAGAAAACAGTTCTTCTGGCCTTAAGAAAGAGCCTTCCTTGAGAGCTCGATTCCGATTCTACCATAGGCACCATACCAAGATTATTGTCATACCAACGTGGTCCTCGTCAAGGGCCTCCCACGCTTGCCATAGCCAGTCAATGGGGTGGTCATGCCAAGTTGATATCACATGCCAAGGGAGGTTGGACAAGGACTAGGTTTGCCTCGCTAAGTCACATTCAAGTAAGGTATGCTTTTATGTGTCCGTTATCTTGTAACAGAATGGGCAATGAGAGTC
Source organism: Petrea volubilis (assembly GCA_026212405.1). Classification (NCBI taxonomy): domain Eukaryota; kingdom Viridiplantae; phylum Streptophyta; class Magnoliopsida; order Lamiales; family Verbenaceae; genus Petrea; species Petrea volubilis. The sequence goes on from CM047870.1 coordinate 24,572,520, forward strand.
AATTTGAATGGGTCGCTTACGAAGGCGAAGAGGTGTTGGAAGAGATTCTTTGCAAAGTCTCCAGGCAAAGTGTTTGACCTTAGAGGGTAGCTTCAATCTCCATATCTGTTTCCAGTGGTCATGTAGAGAGTTGGTGAATGAGGAAGGTCCTCCTACGGTAAGCAGCTACGACGCCAAGTGGGAGGCACTCTTAACTTTGAATCTACTATTGTTTGAGTAGTGCCAAATCTGCATATCTTGAGAGTTACCATAGCTGAGTGGGATAGAAAGGATTAGTTGGGAATCCACCAGCCAAAAGATTTGTTCGACTAAGTCCAAGGTCCATTGTCTTGGATTATCAAGAAGGAGATCTTGAACTAGACGAACTTCAAAATTTTGGAGGCGTGGTATGATAGGGCGTAATCGACGTAGGCGAGGCAGCCAAGGATCGGTCCATACATAAATACTGGATCCCTACCCAACTCGCCATCTCAAACCTTCTTCTGTAAGGGGATGAGCTGTAAGAATGTTGCGCCAAGTATAGGAAGGGCGAAAACCCAGTTTGGCCAAAAAGAAATTTCCATCCGAGAAATATTTGTTACGCAGAACCTGGCTGACGAGGGAATCCGGCTCAGTGATGATACACCATCCCTGTTTGGCAAGGAGGGCCAAGTTGAAAGCTTTAAGACTACGAAAGCCAAGACCTCCATCCTATTTGCTACTATAAAATGCCTTCTATGCAACCCAATGAACTTTGTGCTCCCCCTTGCCACTCTAACAAAACTGACAAATCATTCTCTCAATGTCCCGAACCAATTTATCCAACATAAGAAAACAACCCATACTATAGGTAGGCATTGCTTGAAGGACTTCATCTGGCTACGGATAGTTTTGTCACGGACGACGACTGAATTTTTTTCCAATTACTAGAACGAATTCCTGCAAAAATTGAATTTTTTGATCATCCCACAACAGATAGTAATCCCAAGTACAGATCATGGGATGGGACTTCCTTAATGCCTAAGGCTCTCGAAAATGAATTCCTATCCTCCTGAGACATATTGCGGATGAAAACTACCGAGGACTTAGCTTCATTGATCTCTTGTCCTGAAACCGCTGCATACCTAGCTAATACTGATTTTATGCGAAAGATGGATTCAATATTCGCCCATTTTGACCTTTTCACTGGAACGAATCGGTCAGCTATCTTTGCTTTTGGAAACTTTGGCATTTTCTTTTCTCAAAAATAAAAAACATGACCCCTTATGGATACCGGGAGTTTAAATGTTGCATGACTATTAGACTAACATAATTTGATTGATCCTACTTCTCGTATGCGGCTCTCTATCAAAAGTACTAATACTCATAATTAGATCCATAGGACTGTCAAATCCTAATGTATAGTCAAGTCTATGCAAACCAAGCACATCATAAAGTGTATTTTCTATTCTTAAGGTTTGTGCTAGTAAGCACATGGGATGTTATTCATAATGACAAATATTAAAGATACTATAAAGAAGATTAAGTATGCTCAAAGTAAATCAACCATATAAAGGATGGACATCTGTGAATAATAAATATATCAAACACATCATACATAAGTGGGCCCATCTCAAGATACCTAGCACAACTTTATTATTTAGTCTTTTGACATAAATAACAACTTGTAAGTGGTACTCTTGTCCATAATTCATGATTATTGATAGTTTCCTTAGATACCCAACACAATATCGTTATTTAATCTTTGGATAGAAATAACACCTTGTAATGGTATCACATAAATCATAAATATTTCATAATTACAAAACGGCCTAGCAATATGCCTTTCTTTGGACCGACAAATTGCCAACATGTTAACCAAGATAATTGTAATATTTATAACCATCCTTTGTTTGGCCAAAATAATCTTCCTTTAGGTCGATTATTTCGCATAGACAAAATAATATAAAAATTATATATTCATGACTCAACCATTTGGCCAAAATTATCTTCCTTTGACTGATTATTTCACATAGATAAAAGAGTATGAACAACATATTCATAAATATTAATCATCTAGCCAAAGCAAGGTTCCTTTGGGTCGATTATATATTTTGCATAGATGAAAAGAAGCCTAATTTTTCAAAAATGGTAAATTTTACCTAATAGAGGTTGCTTTGGCAACATATTACTTCAATCTATATAATTTCGAAATAGGCATAGCATGACTAAATCCCAAAAACGCCGCTTTAAAAAAGGACGTCAGATTTATAAAACTAAATATGCAAATTGTATTGCAATAACAATATAGTCAAGCGGTGCATATATTGTAATGTCAAACTTCATGCCCAGGTTCAAACCCCATCCTAGGCAACCTTTTATTTATTCGACCTTTGAACTTGAACTGTACGTGGCGTTGTCATACCAAGACACGAGACATCAAAGATGGCTCTTTTCGTCTGGCCATCCTTGTTTCCAACCAATATACTGTCTTATTCAAGGTCCACAAGAACCGCTTAAAATAGACCTCATATATGTAAAGCTAAATACACAAATACATTGTAATAATAATGTGGTCAAACACAGATGGAAATCCTAGATTGTAGATATGAGTTTGATCCATTATGGCTGCCTTTTTTTTTTTAAAACATTTGATGTGCCTATCGGTTATAAAATTCAGTTGTTGTTAATAGTTTTAAAAAATTATGTTTTTAATAATCATATGCATTATATTTCATATATTATAAGATATATGGAAATAAAAAATAAATAGTTCATATCGTGTGAATGATAAATAATAAGTTGTTGATTCAAATAAAACACTTGGATTTTTTTAATGGATATCCTATCTTGATAACTTACAAAGATATAAAAAGAATAAATAAACAAACATATATGGACTTTAAGTGTTATTAATAAAAAAAGTATGATACCTATATATATGTGTGTATATATATATATATATATATTTTCTTATAAATAAGTAGATTATATAAAAAAATTAACTAAATTGTATACACAAATTTCAATATTCAATTAATTACAACTGAATATCAAGTATTTACAATTGAATAATGTACTTGAATATTCATAATCGGATTCGAATATTCAAATATTTTATAATTTAATTTAAATTTTAAAATTACAACCGGATATGGATATATCCCATATCCGTCCTATATTTGGCAGAAATGGATACTGATATTGATTTTAGATATCCATCAATATCAATATCCGTACCGATATCCGATAAAAGTAAATGAATACGAATATGAAAACGATGTATCTGATCCGTTTAACATTCGTTTACACTTCTAATGCTGACACCGCCTTTCCAAATCTTTTCAATATGCATCTTTCTTCTCTATCATTCCACCTCTCTTTTCGTTTTGCTTTGCGGTCTACTTACTATACTTTGAACAAATCTTTTCAATTTGGAAGAAAATTCGCTTTGTGGTCTACTTACTGTACTTTGAACAAATTTGTTATCAAATTTGTTCATCATGATAAAATAAATCTCGAATTCTTACCCTAAATTAATGACTCTAATATCAATTGCTCAGGTAAACCGAAAGCAATAGAAATTTAGCCACTGGGTTGTAATCCAATGGTTGGGTTCGAATCGACACCATTGAAGTCTTAAATTTGACCCTTTTGTTCTCTCCCCTTTTTCCGTTTGAGTGTGTGTGTGTGTGCGCGCGCGTGCGAATGTGGTGTTTCGATTGCACTGTAAGAAAATGCGTTATTTTCGGTGGAATTTTTTGACTGAATATTCCGTCAAAAATTTTCGGTGGAATTTCAAAAAATAAAAAAAATATTAAAATTTGAAATTTTAGGCAGAAAATTCCACCAAAACAAATTAAAAATTTATTAAAATTTAAATTTATTAAAATTTAAAAAAAGAAATTATTTATATTAATTTTTGGTGAGTAATTCTCCGAAAACCCGTCGAAAAAAATAGTATTTTTTCAAAAAAAGAAATAGTAAATTATATTAACTTTTAATTGAAAAAAAATACTAAATGTTATGTTTTTTAAATATTTTTTTCCGGATCATGTTTGCCTTACTTTATTTTTTGAAATTATTTCTCGGTGTACGTTTTGTTATATATATTTTATAAATAGTATTCAATAAATGTGTGCCAAATTAAGTCTGTTTTTATTATATGTGCCATGGAAATTAAGGTCTGTGTTTGTTATATGTGCCATGCAAATTAAAGTCTGTGTTTATTATGACTTATTATAACTTGTATTTTGTTAACTCTAAGAATGCGAAAGAACAAATTAGCTATGTCTCTCATATTAATTATTATGACTGATTATAATAAATATGTTTATTTATTATGATTTATTAGAATAAATATATCTATTATATGTATTAGGACTTACTAGAACAAGTTGTTAATACATGTTCGATTGATGCAATAACTTTGACATATATAATTCTGATTAAGGAATAAGAAGGGTTGAAATATATAACGAGGGAATAACTTTTACATATTTAGAGATAATGGACTATTCCTACGTGCCATAATAGATATTGTTTAAATTAGTTATTGCACAATGATTTACAAAATGGATTAATAACATTAATTATAGATTAATTTGTCAAATGTACCCGTACGAGTAATTAATTAATAAGTTATTGCAATATTTGAATTTTAAAAATTTACCAAATTAATTTATATAATTAAGTTTAAAGACATTATGAAAATGGCTAATGAATTTTCTTCAATCATTATAAGAAAGGTATATTTTATGGTTCAAGAAAAATATTTTAAAACCTACATATTTAATGGAATGAATAAAGCAATCAAATTAAAAAACAATGATTAAGGGAATAGAGTATTAATTATTGAATTACTAAATTCACAACACTTTTTGAAAATTTAGACATAAGCGATTAGCAAACTTTTCAAATTACTAAACGGTTCGTTATAATGCAAGATTCATATATATTATTTTATTTAAATTATTTTTTCATTTTTTTTTTAAATTAATAATTTTTGGGGGAATTCATGCTGAAATTCGGTAGAAAATTAATATTTTTTTAAAACATTAATTATTTTTGGCGAAATTTTCACCGAAAATAATTAATTTTTTTTTAAAAAAATCATTTAATTTCGACGAAAATTTATGAAATTTAAAAAATAACAATTATTATTATTTTTGGTAGAATTTCCGCGAAATTTCACCGAAAATAACACTAAAATTCCCCTTTTGGAATCCCTAACTCCACTTCCCCCCTTCCCCTTTTTTTCTCTTCTATCTTCTTCTCTCTTCTTTCTAGGGATGGCAACGGGTCGGGTCTGGTACGGATTTGGCCAAACCCGAGACCCGACCCGCGAGGTTTTTCTGGACCCGGGACCCGTCCCAGACACGACGGGTCCCTGACCCGACCCGAACCCGGCGGGTTGGACCCGTTGAACCCGCCGGGTTCCGAAACCCCTCCCAACCTGCCCCACGTACCCGCCAAACCCGACCCGCAAACCCGCTTCAATAATTGAAATTTTTATTTTTAATTTTTTTTTTGAAACAATAATTTTTAATTGTACAAGAAACTTAATAATTGAAAATATTCAAATTGTACATAAAACCTAATAAAATATATTCAAGTGAAATAATAATAACCAACTTTAAATGTCCAACCATAAGGAAAAATTACCATAATCATAACTATAAAGCCTAATAAAATATGTTCAAGTGAAACATTTATATATTATAAATATATATAATATATATTATAAATATATATTATATATAAATTAATTTCTTTAATTTTATTTATTTATATATTATAAATATATATAATATGTAATACATATATATACGGGTCGGGTTCGGGCCGGGTCTCAGTGAACCCGAGACCCGACCCGAACCCGGGCGGGTCCAAAATTTTGGACCCGCGACCCGCCCAAGACCTGTTTAAACGGGTCTAAACCCGGACCCATTGCCATCCCTACTTCTTTCCCCCCACCACCCCTAACCCCGCGCCGCCCTCCCCTCGCCACCCCTAGCCCCGCACAATCCCCCCCCTTCCGCCACCCCCAACCCCTCGCCCACCTCTCCTGGCCACCCCTAGCCCCACGCCGCCCCACGCCCACCCCCTTGCTCCGCCGTCGCTGCCGTGTATTGTAAGCTTTTAATTTTTTTTTCAAAAATTAAATTTTATTAGAATTTGTAAAGTTATGTCAAATTTGATGTGAACATATGACAACATGTTGTAAATTTGGGTAATTGATCTTTGTTATAGCCACAGATTTTCTATGTGTTATGTGTGTGAATTTGTATGTGTTATGTGAAAATATGTTATTATTTAAAGTTGGGTGTTTAACTATTTTGTAATATTTTGACCTTTGTATTTGTTGTAGGTATTGGAGTTGAAATTGATCACATTTTCGGTCTTGTTTTCTCGACTCTACAAAAGTAAGTATGGCTAAGTTTGAAGTATATATGCATATATGTATATAATTAGATAGTTCATAGATAATAGATCAGTCCGTGATGTGGGGATGAAGAACGGGAATTAGGGGAAGGGGTGGAGCGTTCCCATTATTTGTTATTGGTTTTTGTATGCTTGTGTGATGTGGAGAAATAAAGGGATGATGTATATATATATATGTATATAATAATAATAATAATATAATAATAATAATAATAATAATAATAATAATAATATATTTAGTTATTCATGTCTATTGATGTTCAATATATACTTGATTAATTTTGTGTTTATGAAATGAAATGATTCTTTGGTAAATACGGAGTGATTGTTCAGTGTTGGTTGTACGAATTGATCCATCGCACTAAATTAAGCATATTTGATTAAATAATAGGAAATGATTGTTTGATTAAATTTTTTAGGCAAATCATTAAAAACAATATAACTTATAAACTTAAGTGGCGCATGTAGATGGATATTCCTGAACACAGAACGTGGATGTATATAATGACTTATCCTAGTCGAGGAGGCCTTCTCCCAGCATATTATGACGGCGTTATGAACTTTATAGGAAAAAGCAAAGAGTTGCCTGAACTACAGTAAGTATGGGGAAATTCGGTATCCTTGTAAGAAATGTGAGAGAAAATGGCTTTTGTTAAAATTGGATGACGTTGCAGTACATTTGCTAACGAATGGTTTTAAACCAAATTATTGGTGTTGGACAGAGTACGGTGAGGTCCAACCCTCTATCGTATTCCTTGACACATCAAGTAGTGGTATAGAAAATGACCCACTGCAAAGATATGTTGAAATGTGTTTCGATGCTGATAGGCAAGAGGTAAGGGGAAAAATACCAAATGATTTTGGGGAGCAATCGAATCCTGATACTCAGCAATTTTTTGACTTTCTGAATGAGTTTAACCAACAGGTGTGCCCTGGATATATAAATCATTCTCCACTTTCTGTTGTTGCAAGGTTATTGAGCATAAAAAGTAATTAAAATATAGCAAAAGATGGAGTTGACGAAATCATCCAATTGATGTCAGAAGTAATGCCTTCTCACTACTAGAAAACGCGGTTTTGGCCACGGATTTTTAGCTACGGATGAAATCGGTTGCTAATAGCTACAGAAATGGTCACGGATATAAAAAAAACGAAAATATATGGCCACGGATAAATCCGTGGCCAAATATCTACAATTCCGTGGCCATTTCAATTTATTTAAAAGAAAAACATAAATAAATAAATTTAGACTTGGCCACGAGTTTATCCGTGGCCAATAAATAAATAAATTTTTTTTTTTTTTAAATTTGGACTTGTCCACGGATTTATCCATGGCCAATAAATAATTTTTTTTTAAATTTGGACTTGGCCACGGATTTATCCGTGGCCAATAAATAATTTTAATTTTTTTTTAATTTTAAATGACTCGCTTAAATCGCCCGATCCGACATTACGGGGCACCAAAAGGTTCGAGTCATTTCAAAATCATATTATTTTCATCACGGTTATTATATTTTCCTATTTTATGCGTTGAAAATTACGGTTTGCTTAGGGAGAATACATTTTTTCTCTTTCGGTGACATATACGAATAACTTCGTAGTTCGGTATCAATGTGTGTTAACGTCAGTTAACTTGTATAGGAATTATCAAAAATGGACTTTCAAGCAGATTGATTAGTGTTGAAGTTGTATTGCTCCAATCGTACGGTTCCGTCTAACCCAATTAACGAAAACGCACGATTTGCCAAAGTCAAGATGAAGTTTTGACCATTGGCCACGGATTTATCCGTGGCCAATAAATAAATTTAAATTTTTTTTTAAAATTTGGACTAGGCCACAGATTTATCCGTGGCCAATAAATAAATAATTTTTTTTTTTTAAATTTGGACTTGGCCACGGATTTATCCGTGGCCAATAAATAAATTAATTTATTTTTTAAATTTGGACTTGGCCACGGATAAATTCGTGGCCAATAAATAAATTAAATTTTTTTTTTAAATTTGGACTTGGCCATGGATTTATCCGTGGCCAATAAATAATTTTAATTTTTTTTAATTTTAAATGACTCGCTTAAATCGCCTGATCCGACTTTACGGGGCACCAAAAGGTTCGAGTCATTTCGAAGTCATATTATTTTCAACACGGTTATTATATTTTCCCATTTTATGCGTTGAAAATTACGGTTTGCTTAGCGAGAATACATTTTTCCTCTTTCGGTGACATTTACGAATAACTTCGTAGTTTGGTATCAGTGTGCTAACGTCAGTTAACTTGTATAGGAATTATCAAAAATGGACTTTCAAGCAGATTGATTAGTGTTGAAGTTGTATTGCTCCAATCGTACGGTTCCGTCTAACCCAATTAATGAAAACGCACTGATTTCCCAAAGTCAACATGAAGTTTTGACCATTGGCCACGAATAAATCCTTGGCCAATAAATAAATTTAATTTTTTTTTAAATTTGGACTTGGCCACGGATAAATCCGTTGCCAATAAATAAATTTTTTTTTTTTTAATTTGGAATTGGCCACGGATTTATCCGTGGCCAATAAATAAATTTAAATTTTTTTAAAAAAATTTGGACTTGGCTACGGATTTATCCGTGGCCAATAAATAAATTTAATTTTTTTTAAATCCATGGCCAATAAATTATTTTAATTTTTTTTAATTTTAAATGACTCGCTTAAATCGCCCGATCCGACATTACGGAGCACCACAAATTAATTACACTAAATTTAAGTAAATAGATTGATAGTTTGACATACAATGAATAAGATCACTTTAATTTCTTAAATTGAGTCAAAATAATCGATGAAAAATTTCAAATTTTTATAAGGTCAAAGTTATAATTTTTTTAATTTTGATTTTGTATCCCAAAATTATCTATGGATAAAAATAAAATTAGAAAGAATTATGATTTGCTCGATTTGATATTTCTTATTTAAATCATAATAAGTATGAATTAATAAAATATATTCACATATAGATATAAATTAGTAAAATTTGATAACAAAATTCAATATTTAAATGTATATAAATATTCTTGGCATGCCATTTTAATCAAGAAGTTCCTCATAGCCTGGCGGTAACTCGCTTGGCAATATGCTAAGAAGTTTCGAGTTCGAGTCCCACTAGTAACGGTGAAATTCGATTATTTGAAATGGACAGGCCGAGCTGGGCCGGGTCGCACTGCTGGGCTGGTAGGCGAGCTGGTTGGGCCTGCTGCGGCCTGGTTGGGCTAGGTCCAGGATTTTTTTTTAATAATTTTTTTTAGCCACGGATTTATCTGTGGCTAGATTTAATTTTTTTAAAATATTTTTTATCTTACCCACAGATAAATCCGTGGCTAAATGTAAATTTAAAAAAAAATAAAAGATTGGCCACGGAAATATCCGTAGCTAAATTTATTATTTTTTTAAATTTTTTATTTTTGGCAACGGATTTTTCTGTGGCCATATATATCATTTTTTTTAATTATTTATTTTTGGCCACGGATTTTTCTGTGGCCATATATATCATTTTTTTTAAATTATTTATTTTTGGCCACGGATTTATCCGTGGCTAAATTTATTTATTTTTTAATAATATTAATGTTGGCCACGGATAAATCCGTGGCTAGATTTAATTTTTTTTAAAATTTTTTTATTTTTTCCCATGGTTAAATTCGTGGCCAAATTGAAAAAATCCATGGCCAAAATCCGTGGCCAGTGTCCGTGGCCTTGTTTAGCAACGCCAATTTTGGCCACAGAATTTTTCCGTGGCCAAATCCTTATTTTCTAGTAGTATCTGGTCATAAATGCCAACAAATATTTTTGAGGCACAAAAATTAGTAAAAAAGTTGGGTTTGACTAATAAGAAAATAGATTGTTGCTTAAGTGGTTGCATGTTATACTACAAAGATACTGCGGATGCGGTAAATTGCAATTTATGTGGTGCTCCAAGATATCGTGACAATGGGGGTCATGCGCGTGCAAAATAAGTCCCAGTAAAGAGGATGCACCACTTGCCACTTATTCCATTACTGAAACATCTGTATGCATCTTCGAGTTAAGTACCACACATGAGATGGCATGCAGAGCATCGTTGACCTGACGGTGTTATGTGTCGCCCAACAGATCAGAATGCCTGGAAACACTTTGATGAAGCATGTCCTGATTTTGCTAGTAACCCTAGAAATGTGAGGCTTGCTTTGTGTGTTGATGGGTTCGTGTCGTATTCCCAATCTGCTGTGTCATACTCTTGTTGGCCAGTAATCGTTACGCCTTATAATTTGCCACCTGAAATGTGTATGACAATGCCATACATGTTTTTGACATGCATAATTCCTAGTCCTAAAAATCCGAAAGTAAAAATTGATGTATATCTGTAGCCACTAATTGATGAGTTGAAGGTATTTTAGAAAGATGGCGTGTCCACATATGATGTTCGTGCAAAATAAAATTTTATTATGCATGTTGCATTAATGTGGACTATCAATGACTTTCTGACTTATGCAATGATGTCGGGATAGATGACCGCCGGTAAACAAGCTTGTCCGTATTGCAGGTGCTACAGCAAGGCATTTACGTTGAAGTACGGACGAAATAATTCATGGTTTGATTGCCATCGAAGATTTCTAGACAGAAATCACTAGTACAAAAGAAACAAATGAACTTTTAAAAAAAAATCTAGTCGAGAAGGATCATCCTCCTCCAAATCCTACCGGAGATGAGGTGTGGGATGATGTGCAATGGTTGTCGAAAATAACTGAACAACCAAATATGGGGAAGCCTTCTGGCTATGGTGTTGAACATAATTGGACGAAACAAAGTATTTTTTGGGATTTACCTTATTGGAAACATCTCTTAATACGGCATAATTTGGATGTAATGCATATTGAGAAGAATGTGTTTGACAATATTTTTAACACTGTTATGATATACAAGGTAAGACTAAAGATAATGCAAATACAAGGCTAGATATGCAAGAGCTGTATAGGCGACCTGAGCTACAATTGGTCCTAAAGCCCAATGGACAATGGAAAAAACCGAAGGCAAAGTATACATTCACTCTTGAACAAAAACGGATAGTTTGTGAGTGGATTAAAAAACTTTGAATGGTGGATGGTTATTCGTCCAACTTGAGTCGCTATGTTGACTCACATGAAGCGAAATTGCATGGCATGAAGAGTCATGACTATCATATTTTTATGGAATAGCTGTTACCTATTGCCTTCAATAAGTTGCCCGACTAGGTATGGAAACCACTTACTGAATTAAGTAAGTTTTTCAGACACTTATGTTCTAGAACATTAAGGCATGCCGACTTGGACAAGATGGACATATATATATATATATGTATCAATATATATATGCATTATATTTCATATATTATAAGCTATATAGAAATAAAAAAAAGAAATAGTTCACATTATGTAAATGATAAATAATAAGTTGTTGATTCAAATAAAAACTTGAATTTTTTTAATGGATATCCTATCTTTATAACTTACAAAGTTATGAAAAGAATAAATAAACAAACATATATGAACATTAAGTGTTATTAATAAAAAGTATGATACCTAATTACAATTAATTACAATTGAATGCCAAGTATTTACAATTGAATATTGTACTTGAATATTCACAATCAGATTCGAATATTCAAATATTTATAATTGAATTTAAATTTTAAAATTACAACCGGATGTAGATATATCCAATATCCGTCCGATATCTGACTCTAATACCACTTGTTCAGGTGCACCGAAAACAATTGAAATTTAGCCACTGGGTTGTAGTCTAATGGCGGGGTTCAAATCAACACCATTTAAGTCTTAAGTTCGACCCTTTAGTTCTCTCCCCTTTTCCATTTGAGAGTGTGTGTGTGTGTGCACGCACGCGCGAATGTGGTGTTCGATTGAAATCTATTGATTGTATCAAAAACAAATTTGAAATTTAGAAATATTTTAGCTTCCTCATATTAGGAAAGCATTGTCCTGGTTTTAGAAACTTGGATTGTAATGGTTGTATTTAAAAACAGAAAAAAAAATTGGGGTTCCTTCTTTTTTTTATTTTTATTTTTTTGGGAAATGTATTTTTTTGTCTTCTACATTTAATTAATTTTCCTAGAACGAAATCATTTTCATTATTATTATTAAAGTGGGAGGGAAAATATAGCAACCACTTTTTGATTTATGGTGTATTCGATTTGTCATCTAATTAATCTCTCTTTCCCCACCAACTTTCTCTCTCTTTTTTCATGTATTTTCCCTTTATTTTACACTTTACTCTCTTATCTCATCTTCTATTTTTTCTTTTCTATTTATTTTTTAAAATTTATCTTATTTTAGATTAATCTACCTATATATATAATGTTTAGAAAGTGGAAGTTGTGTGTAGTAATCACTTTTTTGTTTTTGATGCCTTAAGTCTAGCACATAATCTCTCATTCCACCCATTTTCTCTCTCTTTTTCAGGTGTTTTAATTTTATCTTACTTTTTTTCTCCCTCATCTCACCTTTTATTTCTTATTTTCTATTTATTTTTTAAAACTCATTGTAATTTAGAATTTTTTTTTTCTTATCATAATTTTAATAAACATATTTTAATATTTTAAAGTATCTATTCCATATAAACAATTCAATGAATATTTAACTTTATACTCTTAAAATTAAAATTGATCATCCTATTTTAGTTTATATTTTTACTTATCATAATTTTAATAAATACACTAAAAAATTTAAAATACATATTTCATATAAATAATTTAATGAATATTTCACTTTATACTATCACAATTTAAATATATAAGTAAAATTATAATTCATTTCTATTACACATACCACATTCCACTGGTCCACTTGTTATTATTATTGACCAGCATTACAATCTGAAGCAAGAAATCATCAAACATCAGCTTAATTGGTTATACTAGAAATTGATTACAACTCACATGATTATTGAAAATTGCATGAATACTAGAAGCCCAGCACATCAGGGGTAGCAAGGGAGGTTAGACGATCATACGCTATATAAGCATAATCTTATATCACTTGAACACATGCATCAATTAAATACTAATAATTTGATAAATATATGGACCGTCCACCAACGACTTTAATTAATAGGTTTTAAAAAAATAATAGAAATATTATATTTAACTGCTTTTAGTAATTTTTTGTAATTTTACCATATTTTAGGAAATATAATTGTAATTCGCCCAAAAATATCAATATACAATAAACAAACTCAAATTTATATTAACTCAAATATCTTGTAGTAAATTGATGTAAACTAATTTCATCTACCCATGAAACATTGCAATATTGTGAAATAAATATATATAATTTTTAGGCGTTACCCAAAAAATTACCGGCACATATGTGTTTGCTTCCTAGTGAACATGCATTTTTGTAACACATGAGGCAGCAGCCATTGTTGAACACCTGCCATCCAATGGTATCTTTTGAGTACCCATCAAATGCGTGAACCCATTCCCCACTCCAGCCCTATATATGCCAACCACCACAACCGCCATTCACCTCACTCTCACTCCCCTTCCAAGTGAGAGCTAGCTAGGCCCACCAACAAAACAGGCTAGAAAAGCAAGACTCCTGCGGCATTTTTGGGGTTGCAATAGCCAATTTGTTTTCACATTCTGGTCTGGGCTAGAAAGCGCGTATATTACTGTCCTGAGTGAGTCGCTTTCAATAGTAATTTTCGCAAAGCTCCCAAAAGTCTTCGTCCTCATCCACATCCTCATCGTCTTCTTCCATTACCACAACATTACTTATTATAAGAGTACTACCATAAGATCCAAAATTTATCATTATCTACCATCGTTTTGTTCAGCAGCCAGGGGAAATTGCCCGAGCCGATGGTGCATTTCATTGTAATCGGGCTCACAGTAGGATGCGCGGCTATCTTGAACGGTATTCTGTATAGAAATACCTACCGTAAGATGGCGAAAGTTCTTGAGGTAGTGGGCATGTATCTGGTTATCTGTTCCTTCAATGGACTCATGACCTTTCTTCTGCCCGCGGAGTTTAAATGGGTGCCTATTGTATGTGCCTTTTTATGTCTATTGCCTTTCATCCTAGCGGCTCTGTGCCGCGAATGACACTAGCTCGCAGCCTAGGCTATGCATGAGGGTCGGGTTTATCATATCTCAGTTTCTTATAAAATTTGAGAAATTTGGTTACAGGTGATTTAATTCTAATAATATGATCGTGACTCTAACCAATTTTGACCATAAATTAAAATAAAGGAGCCAAGATCTTTTCTCATTCTAATCTTGTCTGTGAATGAGTAAATATGACAAGATTAGAATGAGTATCTTGGCTCCTTTATTTTAATTTATGGTCAAAATCTTGTCTGTGAATGAGTAGTAGTGTACTAGCTCGTTGAGCATGATCACTAACCTTGTACTAGTGGATCAAAAATTTTCTTTTGGAAATGTATCCTTTTGGTCTTTTACATTTCGTTGTTTTGCTCCGAATGAAATTATTTTCATTACATGTTTTTGTTATTATTGAACATTACAATCTAAAGGGAAATACAGAACATCAAATTAATTAATGGATCTTATACAATTGGCTTTCCCAGCCTTGCCCTGCTTTCTCCGACACTTTCCGGCGGCGCTTGGTGGAGAAGTGAATTAAAGACTCAATTTTCGATGCTGTTTGCGTCATCACCGTACTCAATTAAAGGTATCTTGTTTTTGGCTGTATTACTTAGTAAAATGGTAAAACACATTTTAAAGCACACTACAATAAAAAGTAATATTATTGATAAGATTTAAAAGTGACAATATAAAAGTTATCATCAATAATTGTATAAAGTGACAATACATTCTATTTTGTCACTAATTAAGCTTTTTTATATGACAATAATTTTTATATTATCACAATATCACTCATTATTTTGAAAGAATAAAATCAACTATTAATATTAAGCTCAAATTAGTAATAATATCAATTATTAACATTAAACTTGGATAAGATTACTAATAACATTTTAAATTAAAAGAAGAAAAAAAAGAATAAAGAAATAAAGATAAACGATGGAGAAAAAGTGAAATAAAAAAAGAGATATTGAAGGATAATAATGAAAACTCATTGGATATAAAAAGGGTAAGTATTATATAAAAGGACTTAAGGAGTTAAATGGTAAAAAGCCATGAGGGTCTTTGATTTAAAGAGAGCAATTTAAGGGGGCATAATGTGTTTTACCAATTTAGTTTTGCTCACAGTGCAATAAAAGTAATAATATTGAAAATAATTTTTGAGAAAGTAATAGTTTGGGAATAATTTTTTACAAGAGTAATATTTTGGAGGGGGGAAAAAAAATCATTCTTTTCCTTTTAGATTATCTTCTAAATAAAATCTAAATTTAATTAGTCAGTATTTCTAAATATCTCAAAGTTATTCTCTCTTTTATTAATTTTAACACTCCCTTATCACTCCGCGCTAAATACCTAAAAGTTGTTCGCTCTTTAATAAGGTTAAAACTTCCTACTCTCTTAATCATAATTTTCCGAATAAACTATTCCCTATTTCTTAACTTCCACAAGAATTTCATAAATATACTTGTCCATATTAAGTTGAATCTGGGATTGAAAGATATAAAATATATATTAATTTTAACACTCCCTAATTTTTTATTAAATCTGGGAGCTTGCCACCCCCACCCTTGAACCAAGACCTGGCGGGTTACATCTTTAACCACTTTTATAATTTTTAAAATTTGTTAAAAAACTATTATGTCACCAGAATTTTCTGAAGATATATATTATTACCAAAGACTACTTTATAAACGTATATGCTAATATTTTTATTTTATATACATTCAAATTAAAAAATTGATATATATTATTATTTCAACAAGTAACAATCTTAAATATTGATATTTGATATGTATCTATTTTGCATGCCCGTTATTCTTTTATATAATATATTGTTTTTAGGTTTTGGGGGAAGTGATAATTGTAATATAATATATATACATACAAATATATGTATATATAATTTTTGATTTTGACGCCCCTATATACTTGTTCTATGGGACAAAAATGTAATTCTACCTAGTACTTAATTAGATTGGGCAGTATTTTAGGGTTTATTTGATGCTAGGGAGGTACTCACTGGAGCAAAACCTCCAACGTCCAACACGTGTCAAATGAAATTATTTACTTTTTTTTTTGTTCTTTGTTTCCTCCTTTAAATGTGAATTGCTCTCACAAACTAAACCATGATTCACTTAAAATTGTGTGCTAAAGTTATTCTCCCACTCGTTTTAAAAAATTTTCGATTACGAAAATTTTTTATATTTAAAAATTGAATTTTGTTTGGTCCTTAAATAAATATTA
Organism: Petrea volubilis; assembly: GCA_026212405.1. Classification (NCBI taxonomy): domain Eukaryota; kingdom Viridiplantae; phylum Streptophyta; class Magnoliopsida; order Lamiales; family Verbenaceae; genus Petrea; species Petrea volubilis. Next base: position 24,589,269 of record CM047870.1, read on the forward strand.
ATAGCATTCTAGAAAATTATTAAATGATGCATTTCATTATAGAAAATTATTAAATTTATCAGAAAATTTTCGAAAAGAGGGGGAGAACAACTTTAGCACACAATTTTAATGGAACCATGGTTTAATTTATAAGAACAATTCACATTTAAAGGAGAAAACAAAGAGAAAAAAAAAAGCAAATAACTCAATTTGACACGTATCGGACGTTGAAAGCTCTGCTCCCAGTGGATACCTCCATAGCATCAAATAAACCGTATTTTAGTTTTTCCAACACGACAAGGACTAATTATCACGAAAAAAGCAAACGACGTGGACCTTTGTAAACTTAACTGAAATTTCTACGGAACACACCAATCAACGTTATTTTCCATGTCAATAGTCTATGGTTGTGATAATAATTAATATACATGTAGTTTCTAGGCCAAGAATCACGAAGCCAAAATATGGCGAAATATTCCCTTTTTGTAGCTCCCGTAGAACATATCATCTTCCTGCTGGGTATTGTAACAGCCTACGTGCTAATCTGACAGATTTATGTTAATTAATACTTACAAATTAACAAACTAGTATTATCTAATAATTTAATATTGAGAAAATTGTATTTTTAGTCCTATAAGTTGACCCACTTTTAATTTTGGTCCTAGTCTTTCAACATTACAGGCATTGCATTCCGTAAGTCACTTTTTTTTTTATAATTTTAGTCCCAAAAGGGGATTTCCGTTAAAAGTTAACGGAAAATGGCAATATTGACGTTAGGATAATTGCAATTTACCCCATATGTTCATCAAAATGTACAAAAACACCCCAAAAGTTTTTTTTTTTTATACTAACTTGTGTTTAAAATAAACATACACACACACACACATATGTATATATGAATTATGAATATAATGATATATAAAATAATATACAAACACAAAAATATAATTATTTATAAATAATATTTATTCACTATGATTATACATTCTTATACATATATAAATAAGTGCAAGAATATTAAATTTTTAAACAAAACTTAAGAAAATATTTATATTATTTTTTGAATTTATTTTTAATGAACACAACTATGTATCTATATGTATAAACAAAATGTTGGTGAAAATGAGGAAAAAGAAAGAAAAAAAGATTCGAGTATTTGTTGGTGAAAAATATAGATATGGTGAACAGTGATGGCGGCAGTTGTGCATGGTTGTATTCACCATGGTGACTAGTGTTTGGTTTTTCTTGTTTGACGGCGGCGGTATTGACAACATGGTGTGGCGAGTGAGAATTGGTATGGTAGTATGGTGGTACGATGAGGGAAGATGATGAACAATTTTTCTTTATTTTTTTTCCTAGTCCTTCTGTTTCGATTTTCTTCATTTTTTCTATTTTTCTAATTAGTGTTTTCTTTATTTTGAAATAAGAAAATATATTTGTTTTTATTCTTTTAAAATTGGGCATAAACAAATTATTAAATTTATTCATATATAAAATGAAATATAGAGAAAGTATAAAATATGTGTATAATACATCTTGTTATATTATATATATATATATATAAAAATTGTTATATGTCTTATTAATGTATGTTTTATATTGTATTAATTTAGTTTTAACATCATTTCATATGTGTATATATAAATGAAATTTTGTAAATATATTTGTTTTTTGTATTTTTATTTATTATTGTACTTATATTATCTAGCTATTTATGTATGCTTCTATATATTTTAAGTAAAAGTTAATATAAAATAAGAAAAGTAAAGTTTTGGGGGAGTTCTGCACATTTTGATAATCATAGGGGGTGTTTTTGTGCATTATGATGAACACAGGGGGTAAATTGCAATTATCCTACAACTTCAGTTAAAAGTTAACGGAAATCCCCTTTTGAGACTAAAATTGCAAAAAAAAAGTGACTTACGGGATGCAATGTCTATAATGTTGAAAGACTGGGATTAAAATTAAAAGTGGGTCAACTTATGTGACTAAAAATATAATTTTCTCTTTAATATTTTATCCAACTTGGTACTCAAAATATTACTATTTAATAAGAAAGCCCATATTAGTTTTTACGAACCTGATGAGAATAGTTGCACTTTCAATGGACCCGTACATTAACATAAATAGTGGACTCCTCAAGTTCAATGTGTTGAAAAACTTTAAATAAAAGCATGAAATAAAAATGATTTACAACAAAAATTCTAAATAGGATTCCCATTAATCCGCTAGACAGAGGATTACAAACAGATGATTAAATAGTAATTTGAATGTAAATTATTATTAACCTTGATCCATTCAGAAGTGGAAGAAAATTAAATATTGGTTCTGTGTTCTTCTAAATTAAAAAACACCATCAATCCAATTCTCCAGGGCAGAAAACATTAGCATAGTATTTTTGGCTTGAGGATCACAAACCATAATATGCTTTAGGTCAAGACACTCTAATTATGGTCTCGTAAAGCACAACCAAAGCATCATCAAACTTCTACACATATAAACGACCCCATACTTAATTTTATATTTTAACAAATCTATTTAGAACCCATTGGATCGGCTTACAAAAAGTGCTTTTCGAACGGTGCCTTTTATAGTAGAGTTTTTTTTTTTTTTTTTAAATTCAGCAATTTTACGTTTGGATACAATAATTAAAAGTGCTTTAAAATGTGCTTTTATTTGAAACTACTCAAAGGGGTTAGCTTCTAAAAAATGCCAAAAATGCCTTTTTTTTTCTTGCTTTTGCTTTTTTTGAAAATCCCATCCAAACCAAAATTTTTTGTTCTCTGAAATGTTTCCTTTCAAAAAAAAAATAAGTGCTTTTTTAAAAAAAAAATGCATCCAAGCGGGCTCTTAATCAATTCCTAAATGAATCATAATTGGGCTCCTTTATGGATGCATGCCATATAAAATTTAATTAATATGTGAAACAACCAAAATAGAGAAAATCTCAACACAATGAATTTAGTGTCTTGATAATTCATTCATCGTTTCTTTGCTGGACAACATGTACACACACACATATATATATACTTTTTGTTGTATATATGTCTTATGTTGATATATGTGTACCACAACTTTAGGATTTTTTACTTTCCTACGAACTAAATCAACTAGGGAAAATTATGATGAAGAGAGTAGAAAGTTTTAAAATTAATAGAGAGGGAATAACTTTTAGGTATTTATAGATAAGGGACTAATCAAATCAAAAAATTATGATTAACAGATTATAGTCTTGTTAAATTATTAAAGAGATAATAATTTTTAAGTATTTAGAGATGAGGAACTAGTAAACTTTTCAAATTACTAAAAAGATCATTATAATGCCAAAAACATATTTACGTTGGTTGCTACTGTTTTTTTACCCAAAAAATACGGGTTCCCTATTTAATAGAATTTAATTTATTCTTAATTTAGTTTAAATATTGAAATAAGAAATTTTAGCATTTCATCTTTCATAGATAAGCCTAAAAGTACAATTTGAATAACACTTACTCCCCTAAATTATATTACATAAACTTTCTACCTTCTATATTTAATTAATCTCTTTAATCCTCTTTATATATGTAAAACATGAGAAGTTATATATATTTTTAAAAACTTAAAAAATATAATAAAATTTTCATGTTCAATTGATTTTTAAAATATATAAATAAAAAATATTAATAGAAGACTCAATATCATTTTTAATTGTTATAACTTTAATATATATATATATATATATATATATATGTATATAGTGGTATTGACAAGTATGATGTTTCTAGCCTTATCTTGACAATCAATTCTAAAATCGTAAATTGACAAGAAAATAAATTTAACATCAAAAAATATAAATTTAAAATACTAAATATGCTTTTTTAACATTATTATGTTAATAATCATTCACTCTATTAAAGTGAAAAAAAAAGGGTCTAAACAATTGAAGTAATTCTCCAATCATTATTTTGAAAGAATAAAATCAACTATTAATATTAAGCTCAAATTAGTAATAATGTCAGTTATTAACATGAAACTCGGACAAGATTACTAATAACATTTTAAATTAAAGGAAGAAAAAATAATAAAGAAATATAGATAAAAGATGGTGAAAAAAGTGAAAAGATAAGGAGAAAAAAGACGATGTTGAAGGATAATAATGACAACTCAATGGATATAAAAGGGTTAAGTATTATATAGAAGGATTTAAGGAGTTAAATGGTATAAAAATTTATTCATGAGGGTCTTTGATTTAAAGAGAGCAATTTAAGGGGGCATAATGTATTTTACCAATTTAGTTTTGCCCACAGTGCAATATATAGGGCAACAAAAGTAATAGGGAAAAATGCACAGTACTTCCCTGTGGTTTACAAAACTAGCATGTTGAACCCTATGGTTTTCTAATTCTCAAATTTAACCATGTGATTATGAAAATCAAATTTAACAGACCTTTTTAGTGTGCGATGTTACACACGCATGTTTAGTGCAGAAATTATTCATTTTTCAGGTGTAAAATGACATTTTTACTCTTAGATTTCTACATTATTACAATATATACATATACAATATATACACTATATACATATACAAATATATATATGTAAATCTTATTTTGCTCATATCTCTCTTGTTTCTTGGCCAAATCGAGTGTGTGAGTAGTGTAAATTGATCAGCCCGAGGAGAGGAACGCAACGGTAGTGGTGTTATGGTGTTTCGGCCATCGGAGAAATGGCAGCAGCGGCGGCGAACGTGCGACGACGATGGGTTGCCGGAATCCGGCGACTTTTCCGGCAAAATTTGATTGGGTTTGGAGCACTTCGACATGAGGAACACAATGGTATCCTCAATTTTGAGATTCGACAGTTGATAGCGGTGTAATTGCTTGATAAAAGTGAAAAGGGTGAGTTAGGGTTTCTATATATTTTTGTCTAATTAAATCCAATCAAATTAGATTTTGTCGATAGTAATTGAGGGCTTTTGACGGGCTCAATGAGGATAACGATTTGGTGTATAGTATGACCATCCCAGAGACAGCGGTGCGGCGGTCCAGCGATACTCCAACAGTGGGTGATGGGCAATTTGGTCATTTCAATTTTAAAATTGACAAATATGATTTAGGGGGTGGTGGACAAATTTTTATAACCACAGGATTAAATTTGAGAATTAGAAAGCCATAGGGTTGAGCGTGCTAGTTTTTTAAACCACAGGGAAGTATTGTGCATTTTTCCCAAAGTAATAATATTGGAATTTTTTTGAGAAAGTATTAGTTTGGGAAAAAAAATTTTACAAGAGTAATTTATTGAGAAAAAAACGCCTTGTTTTTTCCTTTTAGATTATCTTTTAAATAAAATCTAAATTTAATTAGTCTCTATTTCTAAATATCTAAAAGTTATTATCTTTTTATTATTTTTACAACTTTCTTATCCCTTACCTCTAATAAATACCTAAAAGTTATTCCCTCTTTTATTAATTTTAACACTTCCATATCACTTATCACTGAATTCCTAAAGGTTATTCTCTCTTTAATAAGTTTAAAACTTCCTACTCTCTTAATCATAATTTTCCCAAAAACCTATTCCCTATTTCTTAACCATAAATATATTTGTCCATATTAAGTTGAACCTAAGATTAACAGATATAAAATATATTACCAAAGTCAAAATTCAAGACCTAGCTCTCCAATTTTTTATTAAATCTGGGAGCTTGCCAGCCCCACCCCTGAACCAAGACTTGGCGGGTTACATCTCTGAACCACCTTTATAATTTTTAAAATTTGTTAAAAAAATATTATGCCACCAGAATTTTCTGAAGATATATTATTACAAAAGACTGCTTCTTTATAAACGTATATGCTAATATTTTTATTTTATATATATTGAGATTTCATTTTATTTTTTAATGTTATATTTTAACAATCTTAAATATTCATTTTGATATGTATCTCTCTTGCATGCACGTTATTCTTTTATAAACATATAAATACATATAATATATACATCCAAATATATGTATATATAATTTTTTTTTTAATCGGACAGATTCAAGGTCCTGAAATTTAAAACTAAACCTATCAAAAGACTGTTTATAGTTCTAAAATCGGTCCAAACCGGACGTATAACGTGTTGGAGATGTAAATTGCTGCTAAATTTGAAAGAGCCCAACAATATTAAGACATGCTATTTGAAGGATCATTCACCATCGCAAAAGAGAGTAAAACTTGCTAGGAGTTTGGAATTTACATTATATGAAATAGAATTTTAAACCATATTCTTTATTATTTTATTATGGATCGTTGATTACTACAAAATTAAATCAAAATCATTGATATTTATTAAAAAAAAAGATATAACTATTTGAATGAAAAATGGTATTCTTCACACAAAATTTTGAATCTGTAAATATAAATTACAAGTCAAGAAAAATATGTGATAAATATTTGAAAAGAATATAATTCAATGGAAAATAATTTTCGAAAAGACTAATCCCCTGACTCTTTTATCCGAATTTGATTCGTCACTCTAATAACGTGATTCGTAGGCTAAAAAGCTTGATTACGAATCAAATGCCGAAAACTCCGATGAACGCCGCGAACACCGTGGACTTGACTTAAATATATTTGGGGGAAAAATGCCGATTCGCTAATTTAACACCTTGATTGCGGATCAAATGCCTTATTTAGATGATTTTTGTGAAGAACGCCTTGAACATCGTCTTAATCACCGTGGATTTGAGTTGGGAGAAACGCCAAAACGGGGGGCTAATACTTTGATTGCGGATTGAATACCTTGATTTGATGACTTTTGCGAAGAACGCCAGGAATTTCGCCTTTGATCTTCACGAATCTTCTTGAGTTTCTCTTGCTCTTGAAATCTTCTTGATCTCTTTGGCTCTTGAAGACTTCTTGATGTCCTCTTTTGAGAACCAAATTACCCCTATTTATAAGTGTTTCTGCAGGGTCTTGTGGCTGCTACCGACTTCTTCGGTATTTCTCTTCAAGATAAATTATTATTAAAGAGAAAAATATCATTTACGAGTCATTATTTGATTGGTCCACGCGACCAAATGCGCCACTTGTCACTATTTGATTGATTTTGAACTTTCGGGCTGCAAGACTTGATTTGATTGGTTGGAGTACTTCATATCGACACGTGGCGAAACCTCATTCACCGATAAAATAAATATTTAAAATATCAATTAAAATTAACTACTTAATATTAGAATTAAATTTGGAGAATTCCAGAAAATAAAATGGAAAATTTAATTAATATTTAATATTTTAATTTATACTTATTAATTTTTGATTGGACAAAATTTAATCACCAACAATTGTCTCTACTTCAAGTTTCGGCTAAGAATATGTCGAATATTGCATGTGAGAGGTGGGACTTCAAGTACTCCCCCCTTTTTTTTTTTTTTTAAAGAAATGATTATGGACTTAAGAAATTAGGTCCATTAATCTCTCCACTTGCCATGACATATCGGGCCAAGTTAGCCATGCAGTTGCAATATTTACCCATGAAATCTGGCCCAAGTTGTAATGCAATTGCAAGATTTGCCCATTCCCGTGAAATTGGGCCCACGTTAATGTATTAAACACAATACGAAAGCTGTTGCCTTAGTTACAGATTTCAACTAGAAAGGAATTACTTCAACAGTATCTGAGCTTCTTGATTCTCATGTGAACTTTAATTACATTTAAACATCATGAGATTAACACCAAGTCTAAGAGTCCTAAACAAAGAAGAATCACATATTTCTCTCCTGTTGCTTTTAGAGAGACGTTGCCCCTCTAAGTTGAATCACCATCCCCAAGTTGTTTATTTTGATCAAGAGTGCAGCAAACTATCATCTTCGAGGAGTTCTTTTCTTGTCCATTACCGAAGATAATTTCAATTCCCCATTTTTTTGTTTTCCAGCTTGACTCGGACTTTTCCTTGCTGATGCACTCGCCTGAATTATTCTCTTAACAGAAGCATTTGGGAGATTAAAGTTCAACAAACTCTATCATGATTCAATTTAATAGAATCCAATTTGAAGAAACTTAAAGAGTTCTAACTGCACTTGAATTGGACCATTCTGAGGCAGAGCCTATAAAAGGGACTTTGAATATGGAAAATCTGCATAGTGAAAAATTTGCTAAAATCAATCTGCAGGCTTGGTTAGGTGCATTTATGTTCTTAATTTGTCAAGTCCCATGTCTTTAAAAATTGCAAACTATGTGTTTTAAACAATGCCTCACTACGTTTATTAAACCAAATACTTCAGAACCCCGTTTTTTCTTCGGGAAATAAGTTTCATCTTTTTCAATCTTGTCTTCTTTCGTTTTCTTCTTCTGTCTCTTTTTTTTTTCCAGCAACACTTCACCCTAGTAGTGGTAATATGGGTTGTAAATTATGGGTCTAACCCAACCCAATTAATTATAGGTTGGGTTGGGTTAAAAAGATTTTTAAATGGGTTAAAGTGGGTTGGGTCCAAATGGGTTAAACTAGTTATAGTTTTAAATAATTTTTTTATGGGTTTTAAATGATTTTTTCATGGGTTTTAAATGGTTCCTTAATGGGTCCATAATGGGTTTGGCCCAAAACTTAAAAAAATCCTATCAACTACTATAATATCATCAATTTTATTCAAAGTAGAGTATACCCAAATTTCTCATACCACAAAAAAGTCCTGAGTCTGTCCATTTTAGTCGTAATTTTCCTCAATGTTTGATCAATATTCTTTTTTTTCATTTTTTTTATTCAATTTTATGCTTGAGACATAATTTATTATTATGAGATGTAAGTTTATGTAAAATATGATATTGAAGATTAATTTTATCTAAAACTTATTTTATTTTTTAAGTTTTGATTTATATGAGTATTTTGTTATCGGACCTGCTTTCGACCCGCTCCAACCCATTTACAAATCGTTTACAACCCACTTACAACCCGCTTCAAACCATTTACAGCCCATTATTAAGAACCCATTTTGAACCCAACCCACAAAGGCCCGACCCAAATCCGACCCAACCCATCCAATTGCCACCTCTACTTCACCCCATTCTTTTTTTTTTTGGAACTTAAGAGATATTGTACCATCATTAGAGCTAAAGCCTCTTGGCTGCAAGCAGAGGTGTCAAACGGGCTGGGTTGGCCCACAAGCCCAGTGGCCCAGCTTGGCCGGGCCCATGAACAGTGACAGATAGGCTGGGCCGGTTCAGGGATAGTTTTGTAGGCCCCTATTGGGCTTGATGATAATAGCATGGCCCAGGTCCATAAAAGCCCAGATCCAAGCCCAAGCCTAAGCCCAGGCCCGACCCAATATACCTGAATAATATGATTTTATTTTGTATATATATATATATTATAATTATATTTATATTATAATAATATATAATTATACATATAATTATATATATATATATGATTATACATATATTATATAGTTATGTATATATACTAGTCTAGTATGTTATAATATTATGTGTACAATAATTATATACATATAATTATATATATACATATATTATATAGTTATATATATATATCTACCACCACGACCTCTATAATTATAAGAGTATCCACGACTTCCTCATCCTCGTGGAATCATTTCCTGAAAAAACATTTGAGCAATGACTTTATTAATATTAGCATGTACTCTTTTACGTACATTTCTCCAATGTTTTAATTCCTCCTGAATAAAACCATTAGTTTTTTCATCCTGTGGTACATTAGCCGCTAAATATTCTAGGGCACCAATTTGTTTATCAACTATCCTGGAATATTTAATCATTTTTGGGAATAGACAATTATAAATAAGTCTTTCAAAAATAATCATTTCATAAATAACTCTTCCAACTTCTTTATTTTTATTAGTTATTTAAACAATAATACGACAAATACTTTGTTGAAGTCTTTCAGATATTCTCTATCATCTTCATCCAGGGGATAACTATCATCAATGTATCTATTATTATTGAGGACATTTTGGACATCCTTGACTAATTATTTAATTTGTCTCTACATCTTTTAATAAGTCTGGAACTACCAATTCCCTGTTGTAAGGTATATCTTACTGGTCTCCTATAAAGACGATTATAAATTCTTCTATCAAAGAAATTAATGAGCATTACTCAAGGAGGAGCCATCTTTCTGCAAAAATTCACGGGTCAAGAAATCTAGAAGACTATTATACTTCCCTTTTTTATAAAAAATTTCAAAATCAAAAGGGGCTAAATGTGCTTACCTCCTTGCAAACATCTTTTTAGAGACATCATGTTTAAAATCTTTATTAAACATGCATCTGGTTGCTTGATAGTCAGTAAACACAGAAAACTTTTGATTATAAAGATCATCTTGAAATTTTAAAACATATTTAACTATAGCTAAGATTTCTTTAGCTACCATAGCATAATTCTTTTGACTAGTATTCTATTTTCTTAAATAATATCTAACTAGATATTCTGTTTTATCATTAGGTGATACTTGTTCTAATATACCACCATATCCTATATCACTAGCATCAGTTTCTATTATATTATCACTAGCATCAGTTTCTATCATTAGACAAGGAAAATTACCAACTTTTTCTTTTATTATTTTAACAGCTTGAGTGTGACTTTCACTCCAAGGTTTAGGACTCTTTTTTAATCTGTCATACAAAATGGTAGCAGTATCTTGTGCAAGATTTTTATAATAAGAAGATATATAATTTAAACTACTTAAATATCTCTGTAATTGAGTTTTATCAGTAATAACATTTGGAAATTTTGATGCAAACTCAATACTCCTATTTATAGGAATAATTTTTCCTTTCTCTATACTATGACCTAAAAATCTTATCTTAGTTTGGAATAAAGACATCTTTGGCCCAGAGATTACTAAACCACTTGGAATTATTATTTTTTTGAAAATATCCAAATGTTTAAAATGGAGTTCAACAGTTTTTGAATATATAAATATATCATCAATATAAACTATTATGAAATCACTATAAGGAATGAATATATCATTCATTATGTTTTGAAATTCAGAAGGAGCATTTTTTAATCCAAAAGGTATGACATTCCATTCAAATTGTTGTATAGGCACATTAAATGTTGTTTTATATCTATCTTTTTCATTAATTTGAATTTGCCAATATCCAGATTTTAAATCAAATTTTGAAAAGATATTTGCATTATATAATCTATCAAGTAAATCATTTTTATTTGGAATAGGATATCTAATTCATTTTAAAAATTTATTAAAAGGTTTGTAATTTAAAGATACCTCGCTCCTGTTCTGCAATTTGGTATGAATCCACCAAATCAACAATTAGTTAAACATAATAAAGATAAAAAAAAGGTAAAATCAAATCATATAAAAGGAAACATTATTCTCCTAGTCAAAAGAGACATAGAGTTGAAAGAATAGAGAAAAGAAAACCTGAAAGAAGAAGGATTTCAAAAGAAAATAAAAAGAAATTTAAACCTTCAAATGCTTGTTTTAAATGTGGCAAGGTAGGTCATTATTATATAACTATATATACTAGTCTAGTATATTATAATATTATATATACGATAATTATATATATATATAATTATATCTATACAAATATTATATAATTATATATATATATATACTAGTCTAGAGTCCAAACTCTAGTATATACAAAATTATACATATAAATAAATATATATTATATATAATATAAAATAATATTGGCCATTGGATATCCAACGGTAGCAGCTGGCCCATAGCTAGCCGAACTTTTAACTCCAATGTTTTTTTTTTTTAAAATCTGGCCATGTGTTAGCCAATTTCAAAATTGAGCCGTTGGATTGGCTGCAGCTGGCCCAGAGCCAATCGCAATTTTTAACCTATTTTAAACCTATTGAATATGCTCGCTACGTGGCGCGTCGGAGGCCGTTAGATGATTAATCGAGGAACATCCAACGGCTAGATGTTCTTGACTGTTTATCAACTGTCAATACATGATCAAGGGCTTGACTTTTTTTACCGTTTTTTGATCAACGGCCAGATTTTCTTCTGGCCAAAAAATACGAATTTTATGTTTTTTTTTAATTTAAAAAAATATTTTTAGTGTAGTATAAATATGGTATATGTGTAGAATTTTATCACTACAAATTTTCAATTCTCAATTCTCTCTATTTCATCTACAATTCTACATTCTCAATTCTCAATTTTCTCTATTTCATCTATTATATATTTAAATTATTTTAACCATTCTCCAAATCTTTTTTTCCCCTCACTCATCTCAATTATATTTCAATTTTCTTCTATTCTACAATCACAAATATTTGGCGTTCAAGTGATTTCATTTGGAGTTGAAGGAGGAACAATATTTCGTAACATCTTTTTTTTATATTATTTCTTCTTATTGTTATATAATTATTTGGTAGTGTTATTGTTATATAATTATTTAGTGGTGTTATTGTTATATAATATTATTGTCAAATATTAATATTTCATTTACCATAAATCCATCACGTAGGAATACTACTTTTCCAGAACACCAAAATATAGACGTTTAGTTTAAACAAATAAAATGGAATTTAAAATACCATATCTTGATATTAATACTCGGTGGAATTCTACTTATAAGATGTTAATGGAAACATATCCATATGCAAAAATAATAACACAATTAATTAATCAAGATATACAAGATTTTATTTGCGAAACTGATTGAGAAATTATTAATGTCCTTGCTCCTCTTTTAGATGTATTTCTTGACGTAAATAATCCTACGTCTGGTTTGTATTATCCAATTGCTAATGTTATGTTGCCTCAAATGATTAGAATTGTTAAAATGTTTCATCAACATCGAAATGATAATAATGTAGGCACTATTATTAAAGATATGAAAGATAAATGGAATAAATATTATACTAAACTTCCTTGCATTTGTCTTTTATCTTGCGTTTTTGATCCTAGATGCAAATTATCTGGTTGTAAATATTTGATTGAAGAATATTATACTTATCTTAGGTTAGAAAGTGAAATAGACATAGAAGAAGAAAAATTAGAAATTCAAACCATAGTTTATAAATTAGTTGAAATGTATTCTTCTACTTTATCTTTTCAATGAGAAACTCATTCTTCTAGACAAGAATCATCATCGAGTAAATCCAGCAAATCTATATTTTCTTGTTTAAATTCATTAAAAAGGAGCAGAAATACATCTAATAACTATTCATATGAACTAACACATTATTTGCATCTGGACTAAATGATACAAATGGTGACTTTGATGCTTTATAATGGTGGAAGTCGGAAAAAAATAATTTTCCAGTTCTTTCAATTATTGTACGTGATCTACTAACATCTCAAATGTTTAGTGTAACTTTAGAAAGTGCTTTTAGTGTAGGCCAAAGAACTATCACGGATAAAATGACTCGATTAAGCCCAAAATACATAAATTTTTGTATCTTGTGGAAAGATTGGCTAGATCAACAATATAAAAAAGAAGAATTGCATCGATTGGGAGAGATGGTTGCCATGTCAAAATAATGATTCGGATGATGTAACAACGTTTGAAACATCAACAATTGCAAGTACTTTGGCTACAGGGGAGGATTTTGTTTTTGAAGCCATGTACTAATACAAAATGCACAATACCAATATGAAAGTTCTTGAATGCCTCCTATGTACGATTGACAAATGATCCTGGATTAAAGTTGTATAAATTCTTAATGTAAAAATGATTTTTTTTTTGTTAAACCTTTATGCAATATTTTTTAAAGTTGTCATATGTACACTCCAATATTTTGAAGTTAATAAAATTTATTAGAGTATTTTTTTTATAGTAAAGTTCATTTTCATTTTATTATTCAAAAGTCAAAACTATAGTCGATAATATAAAAGTAATAAATACTTGAATAAGTTTAGAAAAAAATACTAATTAATATTTAGATATGAAACATAAAGTATGTAAGATAATATATTTTTTAAAGTAAAAAAAAAAGAGAGAAAAAAAAACGAAGGCCCAGCTCAGCCCACCAAACCTCGGTTCATGGGCCGAGTTGGGACCAGCCATACGTCTCCCAGCCCGGCCCACATCCGAAAAAGCCCGGATTGACCCAGCCTAGCCTAGCCTAGCCCAGCCCAGTCCGCTACAGTACCCGGTCCTAACCGGGCCTAGGCCGGGCCGACCCAGCCCGACGCATTTGGCACCTCTAGCTGCAAGAAAGGTATTAAACTAAAAGTTGGCTATAGTATCATACAATGTTCTGAAAACTGGATCAGACACTAACCCAACGGCCTTACTGGTCACCGGTTCGACCACCGGTTCAACCGGTGTGACGTCATAAATATGTAATAATTATTCAATTAAGTTTTTATATAAAAAATCATAAATACATAAAAAATTAAAGAAAACCCAATAATAAAAAAAAACCAAACAAAAAGACCCAAAAGTTTTACACATTACAAGTTTTATATAATTTCGTAATATTCTACAAAATTTCGAAATATGATTGTCATATTTTTATATAAATGGACTAAAATTGAAAGATTTAGTTCTATCATTTATCAATAATGTTTATATTTAGATCAATTCTAACAAGAAAATACTACATATTAAAATTGTTGCATCAAGACTACATATTTATAATCAAAAAGTAATTTTTTTTAAAAATAATAATACTCCTCATGTATTAAGTAAATATTTAAAATAGTTAAAGTAAATAAAAATACTTCTTATGTATCAAGTTTAACCAATTTTATTGTTACTTATAATCTATAAATAAAAGTAACTTAATACTTGTAGATTTATATATTAAATGTTGATAAGATATGTGAATTTAAATAATTCCTTTTTATGAGAAATGAAATTCAATAAAGCAAACAAAAATAATCAGATAATATTAATTTAAAAATAAATGAAAGTTTACTAATCACAAAATACATAGTTACGAATCAAACAAATTAAAAAAAAAACAATAAAAAAACCAAAAAAAGAATAAAAAATAATAAAGAAAATAAAATAAAGTAAACCGTAAAAGCCATAAAGTACTTTATCCGATTTACCCCCAAAACTAAGACTTGTGGTCACCAACCCCTTCCGTACACCAATCCCGCCCTCGTCACCCTCCCAAATGAGCCACTTTTCAGTTCCCAATTTTTTCTGCAGAATTTGAAATTCTATCGTTTCAAATTCGATTTTTGGCCTTGCCATTCTGTTCTATTCCGCTAAGGCCGCTCCAATCCGATTTATCGGGAAGAAATGGTTTGCGTGAGAAATCGTTGATCTGTTGTTGCATCAACCTCTGGCCGTTCCTTTCCATTGCGATGGAACGGTAGCTACCGTTCCGACGAACCATCGGACGGGCGGGGGCACGACGACCTATCAGCTCGTTGTGGCAGACGGCTAGGCTTGCTTCCTTCTTTGTGTTTCTGCCCTAGACAAACAGCGCGCCTTCTGTACAGAAAAGGAACAAGTAGGTCTGAGAATTTAGAAAAAAAAAAAAAAAAAAAGCAAGAAAAATAGTTTAAATTCGAATTAAAAAAAAAAATTCAGCCCGTCGGTCTTGTCCATGAACTGGGACCGGTTCGATCAATTTTTGACCAATTTTTTCTAATTCCCTACGGGCCGACTTATGCCCGGGTTTCGAGTGCAGATCGGACTAGACCAGGCGCCGATCACCGGTTGAACCGGTCACACCGGTCGATCCAATCCGATTTTGAAAACATTGGTACCGTAAGATCAACAATCTTGAATATTCTAACTCGTGGCTTACTCCTTTCTTTTCAAGGGAAACTATTGACCTCTTTGGTACAATTAAGGTATGTTTTGACATTTTCAAGATATTTAATGTATGCGTGATTTTTGAATTCAAATGATTTCCAAAAAAATATTATTTCCTTCTTTTATTTATTACATGTTTTCATTAGTTTGGAAATAATAAGATTGGATTGATTGATGTCTTTTCTTAATATCAATTACTACATGTTCTAAATCTTGATGGGAGATTTAGATAGAAATTGATTGATTGTTTTCTATATTATTATTAAACACATGCTTCATATCTTTATCATTTTGGTATGTTTGACTTGGATTGATTCGAATGCATTGATCATGTCCAGACTTGCCTTAATTACAATTTGGAACTTTAATTTTTGTCTGAAACTTTATTTATTATGCTCGAATTAAGATCATAACAACTCATTCCATTGTTATCATCTATATTGCCGTTTGAACTTGATTTGTTATGCTAGAATAAAGGCCACAACGGCTCCTTCCTTTTTCTCATCAATGTAGCTATTGGAATTATCGCTATTTAAATTAAGGAGACCTCTCATCGCTTTGAAAAAAGGTGATTGTGTGAGAGTGTTATAGTTGAAATAAGAGTATTGAGTTCAATATTAAGATTCTTACCATCACATAATTCTTGTTTGCTTGTGTTTTCTTTTCTCTAGGGACTTTCGAGGTGAAGAGTGAGATTCCAAGCACAAAAATTCCTTGAGAGTGAGTTGAGTTGTGAAGTGTTGTTGAGTAGTGGAGTTGTTGCTACACTGGAAGTTGCAGCTGGGTGTTTAGTGGATGCTTAAACATGCTACACTGACGTCTTGGCAGAAGTACATTCAACAGTCAACTAACTACTAGAACTAACCACACTATCTCACTTCAGGGGGCGGTTAAATAGTTTATTGTTTCTCTCTTTATTGAGAGTGTTTAACTCTCAATTGATATTTACCTATTACACTGGAACTTATATTGTAACTGTACTAATATCGTTTGTTGTTAATAGATTACCCTAAGTGAAAACTTGGGAACTAGACGTAGCCTAATTGGGTGAACCAGGATAAATTTTAGTGTCATTTTATTGGTTTACATATTTTATATCATTACTTGCTTTGGTACTATCGTTGGTACTTTCAGAACTGATAACTTACTTGCTCTGGTACTATCATTGGTACTTCCAGGTAGTAACTATCTTTTAAGCAAAGCATTGATATTTAAAACCTTAAAGTTTCGTGGCTAATCATACATATTTTGTTTTTTAAAAAAAATGTTATTCATAGCCACGGTTAAAACTATGGCTAAGAGAATTTTTTCTTAATTTTATATATAGCCACAGATAAAACCGTGGCTAATCTTAAATAATTTTTTATAAAACTTTATTATTAGCTACGGATAAAACCGTCGCTAAGGGTTTTTTTTTAATTTTTCTATTAGCTATAGATAAACCCGTGGGTATGTTTATTTTTTTTTAAAAAAAATTGTTATTAGCCACAGATAAAACTATGGCTAATCATACATATTTTTTTTAAAAAAAAAACGTCATTCTTTGCCATGGATAAAACCGCGGCAAAGTAATTTTTTTTAATTTTATATATGGCCACAGATAAAACCGTGACTAATCTTAAATATTTTTTTTAAAAATTTGATTATTAGGCATAGATAAAACCATATGAGATGAAAATTGATGAGCTAAAAATTTTATTATTAGGAGTTGAAATGTATGATATTTCAAAAAGGTAGAATTTTCAATTATCGGCTGCCTTAATGTAGACAATTAATGACTTTCCCGAATATGGGATGTTGTCGAGATGGATGACTTCGGGGAAATTGCCTTGTCCCATATATGTGCAACAAACAAAGGCATTTAGACTGGTGGAAAAATGTCTTGGTTTGATTTTCATCGTCAATTCATACCTGAGAATCATCCATTTAGGTAAACCAAAAATGCATTTTTCAAAGGACGACATGAACTGTCACATCCTCTGTTATGAATGACATGCGAGCAGATGTGGGAAGAAGTGTGTAGAATGCCTAAAGTTACTGATATGCTAGTCAAGCATCCTAAATTAGAAGAATATGGTCTTGATCATAATTGGACCAAACAAAGCATTTTTGGGAGTTGCCATATTGGAATATAATATGGTCTGTCATAATTTGAATGTAATGCAAATCAAATTTTTTTTCCCGACAACATACTCAACATTGTCATGGATATAAAAAAAAAGACAAAGGATAATGAGAAGGCGAGATTGGACTTAGTTGAGTATTGCAAACGACCCGAGTTGCATCTAAAAATGATGCCCAACGGGAAGGTGCTAAAACCAAAAGCTAGTTACACTTTAAATGATGAACAAAAATGCGATTTATGTGCATTTGTTCAAGCTTTGAAGATGCCTGATGGTTATGCATCGAACTTAGGAGCTTGTGTTGGTCAATCGGGACGTAGGTTATATGGTATGAACAGTCATGATTGTCATGTGTTCATGCAACATTTACTCCCAATAGTGTTTAGCGCACACCCACAAAATGTTTGGAAGTCAAAAAGTATGTGTAGGTTCATGATCCCAAAAATAATATCGCTAATCAAAATTTACATGATTTGGCGTATGGACCAATGCGTAAGGTTAAGGCATTGCCAAAATTCGTTGTGAGTGGATATGCTTTTCATATAGACGAGACCGCACAACATATGACTACTTATAATGCTAGTGTTTGCGTTTGGGGCGATGGGTCCATACATTTCTACAACATACTTAAAGAAGTGATTAAATTAGAATACCTCGATGTGGCCGAAAAGAAAGTTATCTTCTTCAAATGTCATTGGTTTGATTCTGCTTCAAGTAGGGGTATAAAGATACACACGCAATATGGCATTGTGGAGATCAAACTTAATGAGAGATACCCAAAAAATGATCCGTTCACTTTTGCACAACATGCATCCCAAGTATATTATGTACCGTATTCGGGCAGAAGGAGGGATAAATTGAATTGACGTTTCGTAATTAAAACAAGACAACAAAGTGGAGTATCCAATCAACAAATTGATACTGATAATCCATTGCAAGAATCTTCACCCGTTGTGAATTTTGTGCTCAATAATGAACCTACAGGTATTCTAGTAGATAGTGTTGGTCGGGCAAAAGAGGTTAATCTCAACAATAATGCATTTCACGATGAGCTTGAACTACCCAACGAACGAGATGATGCGATTGAATATGACGATGATGACGATGATAAGGAGGATAAATTTGACAATGAACTTGAAGCTGACGACGAAGGAGATGATGTGATCGAATATGGCGATGATGATAAATGGGATTGACATTTTAATTTTTGATGTAGTTGATGTTTGTCAATTGTTATTTCGTGCTATTGTGAATTGTTATTATATATTTATTCATATTTTATGTTTTTATGAATTGTTGTGCATTGTCAACACTTCATTAAGTTTCTATATTTTTGGTTGAGAATTCTCACATAAATGGCCGAAAGATCAAAAATGGGCAAAGAAAAAATTATGGACACAAGCTCGCATCGACATATGCCTCCACCGTCCTATCTGAACATTAAATTGGGTGGCTTTAGATCATATTCTCCATCCACTGCTTACGAGTCCACCCTATCGACGCCGATAAACGAAGGCCCTTCCACCTACGTGCTCTAACACAAATACTGGTGGACATTGTATTTTAATCATACTACAAGGAAATGAGTAAGTGATCTAATTTATATAATTTTGTTATCTTTCTCAATAGATATCTATTCTATACATTTTACGTGTATTGTTATGTATAATGTTTTTTTTTCACTTGTACAATAGGTTTGACAAAGAGGAAAATGTGTTCATGAGATTGGTCGCACCATCGAGAATGGTTTCAAAAGACCATGGCGTACTCGGAAGATGATCCCAATAGAGATGAGACAGATGTGGTTTGCCGAGTTTTGGGCATGCATATTTATTTAGAATCATTAAGAATTGGTTATTAATTGAGTAATCACTACAACTTGTTCATATGTGAATTTTCTTTTCTTTTTTTTTTTATTTTCTTTAGAAAAAATTCTTTTGGATGCCTAATCACCAAAATAGAATTTGGAAGAATTTTGAGCATAAAGGTTTAGAGATATTGAAATATAGGCTGGCTAAAGCATGCAGGGAGAACCACATGCCTAATTGCATAGGGCGAGAATCCTAGGATGCTTTATGGGTGATATGAGATGCGCCAGAATCCCAAAGGATAAGCTAGCAGAATAGGGCAAATAGAGCATCAAATTGCAACGGAAAGGGATTTCTCGGCTGTAGGGGAGGTTCAAGATCTCATTTTAGACGGCAAGATCATTTGGAAAGTAATTATTTTATCGTTGTGCTTTATTTAATTAAGTGATGTAACTTTGTTTTGTTGTTATCTCATGTTGTCCTGCCTTCTATATTTTAAATAGTCTATTAATTTATCTTTATTGTAGATGGCTAAATATGGACCTAGGTCTTCTGTTGATGAAACATTTGAGGCTCTTTATAAAAATTATGGATGTTATTTTTATAAGAGAGTTTCAGAGCAAACTATGGCGAAGCTTGTGCCTGAGTCGCCGAAATACTAAGAGAGGCCCTATTCAGCAGTCAGACAAGTTGGAGGTAATAATAAAAATTAAATGTCACGCCCCAAATTCGGGACGAGGCACGACGATGCCCCTTAGCCCAAAAGGACTCAGAAACAACAAGCAACGGAAATTAGAACATACCAAAACCATAAAATATTCATTAAAAACCTTAGTCGAACATTGCAGCAAAATTGATAATAATTCTAGCCATTACAATCCAGCTCAAAACATAAATAGAAACTAATCTACAATAGTCTTCAGAAATCAAAGTCTCAAAGGAAGATGACGTAAGTAAATAACATTGACTATAATCTCTAGGCAAAGATGACTTCCATTGAATCACCAACCCCAAAACTGATCCTCATCATCTCTCTCGATACTATCCTCTGCAAAATGGTTATTAGTGGAGTGAGCGACACTTGCTCAGTAAGTGATCTCTTGATCCTCTATCGGATTAGAGCTACTTACATACGTATCCCTCACAAAAATCATATTTGTAAAACAAACAAGTTTCAAAATCAAGACTTTACACTTTCAAATAGCAGAACAGATAACAGAGCAGAATCAAACAAATTCATTTATATATCCATGCTCGTAAATATTCGGAATCTCTATTGGCCAACTTGATCAAGCGCTAACTATAATCCTGTTAGGTGGTTTCGGACACTACTATTATTACCTGTAGGAGGGCCTTAACTACAACCCCGTTAAGTGGGTTCAGACACTACTATTATTACCTGTAGGAGGGCCTTAACCATGATCCCGTTAGGTGGGTTCGGAAATTGCTACTGTACCCCCTAGCTCGTTCGAAAATTTTGGAACTCGTTCCTACCGATAGAATTCCAAGTGTTCATAACATGATCACATATACACATATAGCACAACATAACATAATTTTTAACTTTTTATAGAGAAAATTCACAAAATAACATGCTCAAATCCACTTTTTATATATAGAAAAATAACTTTTCCAAATAAGGCGCAATTTAAGGAAAACATATGTTTATAAACTAAATAGAGGGAAGAAACGACTTACTTGCAGAAAAATATAATTTTCACGAAACATATCTTTATGAAAGAAATAGAGGGGGAAGAAACCACCTACTTGAACAAAAATATAAGTTTCACAAAACAGATCTTTATAAAAGAAATAGAGGAAAGTAACCACTTACTTGAACAAAATATAATTTTAACAAGACATATCTTTTTAAAAGAAATAGAGGGGACTGACAACCTTGCGTGGTGGATTGCGCAATGCTAGCAGGCGTGCGTGCAAGCTAGAGTGCGCATGCAGGAATCAAGTGATGTGCGCACTAGCGGTTGTGGCAATTGAGAGCTGTTAATTTGAGCGGTTTGCTGATTCCTTGATAAGCTGTGATAGTTTTTCTTGTTCCATAGAGCGATTGGGATGGTCTTGTGCTGAGATAAGGAAATGGTTCCAAGACACTTGGGGCAGTTGGCTAGAAAACTGCTCCGCCACTTGTCATGTTCCTAGACAATCGGTTGTATTCAACAGTTGGGTTTTGTCCATTACATAATGTATATTTATATACTGTTGGTGTGCACGGTTTTGATACAGAGTTGAGTGCAACTAATTGTAATCATATTGTATTTACGTTATTTGGGGGGACACAAAGGTTGGGTGTTTACTTATAATACTTGTGCATTATGCCTATGTTATATTATGTATTGTGTACTTTTGATTATTAGTTATTTGACTCTAAATACTTTAAATACGAGCATTAAAACTGTGACGGTAAGAAAAGGCTAACAAGGTGCGTGACCTAAGTCGCACGGTGCAGAAATTCAAGCAAAAATATAAGGCCGAATTTAGCCCTGTGATAGTAACCCACTATTTCACAACAAGGATCTCTTGTGTGGTCAGGTTTACCACATTGAATACACTTGTAGGTGTATTTATTGGCACTTGAACGAGTTTTGGAATGATTAACTCTATTCCTACTCACCATAGCTGAAGCTTTAGATTTTTTCAAGATCTCCATTCATTGTCACGTGACGAACATATTCATAGCGAATTATTGAGTAACATTCTTCTAATTCCAGAATTAGGTCCTTCCTCAAGATTTCACCACGGATATATTCAAATTCACCATCTAGGCCAACAAGGAAGATATGCACCCTTTGTCTTTGAATTGATTTGTGGTAAGATGTGATATCATTCTCGCTTCCCATTATCACCTTATCACAGTGATCTAGTTCACAAAAAATTTCAATTAGTTCTCCGTAATAGATAGAAAGTGGCCTTGCCAATTTCTTTCGCAGAGAACCCCTTTTGACATAAAGTGAAAACTTGTAGTTCATAGGCCCCATCATAAAAAGCTTTTGACAAAACTTTCCTAATATGTCGAGTGTTGGTAAGCGAATGTATCACTTCATACTATCTAGGGGCATTGACATCAATAGCCATCTCTTGACTTTTTGATTGTCGGAATACCACTTGTCATATCCATCATCCTTTTTTGTTGGAAGTTGTTTATTTCCACGAAGAAATGATAGTTTTTCCTTTTCAAAAATATGTATCTCCATAATTTGAGACCACATATCATAATTTGTTTCATTGAGTACAATCCTTGCATTGAAAGATGAACTTTTGGATTGAATAATAACTGCGATAGCCTTAGTCCTGAAAGCTTCAACATCTGATTTGCACATGGTTCTAAGTTTTACTTGGTAGCAATGCTAGGTTGAATTGAGAAGAATATTTTTTCTTATTCATTTGTAGCAATGAAATGTGTAGAGGACGTATATATAGGCCTTAAGTTACAAGATTCAAGGCTAATCTAATGGCATCTACCTTAAATACAATAAAACAAATATTTATTTCCTAATTTATAAGATATTCTAAATATCCTAAAATAGATATAAAAATATCTTCATACTTGGTAAAAAAATCCCAACACACAGTTCATGTATTCAGTCATAACAGTTGATCTCTCCTATTAATAATAATATGTTTAGTTTTATTTTTTTTTAAAAAAAAAGAAAAATATTTGTAATCCCAATATATTAACATATACAATTTCTCTGTCAAAAGTTTAGTATCTAATTTGACTTAGTAGTATCTAATTATAATGTTAATATTCTTACACTTGTGACGCGACATTAATTAGTACTTAAAAAGCATATGAACGTTCGTCATAAATAATACATACGAAATTCTCTTTTTTTAATTGTGTTTCATATTTTATTTCAATGTGTACGTAGATATAAGTCAAGTGTAAATATTTCAAACCATAATTAAAGAAATAATTTTATGCACAAGATGCATATAAATTATTCAATGAAAAATGACACACTATTTTGGAGTAGAAAATACTAGTAAATGAGAATAATTTTTATTTTGTGTCAAAGGCGATATATTTTAGGTTTTGTCATTATTTATAATTAGTAAAACCTATATGGTGATAAATTTGAGAAGAAAAAAATTAGCATTATAATTTGTGACAAGATTTCCCTCGCCACTATATGGTTACCGCTTAATATACATAAATAATGTTATGTTTCTATTTAATATAGTATTATCAACTTTTATTTTTAGCCACACTTATATCCTTCAAATTTGTGGTTTGGTCGCAATATTAGCAATGTTTTAAGCTGCGTTAAAATGGTGTCTCAAAATTTGTGTGTTTGTTACGTCAATGTTATAATCAGTGTTTGGTAATAGTTTTGCGAAAACATTATTTTGGAAAATGGAGAATGTGACGTAACTGTTTGGGCCCAAAAATAAATTTTTTGTATAAGTTCGGAGTGGGCTTATTTTGGTCCTTTTCGCCATGCCGAAATAAAATTAACAGGGCACAGGTCACTTCGACACGAGTGGATCAGGCCCATGATAAGAGGCCCACGCCGGAATGATTTGAGGGCCCAAGGCCCATTCGGCGGAAATAAAGAAGTAGGAAAACAAATTAAATCCACAGATCCATTGTTTTTAGGGATTATTGGATGAGAATAACTAACTGGATAAGGATAAGGCAAAAAGTTGTACCTGAACATGCCTAAAACAAACGGCATGTGCTGTTGGAAATTTAAAAGCCAGATAACATGACATAATTGCCATGTCCTAGAAATAAGGACTGCCATCCATGTTGAATGGCCAAACCGGAATAAAGTAGCCAACTCCAAAAATAAAGGAGGACGGTTGCAGCTTGAAAGTTATAAAAGAGAGCTGGATTCACCATTTGAACAACACACAACGTCAATCAATCAACACAACATAACAACTCTTCCAATCAAGAAGTCGACACTTCTCTGATTTTTAGTCTAAATGAACAAAAGATTAACTTAGAGTTATCAATGTGGCCGATTTGTAGCTAGAGTTCTTAGGGACTACTCAATGCATCTTTGTCATAGATATGACCCGAGTCATCAATGCGTGTGTCTGTAGTCGAGTCTTGTAAGGTCCAGATGGCGAGTCGCCATCATCTTCGAATACATTCTCTTTTCGATTTAAAGCTTTTTGACCCTTTTCGATCTTTAAAGTACTAATTTGTTAAGTCCTACATTAAGTTAAAGGTGAGTAGAGCCTTAGTGGTAGTGTTTGCCTACTCCGATTCAATCGCTCTTCGATAGAAGTCTTAAGTGCATCACATCACTCTTTCACTTCGAATAAATAGGACTTCCACTTGTGTGCTCCTTCACACTGGCACGCCCACACTCGAACACCAAGAGCTCACTTCTAATTTACTATTTTCCTATCGAACTCAGTGAATTCGAACCTTGAGCAACCACTGCGGCGCGAACGCTGAAATTTATGCAAACAGTAACATTGTGATCGAACACAAACTAAAAGAGGACCACGTCAACATACTGTGGTTTATTGGTTGAATTCACTATTCTTATTTGGAATACTTGATTTCAACTCTCATTAAGGATATGAAACCTATTAGTTACTCCCTATATTCCATAACGTTAGTTGCTTTAAACTTTTTCATACAAACTAATTAATTTGATAAATAATCTTCTTTTTAACTAAACTTAATTTGACAAACTTATCCTTCGCATGCCATATCAAATTCCATTGAAAGAAATTGGTAATTGAATAATTCAATGTCCCACATGGATTTTTAACTTTGATAGTTCCTGTATATATATGTGGTTAAGTGTTGATTAAATGTAAATGAATTAACTAAGTACCGTATACTGGAAGTACCACGTGCGGGCGTGGGGGTTAGAGTGAATTGTTTTGGTCTCAGTCTTATCTTTTATTGAACTAAATGGAATAACTTTTGAATTTTTAAATTCAGACTTAATTCAATCATTACAGAGCATTAGTGTACAATATTCATTATCTGAAACAATTACAGAGCATTAATACGCAGTATTAACTGCAATATCAACAGCTACATGCTATTACAGATTCAGACTTAAATATCTAAAGTGTTACTAGATGTTACTTGTTGTTACAGCAGTTTTATTTTTAGATATAATACTAGGCATTTATGGTTTGTGTCTCTTCTCCCATATAAATACCATGTTAATGTCTTGCAGAAGTACAACACAACAAACATATTTAATATTTGCTTCTTTAGGTAGATCATTGTGAGAAAAATTTCTCTAAGTGCACATTTAATCTTGTGAGATTGAATATCGATTTTGATACTTCTTTATAGAGTATTGTGTTCGAGTTTGGTAATTCACACCTTAACTTGAATTGAGTAGCATACACTAATGTTTGTACATATCTTTCAAGAATTGATTAGCTTTCAAAGTGAGATTCTAAAATAGCAGTGTGGTTTGAAGAAAGAGTCATTGAACTGTCTTATTTTCGAAGGAGTACCATTGTCCCATTGCATTGGTTAGTGGGGCGAATATTTCTTTAAGGTAAATCGATGCATGTCGATGATTCTATCGAGTCATTACAATTGTTAATACGATAAGTAATTTGAACTTATTCATTATTTTTTTTTATCTGGTATCCGTTTGTTTGCTTTTGGCGTGATCTCATATTTTTGCTAAAAAAAACTGATGGTTGCAATTGTATATATATATATATATATCCGAATAAACACCGCTGTGAATATCTGGCGTCTTTTAATATTCTAAGACTATTTTTTCCAACAAAATGAAAGAAAATTAGTTATTGGATGTTTAATAATTTGAAAACTTCTTATTCACTTATTAATCATATTTTTATTTTTTCATATCTCTCTCAGTTTGCGAGCTAGTTCAACAAATTAAGTCGCGTTTGATGAGAAACAGATATTAAAAACACAGCAACCAGAACATATATAGAACACTTTTAAAGAGTCAATCCTGTAAGCCTTGAATTTTCCTGCGCACATGGGAGTCTGGTGTGTGTTGTGTGTGTGTTTACTTCAATTCAACCACTAAGGAATATGTCCATGTTAGGAACCAATAATTGTAATTAGCTGACTTTGTACTAGTGGCAATTTACACTATGAAATTAACGTACATAAATTTTTATACGTTCCTATAGTACCTCTATAAATAAGTTAACATCAAACTTCTTCATTTTGTGAATTCTTGATATTGATTTACGTACGTTCTATGATTCGTTGCATAAAAATGGTGAAAAGGGCTGATGTCTTTCAGCTTCTGGTTTTGGCAGTGGTTTTCTCTATCTTTGTTGCCATTGCCGTGTCCCCTGCGTCGAGTATGTTTCATATGTTATCTTTAACTTTTTTTTGTTCTGATTATTTTCATTGAATTAAAAACAATATAAAGTTTTTAGTGCTTGCTTTTGTCATCATGGATATGCATGGCCAGTATTTATTTATCCCTCTCATTTAAGTACTGTTGATCTTCAAAAGCAGGAACAGTTGGTGAAATGAGAGACAACGTCGCGCAAACTTCAAATAATCAGGTCCGGTCTCACCCTCCCAACCCATTTTTTGATCACCCACTAGACTGTATTTGTGTGTATATATATATACATTACGGTTGCGTTTGGTGGGGTTTATGAGTGGTATTATATGGGTATCCCCTCCATAATTATATTTGGTGGCAATTTTTTTGACACTTGATATAGCCTAGGTCCAGTCTCTTATCTTACACTTCTTGGAATAGCCCATCCCACCAGGGGGTAGGATAAGCAATCCATTGGTTTTGGGCTTGGCTGATATAATTTTTAATTACCCATGTAACCTTAAATCCTTTTGATGATGATGAGCAATAAGAAACTAGTTGCCAAAATTATGCAATTATTCAAGATTAACTTGAAGACATGACTTTCTAAGTGAGAATGATGGTTTATTAAAAAATATATAATAGATGATATTTATCGATTTTGTATATATATATTATATCGTGTGCATATTTTGTTTTCTAATCTACGTTCAACCAAATCTTGTTAGTCAAAAGTAAATCATAGTATTAATATATTACGTGAGATAGAAAATGAATAAAAAAAGAAGAAGGAGATATATAGGCCATCTCAATTTCCAACAATTGAGAAGAATAAATGTGGTTGTTAATTCAACGATTGTATCTTAGAAACATATTCAAAGAATGCTTAAATAAATTAAAAGTTTATAAAGAGCATTGTGGTCTTTATTTAAAAAAAAAGAAGAAAAGATTTTATATAATTTACATTTAATCCATCCATAAAAAATAATAAAATCAAATACCATTTTTAGAATATCCGTTGAAATAAACTGACTGCCAAACTTTTTTAAGCAAAAGATTGATACCATAGTGTTGGCCATTATATCATATGATTTTAATATCACACTTAACCCGATACTAGTACCAAATGCAACCTAGCTATATCTATATTATATATTAAATGAGAACCCCTTTGACTTTCCTTTTAATATGTATAATTGTGAACTTCCTAAAGTACCTCTACTAAAATAATTTAAGTCTAAAATATTAGTTATTATTCCTTCTCCCATCTTTCTATAACCAACTTTTAATTTTCCTTATCTATTCTCTTTTCTCTCACCTCTCTCACATTCCTTTTTCTAAAATTTTCTTTTACTTCCTTTTCTAGTTATTTTTTTAATCATAAAATATTAGTTATTATTCCTTCTCCCATCTTTCTATAACCTACTTTTAATTTTCCTTATCTATTCTCTTTTCTCTCACCTCTCTCACATTCCTTTTTCTAAAATTTTCTTTTACTTCCTTTTCTAGTTATTTTTTTAATCATAAAATTTAATCTTACTTTAATTTTTGTTTTTCACTTATCATAAATTTAGTCAATATATTTAAATATTGTTCAAAAGATAGTATAAATAATAAAAATAGTTAATTTGTACATACATTTATACAGATTCAATAAAACAATTTATTTAAAATTTAATTATTTCAATAAACTACTTCTCATTTTTATTTTGCATACATATCAAATGTTCCCAATATATATACTAGTTATATATGAAGCATCAACGCCTTATAGTAACTCTTTTAGTGCCTTTGAGTAAATCAACAAAATTAACATTCAAGTAGTTTTTTTGTTTTTTAACTACTACATCCATTCCTTTATTCAACGGTTGTGTTGCTTTTTATTTACTTTATAATGATACAATCTCCTTAACGACATTCCAAATTACTTTTCACTTATTATAAATTTTAATAAAACATGAAAAATATTAATATATATACATGCTGCTAATATAACTATAAATTTAAGGACACAAACAGACGGGGCATATACTGCTAGTATACTGTTCATATGTATACATGAGACAGCATGTGCTGCAATTTGAAATTTACTATGTGATTATAATTGTTTGTCGATTATATCGGACCAGAAGGAGACTCGGTCATTTTTGGATTATGATTCTTTCATGAAAAAGAGAATGGAGATCGAAATTGAAGCCGCACCAGTGAGGCGTAAAATGTGGCGTATACCACCTACACAGCCTAATCCACAGAACTGAAAAGGCAGGATATGTACTTGCGAACAAATTTACGCACTACCCCTTTAATTTTCTGTTTCATCCAATTTTCTGATCAATCCGTGGGAGATCAGAATACATTGGAGTTGGTTATTTTCATTTGTGTTATGGGATCACTGTTGTATTGAGCTGAGACGCTGGTGTAATAATTGTTGAAAATTTTATAATATTTTTTTTTTTGCATTGTTGATTTTTTCCTTTTTTTTTTTTTTTTTTTTTTTTTTGTTTCTATGCCATCTATATTGTAACATACTAATTATGTAATTAGTAAATTTTCATGTCAAATATTGGCTTTATAGTAAAACGGTTAATTATTTATTTTAAAAGACAAGATTAGATTTATTAGTTGTATAATAATTACAACCTGTGAAGTTGGTCTTTTTTTCTTCCACATTTGCATTAGAGAATTCAATGGCCGCCTGTTTGCATAAATTTCTTCCGGCCGCGCCCAAGTGGCCGCTCAGGGTTCGAACCGGCCGAGTTCGATGGGAAAACAACCGATTTGAAGTGAGCTTCTTTGTGTTCGGGTGCGGGCGTGCCAGTATGCCGTAGCACACGAGTGGAAGTCTTGTGGTTCAGAGTGAATGTGAGGTGGTTCGAAATGGAATTGATGTGATTCGAAATGAAACAGTGATGCGCCTAAGACTTCTATTTGAAAAGCGATTGAATTGGAGTAGGCAAACACTACCCCTGAGGTTCTACTTGCCTACAACTGAATGTAGGACTTAATAATTTAGCACTCTCAAAGATCGAAAAGGGTCAGAAAGCTTAAATCGAAAAGGAAATACATTAGAAGACGATAGCTACTCGCCATTTGGACCTTACAGGACTCGACTACATACACACGCATTGATGACTCGGGCCATATCTATGACAGAGATGCATTGAGCAGTCCCTAAGAACTCTAGCTACAAATCGGACACATTGATGACTCCGGCCATATCTACCTGTGTTTGTTTTCAGAGGCTGTTCACTTCGACGAGCATTGATTGACTCCGTCTGCACTCCCCTTCATGCATGCGCTCGATATGAATGTTGGGTACCACTCCGCCGCATTGATATCTCACCTCGAACCGGGCCCAATCCGAGTGAGTGATGGCTACGACTTCGTGACGTTACGGAATGAATGCATTGATATCCTCACTTCGAGCCGAATGAGGTATGGCTACAAACACCCCGTAGCGGTTTTCTACCTACTTGAACTAAAGCTATTCTTTGTTCATTTAAACTAGAAAATCAGAGAAGTATGGACTTCTTGATTGAGAGAAGTGTTGTTGTAGTTGATTGATTGACGTTGTGTCATGTTGTGTTTTGATCTCCCGGCTCCTTTTATATACTTCAGGCTGCAACTGCCTTCCTTTATTCTTGGAGCTGGAAAATGATTTATTCAAACATGGCCAAAAGATAAGTGGCCGGCCTTATTCCTAGGAGTGGCAGTTGCTGCCATTTCAAATTTCAGCATCACATGGCCTTTATTTTAGGCATGTGCAGATGCCTATTTTTAGCCATCCCTTAACAACCCCTAATTGTGAGGGATTTTAAATCTATTATTATATTTATTTTATTTTCCATTTTTGGCCGATTGGGCCATGGGCTTTGAATACGGGCTTATGGACGTGTCGAAGTGGTCTGGGCCTCACTAATTCATTTCGGCGTGGCGAAATGGACCAAAATCAGCTCACTCCGAATTTATACAAAAAATTCAATTTTGGGCCCAAACAATGCCCCCCGCAAGTTGTGGTCAAGTGGTAAGACTTTGACCATAACTTGATTTAAACTTTATTCCTTTTGCGCCATTAAATTTGGCGGCTTTTTTATTCGTGCTTTCCATAGACATTTGAATATTTTCCTCTTTTTCTGCTTACCTCGACTGACGGCTGTTACTGGCGCCATCATGATGGCGCCTTTTGAGAGTCCCAATACTAGCCGTTTCCAGTGTTTTCTCACGTCTTAAACTCTAATTACTGTTCGACTCCCAATCTCCCAACCATTTAAAACTCTTACGTAATCTCCAGAAAAATTAGAAACCTCCTTCAGCCGCTACCTTTGATTCTTTACAGAACCTTCTCCTTTTTCCCAGCCAGCCATCTCCGTCTCCCCCATTTTACCCCCAAATTCGAAAAAACCCTAATTCCACATTTACCAATGGCGTCTCAATATTCTACCATCTTCTCCTGTGAGGGTTCCTATTCTTTGGGTCCTGTTATTAGCAGGGATATCCCTCGCGACCATCCTCGCGACTTGGCCCACTTCGAAGAGCGATTGCCGTATCCTGAGGACCATATTTTCGGCACTTCCGTCCGAAATTGGCCATGGTCGCCCAATTCTTCCGTCCACCGTGACTTCACCATTTGGTGCGCTCGCGTTGAAGCCGTATACGGCCAATTGTGGAGAAGCATCAGGATTTATGAACCTATTCAGGTTTCGAAATCCCCATATGCTCTTGATATGGGTTTCCTTCAAGGACCATAAAGGATGACGGATGCACCTTGAAGCCTATAAAAGGGAGTTGCATTAGACATCAATCATCGATGAATCAATCAATCAACACACAACATCAAACACAATAATTCTCTCAATCAAGAAGTCATCACTTCTTTGATTTTTTAGTCTAAATGAACAAAGAATAGCTTTAGTTCAAGTAGGTAGAAAACCGCTACGGGTGTTTGTAGCCATACCTCATTCGGCTCAAAGTGGGGATATCAATGCACTCATTCCGTAACGTCACGAGGTCGTAGCCATCACTCACTCGGATTCGGCCTGGTTCGAGGTGAGACATCAATGCGACGGAGTGGTATCCAGCATTCATATCGAGCGCATGCATGAAGAGGAGTACAGACGGAGTCAATCAATGCTCGTCGGAGTGAACAACCTCTGAATACACCCATAGGTAGATATGGCCGGAGTCATCAATGTGGCCGATTTGTAGCTAGAGTTCTTGGGGACTGCTCAATGCATCTATGTCATAGATATGGCCCGAGTCATCAATACGTGTATCTGTAGTCGAGTCCTGTAAAGTCCGTTTGGCGAGTAACCATAGCCTTCGAATTTATTTTCTCTTCGATTTAAGCTTTTCGACCCTTTTCGATTTTGAGAGTGCTAAATTGTTAAGTCCTACATTGAGTTGTAGGCAAGTAGAACCTTAGGGGTAGTGTTTGCCTACTCCAATTTAGTCGTTTTCCAGATAGAAGTCTTGGGCGCATTACATTTTTCACTTCGAATTGCATTACATTTTGTTTTCACTTCGAATTGCATTACATTTTGTTTTCACTTCGAATTGCATTACATTTTGTTTTCACTTCGAATTGCATTACTTTTTTACTTCGAAACACAAGATTTCCAGCTTGTGTGCTCCTGCACACTGGCATGCCCGCACCCAAACACGAGAAAGCTCACTTCGAATTGGCTGTTTTCCAATCGAACTCAGCCGGTTCGAAACCCAAGCGGCCACTTCGGCGCGGCCGGAGAAAATTTATGCAAACACCAACACACTGTTTCGTTTTGTCTTCCCCAAACTTCAGTGCAGTACTGTCCAAATTTCATTTCCCCCAAAATTTGCAAGAAACTTGTTACAGAAAGAAGAAAAGAAGCTAGCCACCCCGTCGTATGAATTTTGATTAGATAGGTAATTTTGAGCTCCAATAACCCTCTCAATTCTTGTTAGAATTACTCCAAATTAATTTTCATTTGTTCGTCTTGCTTTATACTATTCCTGAAATCAATTAGATGCCTAAAACTCTTCATGATTCGAATCATCAGAGATGAGTCTAAAGTAGGCTACTTACTAATCGTTGGAACCATTTCGGCTATCTTATTAACTACTAGGAATTTTTTGAAAAATTTTTCTCACTCATTACTTATCCAAAGTTAGCATACTTTATATCATTAGAAAGCTTGAAATGTCAACTTTCGATGTGTTTAGTTTCAACCAAAATTTATTTTTCCAAAATTTGTGGAGAGCGTCAAAGATAGCTACTCTGTTTTGGGTTACCAAAACGTGCACTACTAGAAAACAACGAAATAGCCATGGATTTCTAGCCACGGACAAAATCGGTTGCCCATATCTGCGGATCTAGCTACGGATATTAAAACGTGACGAAAACATCTAGCCATGGATTTTTCTGTAACTAAATATGGAAAAAAATCCGTGGCTATATAATTTTTTTTTAATATTAATGTTTTTAGCCACGGATAAAACCGTGGCCAGAAAATATTTTAAAATAATTTTTTAGAAAATGTATATATTAGCCACGGTTTTATCCGTGTCTACAATTGAACAATTTTTTTTTTAACCTTGGCCACGTATAAAACCGTGGCTAGAAAATATTTTATTTTTTTAAAAAAAAATGTGTATATTAGCCACGGTTTAATCCATGGCTAAACCTACAAAAAAAAAAATCATTTTGGCCACGGAAAAATCTATGGCAAGAAAATATTTAATTTTTTTTTAAAAATGTATATATTAGTGATGGTTTTATCCGTGGCTAAACCTTAAAAAAAAAATTCATTTTGGCCACGGAAAAATCCTTAGCTAGAAAATATTTTAATTGTTTTAAAAAAAATGTATGTATTAGCCACGGTTTTATCTGTGGCTAAACCTCAAAAAAAAATCATCTTGGCCACGGATAAAACCGTGGCTAAAATTGAAGAATTGTTTTTTAAAATTGCCTTGATTAGCCACGGATTTATCCTTGGCTAAGTTACAAATTTAATTTTTTTTAATTTTAAATGTCGCACTTATATTGAATGACTTCGCGGTTCGGTAACAATGTATGCTAACGTCAATTAACTTGTCACAAATTATCAAAAAATTGACTTTATTTGATAGTTCAAGCATATTGATTAGTTTTCAAGTTGTATTACTACAACCGTATGGTTACGTCTAAGCTAACTAACAAAAACGTTCGATTCGAAAAAAATCAACTGATAATTTTGATTATTGGCCATGGAAAAATCGGCGGCGAGAAAATAATTTATTATTTTTTAAAAAAGGGCGTGGCTAAGTATTAAATTTTTTCTTTTAAATCGCCCTACTGAGGCTAAGTATTAAAAAAAAATTTAAAATTGCCCTGCTTAGCCACGAATATTTCCGTGGCTAGGTCACAAATTTAATATTTTGTATTCGATACTTAGCCATGGTTTTTTCCGTGGCTAAGTATTACAATTTTTTTTTAAAAAAAAAATCGCCTTGCTTAGCCACGAAAAAATCTATGGCTAAGTGCAAATAATCTATGGCCTCTAACTGAAATAAGTCAGTTCTCAGGGATTTGTGTTACACGGAGTTTCGCGAGGAAAGTTTGCCGCAATTGGATAGGAATATCCCTTCAATTTTGTGCAAATTGGAACGCATTTTTCCTCCAGCACGTTTTGATTCCATGGAACACTTGCCCATACATTTGTCTTTTGAAGCGGCAATGTGTGGACCTATTCAATATAGGTGGATGTATCAATTCGAGAGGTAAATATTTTTTTAAAGATTTGCTTACATGTAAATTTTTTTTTTTTTTGTGATCACAAATAAATTAGTAACTTTGTCGTACAAAATACGATTATAGGTTTTTACATGACTTGAAAGGTATGGTGAAGAATCGAGCAAGGATAGAGGGCTCAATATGTGAGGCTTACTTAAATCAAGAATCATCATACTTCACATCGTATTATTTTGGAAGCCACTTTCAGTCGAAGAGTACAAGAGTTAGGCGTAATGAGAATGATGGAAGTGCTGAACAAATACCCTATACATTGTATGTCTGCAATCAAGCTAGTAAGCCTGGTGATAAATGCAACGAGTGATTTTTGAGTGATGATGAGTTGAGAAAGTCCACATTACACGTTCTTATTAATTGCGATCATGCCTATCATCGAGTAAGTATTTAATGACTAATATAAATTTGTTACTAATTTTATTAAATTCTAACTCCTAAAATGTTTCTTTCAATATGTAGAATGTATAGGTTGTCAGTTAGATACAATTGGCCACATTTAACTGATCAAGAAGTTGAGGAGTCTATCGAGGAGAATTTTGTAGAATGGTTTGAAGAATATGTAAGTACTTTATTAATTAAAATAAAAAATGTATATATAAACATTTGTTATAAATATTATGATAGTGTAATTATATGTGTAGGTTCATGATCCCAAAAATAATATCGCTAATCAAAATTTACATGATTTGGCGCGGGGACCAAACCGTAAGTTTAAGACATGGCAAAGATACATTGTGAATGGATATGCCTTTCATGTAGATGAGACCACACAATGTATGAACACTTATAATGTTGGTGTTTGTGTTTGGGGCGACGGGTCCATAGATTTCTAGGGCATACTTAAGGAAGGGATTCAGTTAGAATATCCTGATGTACCTGAAAAGAAGTTTGTCTTGTTCAAAATGGTTTGATTCCATTTCTAAAAGGAGTATGAAGATACACCCGCAATATGACATTGTAGAGATCAAATTTAATAAGAGATACCTAAAAGATGATTCGTTCATTATTGCACAACATGCATCTGAGGTATATTATGTACCGTATTTGGGCACAAGGAGGGATAAATTAAACTGACGTTTTGTAATTAAAACCAGACCATGAAGTAGATTAGCCAATCAACAAATTGTTACTGATGATCTGTTGCAAGAATTTTCACCCATTGCGAATTATGTGTTCGATAATGAACCTACGAGTCTTTTGGTAGATGCTGATGGTCGTGCAAAAGAGGTGAATTTTGACAATAATGCATTTCATAATGAAC
This sequence comes from Petrea volubilis, assembly GCA_026212405.1. NCBI lineage: Eukaryota > Viridiplantae > Streptophyta > Magnoliopsida > Lamiales > Verbenaceae > Petrea > Petrea volubilis. The sequence goes on from CM047870.1 coordinate 24,625,178, forward strand.
TTGAAGATGATGAGATACAAGATGACGTGAACAAATATGACGATGATGAGGAGGATGAATTTGATGACGAATTTGATGATGACGACGACGAAGGAGTTGATGCGATTGAATATGACGATGATGATGAAGATGAAGTTAATGAGAATGAAGATGATGAATAGGATTCATATTTTAATTGTTAATGTCGTTGATGTTTGTGATTTATTGTCATGAATCCTTGTGAATTGTTATTATGTAGTTGATGCTTGTGAATTGTTATTATGTATTTATTCATAATTGATGTGTCATCAATTGTTTTGCATTGTTAACATTTTATTCATTTTCTCAATTATTTATTGAGAATTCTGAAACAGATGGTCGGGAGATCGAAAAAAGGCAAAGAGAAATTAAAGTATCAGATACAGGTTCTAATAGGCATATGCCTTCACCGACTAATCTGAACATCAATTTAGGTAGCTCGAGATCAGATTCTCCATCCCCTGCCTTGGGGTCCGCCCCATCAACGTTGATGAATGAAGGTGCATCCACCGACATGTCTCAAAACAGTAATACCGGTGAACATCAGATTCTAATAATACCACGAGAAAAAGAGTAAGTGAATTGATTTATATAATTTTGCTATCTTATCAATAAATAGATATCTATTCTATATATTTTATGTGTATTGTAATGTATCATTTTTTTCCCACTAGTACAATAGGTTTGACGTCGATGAAAAATGTACCGACGAGATTGGTCGGGTAATTCAGAATGGTTTCAAGAGACCATGGCCTACTTGGAATAAGGTCCCAATAGAAACTCATGAGATGTGGTTTGCTCAATTTAAGGTATGTGTATTTATGTAGTTTAATTGAGATTTGATTATTACTACAACTTGTTCATCTATTTTTTTTTCTGGAATTTTTTTAGAAAAAAATTCTTTTGGCGGCCTGATCATTCAAGCCAAATTTGAAAGAATTTCGAGCATAAAGGCACAAAGATCTTAAAAAATAGACTGGCTAAAGCTCATAAGGATAACCGCAGGCCTAATTGGATAGGTGAAGAATCTTGGGATGCTTTATGGCACCCCAGAATTCCGAAGGATAAGCCAGCAGAACAGGGCAAACCGAGCATCAACTTGTGTCGAAAAGGGATTCCTTGGCCACAAGGGAGGATCCAGATCTCATCTCAGGTGGCAAGATCATTTGGTAAGTAATTACTTTTTCCTTGTACTTTATTTAATTAATTGAAGTGGAGTTGATTTTTAGGGTTTTATCTCATTGTTGTCCTTAATTCTATATTTTAAAAAGTTTTTACTTTATGCTTATTGCAGACGAAAAAATATGGAGATCGGCATTCTGTTGATGAAACATTTGAAGCTCTCCATTATTCGAAAGACGAGGATGAAACCGAGCATTATGTGGATGAGCGAGCAATGACTACTTTGGTAGTTTGCTATATTTATTTATCTTCACATATTATTGCTAAGTACGCTTTTATAACAATTATGTATGTTTTTTTTTTTGCAGGAGAGCTTCAGAGCTAATTGTGATAAAGCTTATTCCCAAGCCGCCGAGAATGCACAGAGAGGATCTATTCAGAAGCTCGACAAGTTGGAGGTAACATTAAAAAGAATATTTGTTAGATATGTACACTTATTAAAATATATATATACTTTATTAAAAAAATATGTACAAGATAAAACTCTAATTGTTTACTTTTTACGTTTTAGGTTTGGAAGCAAACAGTCGGCGGTCCAAAGAAGGGTTGGTGGTATGGTGTTGTCAGTGGACCCTCTACTGTGACTGTTGAGCCTTTCGGCTCATAGACTGACTTGAATACTTAGGGTGACCCCAAGACAGAGGAGCTGACACAAAAGATGAGTGATCTAGAGGACAAGCACAGTCGAAAGATGGCCGAGATGGAAGAAAAGCATAGTTGACAAATCTTCGGCCTTCAGAACACCGTATCCCTAATGGCGGCCAACCTCTAAAAACTCATGCGTCGATTAGCTCCACAGTGTAAAAATGGCTCTACTTCATTTGCTCCTATTGCTCATGTTGAAAATGAATACGGCGATGATGATGATAATGATGAGGAGGATGATGGAGATAATGGTGTTCCTACATTTGACTTTTAGACACTGTATGCATTGTTGTATGAATTATTTTATATGAATTGTTGTATTTAATTAATAGAATAATATTAATTATTAATTATATATATGATAGAATATGTCTTGTGGATTATTACTATTACATTGATATATAGTTTGTTGGTATTTTTGATTTTAGAAAAAAAAATTGTAGGTTTTGGGGTGCGTTAAAACAAAATCAATTATGAAAAAAAATGTCAGATTAGCGATAGATTTTTCCGTGGCCATATTTAATTTTGTTTGTTTTTTTAAAAATTATTTTTAAATTCGTGGCTAACTTTAATTTTTTTTTTAAAAATATTTATTTTTGGACACGGATAAATCCGTAGCTAAATTAAAAAAAAAATTAAAAATAAAAAAGGTTGGCCACGGTTAAATCTGTGGCCAAAATTTATCCGTGGCTAAATTCAATTTTTTTTTTGAAAAAAATAAAATAGGTTGGCCACGGTTAAATCTGTGACCAAAATTGAAAAAATTCGTGGCTAGAAATTCGTGGCCAAAATTGAAAAAATCTGTGGCCAAAGTCCGTGGCCACTTTTAGCCACGCCAAAATTCCATGGCCAGATTCGTAGCCAACTTTTTTCGTCACGGATTTGTGTCAAAATCCATGGCTAAATCACTGTTTTCTAGTAGCGGTGATGCAACTAGTAGCTTACTCTGAACCTTCATAACTATTTCATTTCTTACTCAAATTTGACAAAATTTATGTCTTACAAAGCTTATAGAATATATTTTCAGATGGTACTAAAAGTAAATCTAAGAACATTCTGAACAGATCTATATGAACTCTGAAATTAAGTTGTCTGAAACAATTTTTTAGGTGGTACTAAGTTTAGGTCTAAAACTAATTTTTATAAATCTATAGAACTTGTTAAAATTGGATGTCCGAAACTCACTTTCAAAATCCAAAAAAAAAATCCCAAATTTGGCTTACAAGTAACAATATTTGAGCATGTGTATCTCCTTCAATACTTGGCCAAAATGAGATATTCTCGAACCTATGAACTCTCCATACTTCATACTAAGTTCAAAAGTTTTAACATAGGTACCTTACAATCCAAATGTGTAAGGAAAATGGGTTCGTTAACCTTGAAATATTCAAAACTAATCACAAATGTTTTAACATATCTTAAAGTGCATGAAGTCTCCAGAAAATTTTTGTTTCCTCTCTAATTTGATCGTGCACGTCAATAAAAAGTTTGATTAAATCATGTTGGTTGATAACTACAAACCTAATAATTGAGATATAAATCAACCAACACAATCAATTCTCGTCATTTAATTTCGTTTTGGAATGGTCAATTTCAAGAAATTTCATCAAAATCAAAATAAATTGATGTATGTCTTGGGGGTTTTGTTCCTTCAATTACACCTAATCCACTTTGAATTTTCCAAAATTGACTTGGGGGTTTAGTTCCTTGTATCAAGAGCATCGCTTTCATATTCTTGTATGATCACCCATAATGGCTTTTATGAGATTTGTGTCGTTTTTGTTTTTTTTTTTGCCTGTTAGATATATTTGTGTATTAGAATATTATTTTGATATTATATTTTATTTCCAATTATTTTAATATATATTACTTGTTCGAAATATGTAAACTTGTAAGAATATATGTATATATATTTATGGCATCTTTTCAGACTGTGAGTTGTATGTGTTCTGTTATCTGTTATGATTATCGCCCTAGGGAAGTTGGACTCAAAGACATGTGGGAGGGGAATACCGGGTTGAACGGGTCGATGATAAGATATCTTCGGGACTATCTTATCAGCTGGATCCGATTTTCTTTACAATTGGAGGTTGGTTGTACGTAAGATTTGATTGGTGTATTGTATGGACATGTGGTATACCTTTTGTCAATCCTGATTGTGGTAGCTCCTTGACTGAGGCATAAGGATTTATGTAATGTTTCATCTGTTTTAGATAGTTATACGGTTGGAGTTCTATCTACTTAGGTCACCATTGCATGGTTTTAAAAACCATTTATGACATGATTATTTCAGTACTTATTCCGAATGTTTTGAAAAATCATTCGTGATATAATATTTTCAGTAGTTCAGAGCATCACAATTTTCTATTACATACAAAAACAAAATTGCGTTATCTGTTTTGATATGTCTTTATTCTTGACTTATGTCGTATATGTGTAAACTGAACTGACTACGTTATTTGAACTTACAACATTATTCTTTCTATTCTTTGCCTTAGACTAGGGACTGCCAAATGAGCGAATAATTTATATACTCAAAGCTGCGCATTTATGTAGATTCTGTCAGCATCCAAGGGATCCAATCTCCTTAAGAATAGGCTGAGTAAAGCTAGTGCTGCTAATGTGAAGCCTGCCTGGATCGGGGATGAAGCATGGCAGGGCCTACAAGTAAAATGGGGGTTACTTAGTTTCGAAAGAAAAAGCGCAGTGAATAAAGCGAATCAGGCTTCAAATTGTGATGAAAGGGGAATACCGGGTCATGAGGGGTTTCAAAATCTCGCCTCACTCACAACGATGAATTAGTTAGTATTTGCATTTGCATATTATTTCAAATTTATGCTTAGTAGTAATTGCATTTGCATATTATATTGAATCATGTACATGTCTTCTTATAGGCAGATGATCTCGGGCATTGTCCGGACGTACAAGAGTTGTTTCTCCATCTCTACGCTTACAAAGATTAGGAAGGAAATATGAAATATCTGGTCAGAGGGCGAAGAATGATTTTGTGAGTATTTATTATGCATTATATAATTATCTATTTCATCTTTTAAATTATTTCGACCTAATTATCATTTAAAACTTTGCAAAATGCATTCCAAGAGAAGTGGCAGGAGGTTTGTTCCTAACAACCTTTTGAATCTGATGCAAGCACGAGCCAGCCTGCTAGACCATCCCAGCTCAAAGTAAGTCAAATAATTCAACATTCATGTTCTAAAATTATGATTCAACATTTATGTTCTATAAGTTATAATTATATTTAATGTTTTACGTATGGAAGACCACAGTTACTGCTCCAAAGAGGGATCGGTGGTATAGAGCTCCAGGCAAACCATAAGCAACTAGTACAGGGACTACAAATTCTTTGACTTATCTGGAGAATTGGATGGATCCAGCAACTCTCAAGCTGAAGCAAAGGCTAGAGTGGATGAAAGAGAACTAAACTCATGAATTGACCAGGATGCGGAACACGCTCAATGAATTGCTTCAAAGCGTCTAGAATTTTGCCCAGGAAGGTTTCGTACCTTCACTAAACCCAAACCAACCACAGTAATCATACTACCTGTATGTCGGTTTACCGTATGTGCAGCCCACCCCTAGTCAGTAGAGAGGTTTTCATTGGGCCTCATCAGGAGGACCTCAATCCACCTCCAGACAAACTCCACAACACCACCTTCGGGATCAGGATGGCGATGATGAGGATGACAATGATGGTGGTGATGATTGTTAGACGTTGACTTATGCTTGTTGTGTTGTTGCTATATATAACTTTGACTAACTTTATTATGAATTGTTGACATTAAATGATTTGTATATGTTGTTATAGAGGTCAAAGTTTCTTGAATTATTTTGTCATGATTTTGCCTTTTAATTTTCTTTTGATTTCTTTCAATTCCCAATCCTTTGGGTCTTAATTGATGATCCTTTGGATCTTAGTTGATATATATTTATATTCTTTAGCCTTTTTCCTATTTTATTGCAATTCTCTATACTATATAAAGGGTTGTATATCAATGAGAAATGTTCCCCACTTCTATACAACTCTAGCCTTTATATAGTATCAGAGCCATACACACTCCAATGAGTTTTTTTCCTCTTCTCAAAAATATCTCTTCCAATGGCCAATGAAACTTCACCCACCCCTACCCCAACCAACAACTATAATTCTCATCCTACCAATGCAGAATCACTGCCCAACCTTCCCAACTCTTCTCTTTCCCTTGTCTATGGTCATGGCTCTCTGAGTCAACCTTCTCAATTAGTATCTTTCAACCCTGCCTCCCAATTATCATTAAAACTGAATGGCAGCATCAATTACTCCACCTGGCAAGCACAAGTAACAACCTTGCTCTTTGGCTCTAACTTGCTAGGATACATTGATGGCTCATTTGAATGTCCAGCCCAATATCTCACTGAAAATGATTGTCAATCTCTCAATCCTACCTATAAACTCTTGCAACTTTGGTCCACAATGCTATTATGGCCTGTATTGATCATTCGATTGCCTCGATGATAGCACACGCATCATCTACCAAGCACGCATGGGCAACACTTTAGACCGCCTTTGCTAACAAATCACAATCTCGGATCTTTGGTCTTCGCAAAATCCTTGCTAATCTTCACAAAGACTCTCACCCTGTTGGTGATTATATGAAGGTCATAAAAACTATAGCCGATGATCTCGTGGCAAGTGGATCCCTTTTAACCAATGCTAAATTTGTCATTAAAGTACTTAGTGGTCTCGATTCTGACTTTTAAAAACTCTCAGCAGCTATTCGTGCCCATGACAATCCGATCTCCTTTGAGGAATTGTATGACAAGCTCCTTGCACATGAAGTTTTTATCCAACACTCAGAACCAAAGTCGAACCTCTCCCATGATCACAACCCAATTGAATCAACGTACTCCCAGCAATCGTATCTTCCAAGGGTGCAACCACAGGTCCACAACTACCAAAATGTGCAGTGTCAAACTAATCAAAGAGGCCTACCCTACCCTTCCTATATCAGAAACTCTACCGGCCTACCCCAACATTTCTCTTCAAAATCCTATATCTCTCAATCACCCAACCACCAAAGCATCTAATGTCAGTTATGTGATAAATATGGTCATACCGCCAAAGTGTGCCGCTCTCAATCACATGACAAGAATGAGGCTCAAGCCAATTGGGCTTCTTGGGGTAACAACACCACTGGCAATTCTTGGATTGTTGATTTAGGTGCCTCACACCATATGACGAATAACTTGAACAACCTCACTTCTGCAACAGATTTCTCTAGCAATGATTCTAGTACATTGGTGATGGCAACAATATTTCTATATCGCATATTGGACAAAGTACTCTTAATTCCACTTCACATACTCGCTCCTTTACACTTCACAATGTTTTATGCTCACCTAAACTATATCGTAATCTGATTTCCATTGCCCAATTCTGTTGACAGAATCTAATGTCCATTGAATTTTTTCCTTATTCTTATCTTGTCAAGGATTTGAGCACAGGGCACCTCTTCTTCGAGGCCAAAGTAAATGCAATTTGTACGAGTGGCCAAGTCAAATGCAACCCTATCCAGCACCACAAGCTCACTTTGCTACACCATCATCTCCTACTCTACATTTATGGCATGCCCGACTTGGTCATCTTCAGGCACGCACTTCCAAATCTTTTATTTCCTCGTTTGTACTACCAGTATCTTCAAAACATCCATTTACTTTCTGTAATTCTTGCCTGTGTAATAAAAGTCACCGACTGACATTTGGTGGCAGTTCTATTACAAGTTGTCAGCCTTTTGAGATAATTTACTCTAATGTCTGGGGGCTCGCTCTAATATCCTCCTTTGATAATTTTAAATTCTATGTTATTTTTGTTGACAACTTTACAAAGTTCACTTGATTGTTTCCCATCAAACACAAATTTGATGTTACAAAAAATAATTCTCAATCTTAAGAAGCTCATTGAAAATTACTTATCCACCTCTATATATTAGCACACTTTATACTGATGGAGGTGGTTAATATCTCGGGTTAAAATCTATTCTTCAAGAATCTGGCGTTCAACACCTTTTAAGTCCACCATATACACCTCAACTTATTGGTACAACTGAATGAAAGCATCATCACATCCTTGAAATTGCACTCATTGTCCTTTTTTTTTTTCATCTTAATCACCTAGTTCCAACTTATTGGTAGACTAATACAGATCAGGTACTGCAGAGGCCCATTATGGGGGCGACCCTCCCAACCCAGTTGCCCCATCCAAAATGCCATGGTTCAAACCCTTGACGTTGCTTAAGGAATCTAGCGCCTCATCCCGCTAGACCAACTAGTAGTTGGTTGCACTCACCATCATCCTTTACCATGTTTCCGTTCCTCTTCACTTTTGGTCTCTTGTTGTCCAAATAGTTGTCTATCTCGTAAAAGACTCCCTACCCCACTTTTGAAACATACTTCTCCATTTCAAGCATTATTTCGTCGCTCACCAAATCCTCACAAGTTACGGGTCTTTCGTTGTCTTTGTTATCCATGGTTGAGACCCTATGCAACGAACAAGCTTGATTTGAGAAGTCATCCATGTGTTTCATGGCTGCTCTTCTTCAACAAATAGTTATGCAATCCTAATTTAATATTTTACAATCGGCGGTTTACAAATGGATCGATTTGATTTGAGCGAGTTGTGTGGGTTAGGCGGATTTATGTACACCCCTAATTAGTAAAGGGCTGTATTAAATTATTATATGCTTAATTTTCTCATTCCACCCATATAACTCATTAGATGGATTTACAATAACGCCCACCTTGCGCTCAATTAGGAGAATACAAAATATAATATAAAAGGTAGAACAGGAGGTATGATCACCCTACCCCCAGTAATTTATTTTTAAAAATGCACCATCGATTAATTCCATTCTTGTACTTGTAGTATGATGCTCCCCATAATTGTTTAGCTGCACAAGCATATCAAGACTCCATATTAGCACAAAAATAATACGGCAGATGGTTCAAATTTTAAACTGCAACTCCAAATAACAATAGTAGTATTGAAAAGAAAAATGAAAAATGGGCAAATGTCATATTTAGTTCTCAATGTTTTATTTTAGTATTATTTTAATTCCTAAAATACTATTTGTGATTTTATAGTTCTTAGGACTTATAAATTGGTTCTGTGTCCATCGCTTTGGTGAATTTCTTGGGGCATTCTTGCCTAAATTGATATCATGTGACAAGCATATGCCTATTTAATTCTTTTATGCCTTTTTTTAAAAATGGTCAAATAAAACTAATTTTTTCTCTTTTCGGTCAATTAATTCTTTCTTAATCTAAATTGTACAATTAATATGGAATGATAATTTTGCTCTTAAAATAAGTACATGATTGTCACGTTATGCCATTTCAGGCAAAAACGTATTAAAAATTTCACAAGAAGGATTAATGTGGAGCTGATTTATAAATATTTTAAAGACTAAAACAATACCAAAATGAAACATTAAGAAAATGTACCAAAGTACCTTGTTGAGAGAGAGCCCAGTTACTATCAACCCCAACGTGCCACGCAAAGTAACCTCGCAGCCCCTGTTGCTTAGCATACAAAACTTTAGTAGAAATCGCCTGAGTGTCATCATAACCAATCCAAGTGGTGCCCGAATAGCAGTAATTCGCCACAAGCGTTGCGTTGTAAAGCGCCGTTGCATTGTTTTGCGCGATAAAGGTCTTGATCTGGTTGTAGCCCATGGCTCCATTACCGGCGCTGGCAGGTCCAGTCGCCGGTGCCAAAAATCCATGGTTATTAGCATTGGCCAAACGCCAAGCGTACCCATAAAACGGCATCCCTAGTACTAGCTTGTTCGGGCTCACGCCGGCCTGGATCCAGGCCGTGATCCCGGCGCTGCCACTAACTTGACTCGATGGATCGTACAGCATCGAATGCGAATTGGTAACCTATACCAAGTGGGATCGTAAAAGTCGTAAGCCATAACATTGACCCAATCCAGGTTCCTGTTTATCGACTGAGCCGGGTAGTTTACCCCGTTCAAATTCGACGAGAAGTAAAAGGCTGCGGTGAGCAACAGGGCCGCGTTTCCTGATGATTGGGCCTCGGCAGCTGCGGCCTGGCGCCACTCGTCTAGGAGGGCTCCCAAGTTCGACATATCGGAAGATGTTCGTGGATATTCCCAGTCCAAATCCAGGCCCGAAAACCCGTAAGCTCGGGCTACTTCTATCGAGGAGTCGATGAACGCTTTCCGGGAGGTGGCTTGGGTGGCCATCGAAGCGAAGACGGTCTCGTTGGCACCGCCACCGCCGATGGATAAGAGGGTCTTGACAGAAGGGTTCTTGAGTTGTACTGTTTTTGTGAACTGGGAAAATGAGGCGTTGTTTGAGGGGGAGATTGTGACTTGATTTGTTTGGGGATCAAGATTTGCGAATGCGCAGAAGAGGTGTGTGAAGAGCGTGGAGTCTATGTCTGAGGCTGCGAAGCCACTTTCAGGGAACCAATAGCCTCCATTAACTGCATTTTGTGCAGCTGAAAAAGGGAGTGATTGGAGAAGAAAAAGGGCTGAAAGTAAGAGCAGTTTATTAATTTGGGAAGCCATGGAAAGAAATTGCTCTTTGCCTATGGTTTTATAGATAAGAAAATGTGAAACTAAACATATCTACTTGGGCATTTTCTTCATGATCAAGTGGTCTGATTTGATCGCTCAATTTATCAAAAAAAGAAAAGTGGTACGATTTGACTACAAATGGATAGGTGACAGCAATGTGCTAACAACTAGTTTAGGAGCATTATATATTAAGGCGGCGATTGTTTTGTAAGATTCCACTATCCAATACGGATCAAGGTGTTGTTGTACCTGCTACGGACAATGTATTATATTCAAAATTTTATAAGTAATCTTTATCCTAAAACCCCATCCCATAAAATTTTTAATTCAAATATCAAAATCGTCAACTTTGAGCACCTGCTACGGACAGAATTAATCTTGATATTCTTATATTATTTTCATAATAATTAATTATAAAGTAATTTTATTTTACCTATGCCTATTTACATGTAAAAAATCTTTATAAAAAAATAATTATATTATGAATATTTTCAACTCCATATAATTTGAAAACTATAATTATGTCAATTATAATTAATGTTTCAAAATATTTACGAAAGCACCTTAAAATTCAATCATTATTATTTTTGAAAAAAAAGATAATTTTTCAAAATTATCATTCACACGGACCAAGTTAAAAATATGAGAATAAGATTTATCAAAAATCATTCAATTCATTAAGTTTTTGAATCAAAAAGGTTGAGGTTAATTTAGCCAAAAAAATTAACTATTGAACTTTTTAGAATGAAAAAATAGTGGGATGGGTATCTAACTGAAAAATAATTTCATATTTTTGGGGTGTAGAAATTTATCTTGATAGTTTTTAGAATTTTTTTCCCCATAAAGTCTTATAACGTACAAAATTTGGGAATTAGGCCTTCTTATTACACAATCTTGAAATCAAATATTTTGATCGCTCAAGTAAGACCACGTTAGTAGCCTAATTTATATTATTGCTTTCAAAGACTCATAATAGCAATTTAGAAAATCTGTGTCCTGATCGTGCAACTGGTAAATTGAAGCTAGTCCAACTTCAGACTTTAATTTGTAGATCGTTGTAGATAATTTGGAATAGGACATGAAAGAAATGCACCTCCGACGAACACGATGACCAAACCAATTCAAACTTGAGATTGCCTTGTAGATAAGCTTAAATCTCTGTGTTGTTTTCTCATACTAAATGTTTATTTATTTGTCTAAGTTATTCAGTTTCGCTGCATTGATTGAGTAATCTGAACTCAGGTACTATAGAGGTTCAATATGGGGATGACTCTCCCAATTCAATTACTCTATTTACAACTTCAGAATTCGAACTCTAAATATTGTTTAAGAAATTCAGCATCTCATCCTACTAGACCAACTCGTAATTGGTGTTAACTTTATTTTAATTGTCCTTTTTTAATTCATCATAATCCCCAAATTTATATTTTTGTCTATATTATTCCATTATTATTTAATAGAATTTCAACCAAAGTAAATGAAATATTCCATCAGGTAGAAGGGATAATTCGATAGCTCAAAACAAAGTGCTTCTCAAGTCCCTTTTTTTTTGTTTTTCTTTTCTTGTTTTTAAATCTTACGCCAAATAGTTGTGTGTTGGGATAAGTGTTTCAAAAAGTGTTTTTCTTTGAAATCTATTTTAAATAATTGTAAAAAAAGAAACACAACTTTTGAGCTTTTTCCTTTTTTCTAGAAAAGCTCAACCATACAATTATTTTTTTTTATTAAAATAATTTTAGAAAAAGGAAAACAAATAAGTGATTTTATTTTTTTTTTTGTAATTCCTGAAAGAGTATCTCCAAACATCTATATGAAGATGAATATTCCACCTTAAATAATCATTGATTCGTATACATGTATATTCTTTTCAGATTAACAATCACGACTAATTCTATTAAGACATCAAATCTGGGCATAGATTCACAGAACTTTCCACTTTGAATTTATTTGCAAAGTTGTATTTGACACGTGACAAGAGACATGAAATTTAAGTACTAAATTAAAATATATATTTTTTATTTTTGCATGCACGTAGAGTGTGCGGTGTTGCTAATGTATCAGAAAAAATAACTTGATCAAGGTAAATTAACTTTTTGTATAACATAAATTGATAAATAAATATATTAAAAATTTTATTTACTAACAAAATATGTTTGATTTCACCATTAATTTCAAAGCATGAATGTTTTTAAAAATCCAACCAAAATTAAGTCATAAATAATTTAATTATTTGAAATTAAGAAAATAATAAGTATTGTATATAAGGAATTGGTGTGGAGCGCACCAAGAGTGTACTTAGCCAATGGACCGCATTGGCATTGGTGTTCAAACCGCTATAATTTATATTTTGACTCAGGTCTGAGCCCTAAACAACATAGTTGTAATATATATTTAACGAAATTGTAGCAACGACGATTCGAACTCTGGTCTAAGGAATGACAAAGTAATAATTTGTCGCTAGGCTACTGGGGTACATTATTTGTTGGGCTCGCGGTTGATTTGTATATTATTTATAGATCAAAGTGCAGAAGGTTCAAACTCAGGTCTACCCCATAACAAAGTAATACTCAGCCACTAGACTGCTGGGGTGCATTATTTGTAGGGCTCTTTGTTAGCTTTTGTGTGATACTTTTGAAACTTTTCATATTGTGCTTATTTTCTAAAATTATTTAAATTGAACCAATAAGTTGTCCAATCAAGTTTTATTGGGTAAAATTTATCTTTTTTAGAAAAATAGGTATGTTTTCATCTATGCGAAATATTGGACCCAAATGAAGATTATTTTGGTGAGATGATCAATATTCATGAACGTGCTATATGTCATGTTCTTTCGTCTATGCGAAATAATCAGCCCAAAGGTAGATTATTTTGGCCAGATGGTTAATATTCATGAATATGTTATCTGTCGGATTCTTTCATCTATGTGAAATAATTGACCCAAAGGTAGATTATATTGGCTAGATAGTTGATACTCATGAATATGTGATATAATATGTCTATGCGAAATAATGGGTCCAAAGGAAGATTATTTTGGCCAGGCAATGGATAGTCATAAATATTTGGATTATATTTTGCTCAGCATGCTAAAAATTTGTCAATCCAAAGAAAGACATATTGTTTGGTTGTTTCAGTTATCAATATTTATGAACTATGCGATACCATTCACGAGTTGTTATTTCTATCCATATACTAAATAACAATGTCATGTTGGGTATCTTAGGAAACTACAATTTTCATGAACTATAGACAAGAGTACCACTTACAAGTTGTTATTTTTGTCCAAAGACTAAATAACAATATTGTGCTAAATATCTTGAGATGGGTCCAATTTCAAGTAATTTGTTTGATATAATTATTATTTACACATGTGCATGCTATATACGGTCGATTTACTTTGAGTATATTTATTTTTCTTTTATAGTGTCTTTAATATTTGTCATCATGAATAGCATCTTTGTGTGGTGTGGGCCTAGTTTTAATCAAGAAAATGAATGAAGTACTAATTTAGCAATAATTTCTCAAGAAACTGCGGCCATTACGAAATGAAAAAGGAATCAAGTTAAATAAATTGTGGGACTTGGGATATTCCAATATAAAGTGCAAAAGAAACAAAAATAGGTTATTTGTTACTTTTGAGAGATGATTGGCCACATAAAGAAAAATGTCCCGAATAGGTCATTTGTTGTGCAAAGAATATGGACTCTCAATTTTGTTTGTTTATAAATTGATTGATTTGACTTTAGTACTTGTTGACATTTAATGAAAGGACCAATTATTCACATCACTATCATGATTCAAGATTTATTATAAGGGGTTTAGTGTCTATTGTTGTTGAAAGATACATCTATATGAAAATGGCAATAAGGCTTTGTTGAAGGATATTGGTATCCATAATGCTCTTCTAAACATTGGTTTATATTTGAATTTAGAGAAGAGTTTAGACTATGCCATCATTGAGGTGGAATTTGATTTCTATTTCCTGTTTGGACAAATCCAAATTTACTTTTCCTTCAAGAAATGTAATTTCCAGTATTTCTCTAAATTTAAATATTGATAGGAGAAGTATTTCAGTATCTTGTTTTGTCCGTGTTGGACACAAAACCTTTAACGAAGATGAAAAATAATTTTAGACCAACTTTGATATTAAAGTCAAATTGGATAATAAGAATTCACTTGTATGACAACATAAGTAATTAAGTAATTTCTCTGAGTAGGGAACAAATATACTTATGTCAAAATGAATTCCTGATTTTATTGTTCTTATAGACTTAAAAATTTGTATAGACTGTATGAAGGAAAAAAATTACAAATATAAGGAAAACAAGTGTAAATAAGACTAAGAATCTTTAGAGTCGAAGCATATAAACTTTTGTAAACCATTCCCCATGGCATCATGAAATGGATAACAACTACTATCAATTTTATTGATGATTACGTCTATGTGGTTATTTGTACTTGATTACTGAGTATTCATAGTCTTTGGAAATAACTTTTGGGTAAGATGCTAAAGTCTGCAGTTAGCACACTATGGCGAGTATCAAGCAAAGCAGTAGCTAAAACCCAATACTAGTTGTGGAGAAGCAAGAAGCCTAGTATTAGGCGTTTTCATGTTTAGGGATGTCCAGCTGAGGTTAGGCCTTATAGGCCCAATAAGGATATCTTAGACTAAAGAACAATACATTGCTACTTTGAAAGGTACTCAAAAATTGGGGGG
Source organism: Petrea volubilis (assembly GCA_026212405.1). Classification (NCBI taxonomy): domain Eukaryota; kingdom Viridiplantae; phylum Streptophyta; class Magnoliopsida; order Lamiales; family Verbenaceae; genus Petrea; species Petrea volubilis. The sequence continues at coordinate 24,640,334 of CM047870.1, forward strand.
TTTAAATCTTATAATTACTCAAATAGGTCATTTCCGAAATAGGGAACGTCAAGTAAATTGAGAATGTTGTTTATCATGGGAGCAATCAAAATAGGAAGGTTGTGTTGGAAGAGGAATGTGTTGGCATTCCTAGTACAGTTATAGCTAAAATACTGAATGACAATGCTCTCGAAAACCTAATTTGCAGTTTTTGGGGTGCATTAAAACAAAATAAATCATAAAAAAAATATTTATTCTAGCCATAGATTTTTCTGTGGCTAGAGTTAATTTTTTAAAAAAATTATTATTTTAGCCACGGATAAAACTAAAAAAAATTAAAAAGATTTAAAATTTTAAATATAGCCACGGAATAATCAGTGTCTAAATTAAAAAAATTTCAAAAAAATAAAGAATAGCCACGGATAAATCCGTGGCTCAATTAAAAAAATTTAAAAATAATTAAATGTTAGCCACGCATTTATTCGTGGCCAGATTAAAAATAAAAAATTAATAAAAATTGGCCACGAATATAAATTTTTTTAAAAATAAAAAATGTTGGCCACGGATTTATCCGTGGCTAAATTATTTTTTTTGTAAAATAGAAATCCGTAGCCAAATTAAATTTTTTTTAAAAAAAAAAAAGGTTGGCCACGGATTTTAACGGTGGCCAAATTTAATTTTTTTAAAAAAATAAAAAAGGCTGGCCAAAGATTTATCCGTGACCAAATTTAATTTTTTTGGAAAATAAAAAAGCTTGTTTGTGGCCAAAATTGAAAAAATCCGTGGCCAATTTTAGCCACGCCATATTTGGCCACAGATTTTTTCCCTGGCCAGATCCGTAGTAATTTTTTTTGGTCACCAATTTTTTTCAAATCCGTGACCGAATCTGTGGCTAAATTCCTATTTTCTAGCAGTGTCTACTTTTCGTCTACATATCAAATGGATCAAGATTAGTGATTCCTATTAAAATATTATTCAATTATTTATTAGTGGTCCTATGCATATATATAATCGATTCACGGTAATTGTATTTTATATTTTTTATTATGGATTATTATGTTTGAATCCATATTTATTAAAGTTTTCAACAATATGATCACCCAAGTAATTTATTTTTAAAAAAGCACCATCGATGAATCCAATTCTTGTATCTGTAGTATTATGCTCCCCATGGTTGTTTAGTTGCACAAGCATGTCAAAATTCCATATTAGCACAAAAATAATAAGGCAAATGATTGAAAATTTAAACTGCAACTCTAAATGACAAAAGTGGTATTGCAAAGCAAAATAAAAAAATGGATAAATTTCATATTTAATTCTCAATATTTCATTTTAATATTACTGTAGTCCGTAAAGTACTATTTGTGATCTTATAGTTCCTGAACATATAAACTGGTTCAATGTCCATCGCTTTGGTGAATTTTTCGGGGCATTCTTGCCTAAGTTGATATCATGTGACAAGTGTATGCTTATTTAATTCTTTTATGTCTATTTTAAGAATGGTCAATAAAATTATTTTCTTCTCTTTTCGGTAAATTAATTCTTTCTTAATTAAAAGTGGACAATCAATATGGAAAGATAATTTTGCTCTCAAAATAAGTACATGCTTGTCACATGATTTTATTTGGCGCAAAAAATGTAATGAAAAATTCACAAGAAGGACGAATGTAGAACCAATTCATAAGTACAAGGACTATAAGATCACAAATGATACTTTAAAAACTAAAGTAATACCATACTAAAATATTAAGCTCTAAATATAACATTTTTCCATCTAAAAAATATGTTGTAGTACCTTGTTGAGAGAGAGCCCAATTACTATCAACCCCAACGTGCCACGCAAAGTATCCTCGCAGCCCCTTTTGCTTAGCATACAAAACTTTAGTACCAATCGCCTGAGTATCATCATAACCAATCCAAGTGGCGCCCGAATAGCAGTAATTCGCCACAAGCGTTGCGTTGTAAAGCGCCGTTGCATTGTTCTGTGCGATAAAGCTCTTGATTTGGTTGTAGCCCATGGCTCCATTACCGGCGCTGGCAGGTCCGGTCACCGGCGCCAAATATCCATGGTTATTAGCATTGGCCAAACGCCAAGGGTACCCGTAAAATGGCATCCCTAGTACTAGCCTGTTCACACTCACGCCGGGCTGGATCCAGGCCGTGATCCCGGCGCTGCCACTAACTTAGCTCGATGGATTGTACAGCATCGAATACGAATTGGTAAACCTATACCAAGTGGGATCGTGAAAGTCGAAAGCCATAACATTGACCCAATTGAGGATCCTGTTTATCGACTGAGAAGTAAAAGGCTGCGGTGAGCAACAGGGCCGCTTTTCCTGATGATTGGGCCTCAGCAGCTACGGCCTGCCGCCACTCGTTTAGGAGGGCTCCAAAGTTTGACAAATTGAAAGATTTTCGTGGATATTCCCAGTCCAAATCCAGGCCCGAAAACCCGTAAACTCAGGCTACTTCTATCGAGGAGTTAATGAACGCTTTCCGGGAGGTGGCTTGGGTGGCCATCGAAACGAAGACGGTCTCGTTGGTGCTGCCACCGCCGATCACTACTAGAAAAACTGTTTTTTGTGACCGATTTTGTGACCGATTTTGGCTTAAATCGGTTACAAAAACAGTTTTGTGACTGAATCTGTGACCGAATAAATTGGTCACGAAAACCTTGGTCACAGTTTTTTTGTGACTGACGCTGTGACCGACTATTTTGTGACCGAATTTGTGACCGAAATTTTGGTAACAAAATGAAATAAATAGTGACCGAAATTTCAGTCACAATTTGATTCCATCTGTGACCGAAATTTCGGTCACTATACCTTTCATTTTGTGACCGAAATTTCGGTCACAAAATTTTAATCAATCAATTTAAATTACATTTGTACCCGCATCAACTCCACCCTACCCCGCCCCACCCAGCCCCACCCCCCTAGGACCTCACATGTTGAGCATGGAAGAAATATTTCCTCTTACACTTGATGTGGTTTGAACCCTTGACCTGTAGGTTGAGGTGAGGGTTTCAAACTACTACACTACTTATGCTCTTTGTGCATGAAATTATTTTTCTTATATTTAAATTATATTTGTGCGATATTCAAATTTTAAATTATCTAAATAAATTTCATTAAAATTTTATCAATTTTTGTAAATTTAGTAGTTTTACTAATTCTACAATATTTATCTTGACTTTATCAAAAATTTTGTTTTATTTCTGCATAAATTCTTATTTGTGAATTATCACGAAACCAAACTTTAGAGAAATATTTTCATATTTTTGGTTTGAGGGAAGATATTTAGAGAAACATCTTATTTGAATTTTGTGTTTTGTGGAAAGTTTTTGAATTTTCAACTGAAACCAAACTCAATTCCACATCTAGGTTCGACTAATTATTCGATTTCTTAATTTAATTGAACAATTACTCATTTTTCCAATTCAATCAATTAGCTTAAATTAATGTTTATCTGTGTTTGAAAATTAATAATGATTAATGTAATAATTTGTTCCTAATTAGAATGTATTGATATAATTAATTAATATGTAGCCGTTGCCTCTGCTTGAAAACAAGAGCCTATTTGGATGGGATTTTTTCAAATGAGGACTTGTTTTTTGACAAAAAAACACTTCAAACCAAAAAAATTGTGTTTGGATGAACTTTTTGAAAAAACAAACAAAAGTTAGAAAAATTGTGACCTGCAAAAGTTTCACAAGTAAAATTTGAACAAAAGTGATCCAATAACTTTTGTAGCAGTTTCTCTATCATAAACAATACATACATACATACATACATATATATATATATACATAGATTGCATTTTACTTAATGCAAAACAAAATCATAAATTAAAAAACTGAAAATTTGTATCAATAATCACAACAAATAATACATGATTTATTGCTATCGTATTTTTATTAATGTTCATGTTAGACGGTACTTCTCAAAAAAACAAAGAAAAAAGATAGGGCCTTATTTTAAAAAAAATATAGGGCCTTATTTAAAAAAAAAAAGACAGGGCCTTAAATTAATAATGATTAATGATTAAGATAGGATTTTGTGACCCATTTTTCGTTCACAAATTTGCATCAAATATGATAGGTTTTTGTGACCGATTTTTCGGTCACAATTTCACTTAACAAGGATAAGTTTTTGTGACCGATTTTTCGGTCACAATTCTACTTAAAGAATATAGGATTTTGTGACCGATTTTTCGGTCATAAATTCGCCTCAAATATGATAGGTTTTTGTGACCGATTTTTCGGTCACAATTTCACTTAACAAGGATAGGTTTTTGTGACCGATTTTTCGGTCACAGTTCTGCTTAAAAGAAGATAGGATTTTGTGACCGATTTTTCTGTTACAAATTCGCCTCAAATATGATAGGTTTTTGTGACCGATTTTTTGGTCACAATTTCACTTGACAAGGATAGGTTTTTGTGACCGATTTTTTGGTCACAATTTCACTTGACAAGGATAGGTTTTTGTGACCGATTTTTCGGTCACAATTCTACTTAAAAGAAGATAGGATTTTGTGACCAATTTTTCGGTCACAAATTCGCCTCAAATATGATAGGTTTTCGTGACCCAAAAATCGGTCACAATTTCGCATAAGAAGATAGGATTTTGTGCCCGATTTTTTGGTCACAAATTTGCCTCAAATATGATAGGTTTTTGTGACCAAAAAATCGGTCACAATTTCGCATAAGAAGATAGGATTTTGTGACCGATTTTTTGATCACAATTTCGCATAAGAAGATAGGATTTTGTAACCGATTTTTCGGTCACAAATTTGCCTCAAATATGATAGGTTTTTGTGACCGATTTTTCGGTCACAATTCTGCTTAAAGAATATATGATTTTGTGACCGATTTTTCGGTCACAAATTCGCCTCAAATATGATAGGTTTTTGCGACCGATTTTTCCGTCACAATTTCCCGCAATTAAAATAGGTCATTTGTGACCGAAATTTGCATTTTTGTGACCCATTTGGCAGTCACGAAAATATTTTCATTCTTTTCTAAAATCGGACACAAAAAGCGGTCACAACTCTCCATTTTTTGTGACGGAATGAGTTCGGTCACAAAATTCGGTCACTAAAAATTGTTTTTTTAGTAGTGGATGGATAAGAACGTCTTGACATAAGGGTTCTTGAGTTGTACTGTTTTTGTGAACTGGGAAAATGAGGCATCGTTTGGTCGGAAGATTGTGACTTGATTTGTTTGGAGCCAGAAGAGGTGTGTGAAGAGTGTGGAGTCTATGTCTGAGGCTGTGAAGCCACTTTCAGGGAACAATACAAGAAAAACGCTATTTACCCATGGAATTACCGACAAAATATTTCGTCAGAAAATGTTCAATTTTAGAGACCACTTATCGATAGTTTAGCGTCGCATTAGCGACGAACTCGATGAAAAGTTTTCCGATGTATATTTCATCGAAAATCTATCAGCAAACACACGGGCCAAGGCGGGAACAAGAGCACACTAGTTTTCGACAATCTTTTGACGAAACATAACGGTCAAAAATTAATTTTTTTCTGTTTATTTTTTTTCAACATTTTTTGTCTCTTTTTCGACGAAAAAAATCGTCGAAAATTTGTTTTTCATAATTCTTTTGTTTACCAACTAATTACCAACGATTATTTTTCGTCTAAAATATGTTGATATTTTATATATATTTTTCTTAAACTTTGTGATAGATTTTTGATAATATTACTATCGAATATATTATTACAATTTTTATTTGTTTTAATTTTGTTCTTTTTCGACGAAATACAGACGATTATATTTGTCGAAAAGTTTTGAATATAAAATAGTTCCGACACACCATTCGTCAGAAAAGTGATAGAAAATTTTGTGATTTCAATTATTAAAAATATATTTTCGACCAAATTATGGTCGATATTTCGTCAATAATTTCTCAAAATTTATCAATACCGTAAAGAGCTTACCGATGATTTACCGACAAGTAAGTCATCAGAAAATATTTTCGACGGTGATTTTTCCGACGAAATGGTTTGGCCGCTACGTCGTCGCTTTTTTGTCGGAAATCACTATTCGGACAACTTGCCGACAATTTTCAGATGGAATTTTACGTCAGCAAACAACATTTTTCTTGTAGTGGAACCAATAGCCTCCATTAACTGCATTTTGTGCAGCTGAAAAGGGGAGTGATTTGAAAAGAAAAAGGGCTGAAAGTAAGAGCAGTTTGTTAGTTTGGGAAGCCATGGAAAGAAATTGCTCTTCGCCTAAGGTTTTATAGATAAGAAATTGTGAAACAAAAAATAATAAAATATCTACTTGGGCATTTTCTTCATGATCAAGTGGTATGATTTGACTACAAATGGATAGGTGACAGCAACGTGTTAGCAAGTACTTTAGGAGCATGTATATTAAGGCTGCGATTGTATTGTTAGATTAGGCAAAGAGGGTGCTTGGAATTATTTTTGTTTTTGAAAAAGTTAGAGTTATTAAAAAAGTTAAAAAAAATTGAGTAGTAAAAATATGAAGTGTTTAAAATTAAAAGTGAAAAGCAGTCAAAAATTAGTAGTTAACAATTCGAAAAGTTTAACTTATTTATGAAAATACCAAAAAGCACTTTTAAGCTCATAAAAGTTCTTTTCTCCCAACTTTTCAACTTCTGCTTTTTTTTAAACTTAATTTAAGTATAAGTTGCGTAATCAAACACTCAAAATAAATTTTTTAAAATTAAAAAAATAGCAAAATATTTTTTTTAAGCAATTGCAAACACTTCCTAAGTATAGAGCTCTCTTATTGACTAATCTTTTGTTTGGTTACGGGTCACGGGCTAGTTGCCTCCGCTATCCAATACGGGTCAAGGGTTACTTGTACCTGACCCAACACTCTTGACTGTGAATCTCGAAATTGGAGTTTTGAGGAGTGTTTGAGATTTAGACACAAGCATATGAGATTAGGAATCTTTGAATACTGATTTTAACACTATATTCCTGACTTTTCTCTTGATCTTTTACACGAGGGGTGTTTTTGGACTTTTTACGACTTAGAGGTTGTTTGGCTACGTTTATAAGTTACTTAAAATATCTTATAAGATGTTTAAGAGTTTATAAGATGTGATGGAGTGTTTGGCAAAATTTTAGGGGAATGAGCTTATAAGCTCCTAAAATAAGATGCTTAGGAGCTTATAAGGTCTTTTTTAAAAAATAAGGAGGGGCTAACTTATTTTTTAACATCCTACCAAAACTCCATATTTTCAACCAAATTAAATATAATTTTATCATTACTAATATCTTATAAGTTACACACCATCTATTATCCAAATGCATTGATAGCTTATTTTTAAAATAAAATCCAGTATCTTATAAGTTTCTAAAACATCTTATAAAATGTAGGAACTTATAAGATGTTTCAAATAAGCTTAACCAAAACACACCCTCTTAATCTTATCTAGATCTAACAAAAGTTAATCGAAGATACCAAATAAACAACAAAAAAATTTGGAAGTGTTAGTGCATCATCTAATTTCACGTACCAATCAAGAGAATATATCAATCTAAGATAATTACATATAGTTTTCAATTTCAAGACAAATTGCAATTATATAATAGTGGAAAGCAAGAAAAAGGAAAAATTCTAAGAAAAATTAATCAAAACCCCTCGCATTAATTTTTATATTAAAAAATTTTATAAATAAATCTTCAGCCCAAAAAATCCATCATGTGAATTTTCATTTCAAAAATCCCAATCATTGACTTTTTAGTTTGCCCGTTTTGGACAGAATTAACCTTGATATTCTTATATTATTTTCACAATGAGATGTACTCAGAACCCCTTAAATTTATTTTGATATTCAAAATTTTTTAAGTAATCTTTATCCCAAAACCCATCCCATAAAATTTTCAATTCACATATCCAAATCGTCAACTTTTAACACCTGCTTCAGACAGAATTAATCTTGATATTCTTATATTATTTTCATAATATTGAATTATAAATTAATTTTATTTTACCTATGCCCATTTACATGTAAAAAAATCTTTGTACAAAAATAATTATATTATGAATATTTTAATATTTTCAATTCCATATAATTTAAAAAACTTCAATTATGTCAAGTATAATTTATGTTTCGAATAATTTAAGAAAGCACCTTAAAATTCAATGATTATTGTTTTTGGGAAAAAAAAAAAGATAAATTTTCAAAATTATAATTCATACGAACTAAGTTAAAAATATAAGAATAAGAAAAAGATTTATCAAAAATCATTAAAGAGGTTGTCTAAAATAAGGTACCCCTAGTAGTGGGTTAATATGACGTACCGTAGTACTTGAATAAATTATGAGATTATCTGTTATTTGTACAACAAGTTACAATTACTTGGAACCTGTTATTTAGGTTTTGAAAACCTGCTACTTATTAGATACCTGCAACTCAAAATTTTATTAATATAGATGTGGTGTATTAAACTAGCTTTATCTTATCCACTCATTCCTATTTTTCTATTTATAATTAAATTCTATTAAATGTGTTTTAATTTTGATGCATGCAGAAAAATAAAATTCCATTATACATCTTAATTAATTCATCAATCTTAATCATCAAATTTAATTAACAACTCACATCACTTAAAATTTAGTCTTGATTTTAAGAGTGGAGCAATAGCTTGAGATTAAGAATTATATTTGTATATACTGGGGAAAAAAACAGTAAGCTATTGTTTGTAATATAAAAGCATGACTGTAACTCATCAATTAATTATTTCAAGCATTTGTTGCATATCTCTCATCAATTATATAAGTTTTCATTTTTTTAATCATTGCAATTTATCAATCTTTCTTGAAATGTTGTAATAGTAGCGAAATAAAATAATCAAATATTAGATAATTATAATATTTCATATTTTGCTCATAAGGATAGATTTTTTTGTTGATTATTATAAATAATTTTGAAGAGGCATCGTTTTTAATTTTCTTTTAATTTTTAGAGCCTTGATCTCACTTTTAGTTAATTTATGCTAACGTAAAATACTATTTTTTAAAATTTTAATATTTCGTACAAACACTACTAAAAAAACTGTTTTAAGTGACCGATTTTGTGACCGATTTTGGCTAAAATCGGTCACAAAAACAGATCTGTGACCGAATCAGTGACCGAAAAAATCGGTCACTAAAACCTCCGTCACAGATTTTTGTGACCGAATCTGTGACTGACTATTTTTGTGACAGACTTTGTGACCGAACTATTAGTCACAAAAAAAATAAATCGTGATCGATTTTTTGGTCACAGACTCGTCGAATAGTGACCGAATTTGTGACCAAAATTTTAGTCACAGCAGAAAAGAATAGTGACTGAAATTTCGGTCACAAATTCAATTAATAGTGACCGAATTTTCGGTCACAGAATCAAGTATTAGTGACCGAATTTGTGACCGAAATTGTAGTGACAGTAGAAAATAATAGTGACTGAATTTTCGGTCACTATTTTCTTGAAATTGTGACCGAAAATTTCGGTCACAATTTCAAGGAAATAGTGACCGATTTTGTGACTGAACGTTGAGTCATTTTAAAAAATAATAGTGACCGATTTTGTGACTGAACGTTGAGTCATTTTTTAAAAAAATAGTGACCGATTTTTCGGTCACAAATTGTAAAGGAACAGTGACAAATTTCAGTCACTATATAGTATTTTGTGACTGAAAAATCAGTCACAAATTTTCAACCACATATTTTTGTAAATCTATTTTTGATCACAAACCTGACCTGTAATCTATTCGCAAAACATTCATCAATAACCGTCAAATATTTACCAATATCCGAAAAATATACACTAATATTCTCGAAACATACACCAATATCCGTCAAAATTAAACAATATCCGCAATATATACACAAATATCCTCAAAACATATCCACAAAATATACACAAATAAACATTCTAATACTTATCATTATAAAATCCCAAACACGCATTCACCAAACATGATCAACTCCAAATTATCTATCCATCAACATACACCAATATCCACCAAATATTCAACAATAATAATAATTTTATACATTACAGCGACTCTGTGATCAGAAAAAGGCCTAATTTTACCTCAAACACATTCAAGGTAACATTCAGCAGAGTAGGAAGTGCCCTTGATCCAACATATGCATCTCCTTCTATCGACAGATGCTTAAATCGAACTTCTACTTTTGGAATATCGATCCCCACACTAGTTCATACAAAAATGCAGAACATAGCGAGATAGTAGAACCAAAAAAAAATCTTCAAGAAGAAATAAAAGGTAAAAAACAAAAAAAAAAAATCATTACCTATCAGTTCTATCTCTTAGCCTCTGCAGAAACCTCTGATTATCTTCATCAACGGCTTTCTCAAAACCAACCGGTTCTTGTTCGTGATCAACAACTTCGCGATCATCAAATGCTTGCTCCGGGATCACTTTCCTCGTTCGGTCATACGTTGGGAGCCTCTCGATGGCCGCGCATATCAGCTCCTCTTCATCATGATCATATCCTCTCCTACTCGTACGAAACACATCCTCCCCTGTTGCAGTGAAAGAACCCCAACTTCTTGAGCTGACAGATGCAAAGCTTATTCGCATACTGGTCAGCCCGCGGCTGAGGGACCTTGCCTCCATTGTGTTGCGCCCACCAAGCTCCGCTGCCATCTTTTTTTAATTTTTTGGGCTTAAAGGGACCTCTTAAGGTCTTCTTCAATGTATCATTTAACTCCCAAGTTGATCCCCAAAGAGTGTAATATCTAATTCATTCACACTGAAGCTGCTCCAGATTAATCAAGATATATAATGCAACAAAATAGTCCAACATATATATAAGCTTTTATTGTTGTATAGAACACAAAAAAGCTTAAAAATATCAGCAACATTAATAGTTCTCAACTTCAGAAATGATCATATACTGCTAACTTAATTAATCGACCTTAATTATCTGTAACCAAAGTCGAGGACAATAAAATAAATATCGAAAAAGAAAAATATTGAGAAAAAAAGGTGGCTTTTCAATATAAACAAAACAGGCAGCCAAAAAATCTGATGCATGAGATTACGTGAGATCAAAGTAGAATAGAAGGTCTAAATAAGGTGGGAATACAAAGCAATGAAAAACAGAGGAAATAAGTTAACAAGAAGCATTATTATCCGTAACATCTATAATATAATGAACCGCATAAAAGTAGAAATAAAATAGTCACCTGCTAGGCTGTTAGGATTATCACCAGACCACTGAATGATTAAACAGTTTTTGTCAAATTTATACCTGAAAAAACAAAAAGGAAAAGAAAAGAAAAATGGCAAGAGGAGACTCATCAGATATCAAACAAAGCTTGACTCTACAAAAGAGGCTAGGATTTTGTGACCGAAAATTCGGTCACAATTTTCCCTCAAAGAGGCCTGGATTTTGTGACCGAAAATTCGGTCACAATTTCGCTAAGAGAAGCTTGCATTTTGTGACCGATATTTCGGTCACAATTTCGTTCAAAGAGGAGGAGATTATTGTGACCGACTTGTCGGTCACAAAATACCATGAAGAAGATGGGTTTGTGACCGATTCGTCGGTCACAAATATGTTAGATCATCAAAATATATTAGTGACCGATAAATCGGTCACAAATCTGTTATAACATTAATTAATTTTCTTTTTGATATTTTTTTTAAAAAATCTACAGTAATTTAAATATAAATAAATTAAAATTTTATTATTTTTGTTTTTTGTGACCGATATTTGCATTTTAGTGACCGATTTGTTAGTCACAAAAATATTTTCATTTTTTTGTAAAATCGGTCACAAAAGCGGTCACAACTCTCCATTTTTTGTGACCGAATGTGTTCGGTCACAAAAGTCGGTCACTAAAAACAGTTTTTTTAGTAGTGAAAATTACTTAAAAATTGTAAAAATAAATACGTATATACCTTCTCAAATGAGGAGAAATAATGAAAAAAAATCAAAAACACTTCATTTTTGTAGCAATATGCTATTATTGTATAAAGTAATTTTTTTATTTTAATATTTAATAACAAAACTAAAACACATCTCTTTTTATCAAAAACTAAAGAAGCACTAATATATTTTTTTTATGGGAAATTAATGAAAAAATTGATGTATTACTCTTTGTTTAACAATAAAACTTGACTTATTGAAGAGAATTAAAATTTGGACGGAAAATTTGTTGTCAGTTGATTATATTTCGTGCACTTGTTGTCTTAGAGGGTGTTTGGCTAAGCTTATAAGCTCCTCAAAACATCTTATAAGATGTTTGAGAACTTATAAGATGGTGCAAAGTGTTTGGCAAAAATTTTGGAGGTGGAGCTTATAAACTCCTCAAATAAGATGTTTAAGAGCTTATAAGCTCTTTTTAAAAAAGTAAGGAGGTAGCAACTTATTTTTTAAGATCTACCAAGCTCCTTTATTTTTAATCAAATTAATTACAATATTGCCATTACTAACACCTTATAACTATATCCCTTCTTATTTATCCAAACACTTTAATAACTTATTTTTAAAATAAGATCCAACATCTTATAAGTTTCTAAAACATCTTATAAGATGTAGGAACTTATAAGATGTTTTAAATAAGCTTAGCCAAACACCCTCTTAGTTATAATGTTGATGACATATTCGGAGACATATAGACGTGCGTGCACATACTACATATACTCACAAATGATAGTTATTATATCAAATATATTCAAATTTGGCTGGTTTAGATTATCTCTTCAAGTAATTCATACATAACAAGTTGTTATTTTAACACAAAAATGTTAGATAATAATTAGGCACACTACTAAAGGTAGACGTGAAACATATGAATTATACAATTATTATTTTTCTAAAGTTGCAAATATCTTTAATTTATTCTCATAAAATTAGTATAATTGCAATATATGAACCTATAAATTTCCAATTTGAGAATATTTATCCAATCCATGAATTAATTCGTTCATACTCCATAACCCGCTGATACAATTCAAGTATAATCACTTTATGTTGTTTTAAAGGTATTACACAGTTAAAATTTCCATCATACCCATAGTCGATAGTCAATGTTATGTTTTATTCCTAATGTAGAGTGTAATTCAGTAGGCATTATATCTCTCCTAACAAGTAATATGTTTTATATTTATTTATGAGTTATAGGGATAATGATAATATTATTTGAATAATTTGACTTATTAATTATAAATATCTAAACCATTCCCAAATATATATGCACACTATATATTAAAGAGCCTTTTTAATTAAAAATAAAAAAAGAAAATTGTTTTAACACCTTGTGTTGGACTTAGTATGGACTCCTATTACCCTCAAACTCTTTCCACCTGCCTCACATAAAGATAACCGATTAGAAAAATGGGAAAGCGCTCCTAAAGGTTTAAGAAGAAAAAAAAAATCATAGAGGAAAACAAACCAAGTGAGCAAAGCCGGTTGTCCCTGATGGCATGGAACTTGCAATGAAAGTCACTGTGTAAGTTTTCTTCTCATTTGGATTACTGAAATCAAGCTCTTCTGGCAGAACCACAATCTTAAATGCACTTGTCTCCTGAGAGATTGAGACCTTGTAGGTTGTTGGATTGCCCACATATGTTAGGGTCCTTTTGTATTTGACTACTGTTGGTGCACTACTACCACCTCTAGGGCCTGAGGCTGTTTGCAAGGGTACTACGAAAGATGGCTAATTAAGATCTACCACACTGTATTGCTTCTGTGCAGAGCAGGAATAATCTTGCTTTGTGATGATCTTGATCATACTTGAACTACATCTTATGGGCTAATACCAGAAACCACTCAACAGATTCTTCTCAGGAGGTTTCATATACCTAAATAATTTAAAGAAGCTACACTTTTAGTCTTAGCATTATTAATGAACTAGCAAATAACATATTAATAATTTGAGAAATCTTATGTAATTCATAGAATTAAGGTTTTCTACCAAAATAAACAAGAGATTTTATTCATTTGAACTTTACCGGTTACATCGTAGTTGATGGGCAGTCTTTGGTGTCTAACAAATGATTGTGAACTGGTTCAAAATGAGTAACTCGATAAACACCATCATATTGATTGTGAGCTACACGAAATCAAGCTTTACACCCACACCTTGTTTCCTTCCTTGACCATCGCTTACGTTGGGTTACACATTTGAGAAGTTGCTTGCATCCAGCTCGTGAACAAACCCACTCAAGATTCTTAACGAGACAACCTCTTATTGTCTTTTTGTGAGACCTCCTTATGTCAAACCCATTCTGTCTACCATAATCCAAATAAAACAACTCAGCTTCCTCTAAGGTATGAAACTCTAATTTTTGAATTAGATTGACATCTAGCTACTTGCAATTAGACCCCAACGAAACACGTCCACTTTCATTTGAAACTATGTTGTTCTCATTATCATCTACATCACTATATGTGCAACTTGTTACTCCGAATTTTCCTTCATCCTTGTTCTGAAATTTGTCCATCTAAGAACCAAAAATGAAAATGTCATATATGTTTTGGTGGAGATATAATCTATAAGATTGACTAAAATATCACATATGCTATACGAAAAAAAATATCTTTTACAGTCACAAACAACTGCTATCATAATGCTACACAAAATTGATTTTTTTTTTTTTTGTTTTTTCGTTACATGTTTAACATTGTCTAATTAAGACTACCAGGGCCATTGCAGTGAAACACTTGAAAGCCCAAATTAAGAGCTCACACTTTAGATGAGGACACTTTATTAATAACTAGTAATATGGGTACAATCGATACATCTATAAAGTAATATATACTAGTGGTAAGTATATACTCGACGTGTGTAAAATAAAAATAAAATAACATATAACCAAATTATGTGTTTAAAGTTAAAAGGTATAAAAATTAAATATTTCTTATTTTTTTTATTTGAGTATATAATTCTAACTATTTATTATATTTATTAAATTTATGGAAAACAAAATAAATAATTTAAATTATGTCAAATTATATGATGATAAAAATAAATAAAAAGAAAAGTAAAATGAATTTTGAAGATATGTGCATGAGAGGAGAGAGAAAGTGAACAGACAAGAGAGAATAATAGAAAGATAAACAATAATATCAAGTTAAAAATAGAAGAGAGAAGAGGGAGAAGAAAAGGAGAGAGACAAAAGAAAAGGCCATACCAAAGACACCAAAAGTGATTATTGAGTAGGTATAGTGCAATATAAATAGTGTATATATATATGATTTAATTATATATTTAAAGTTTGATAAATTAAATTCTGCGTATTTATTAAATTTTTATCTATACTATATGTTAAGTGAGAATATATATACATACACACCTAAAAGATCTAATGATCTTAATAACTACACTTATAATTTCACCATAAAAAACTACCTTGGAAAATTTATGATTTATTCATGGCATTTAGATTAGTTTTCATCTAATGCTGCTTTGAAAAACATGCTAAAGATTACATAAAATTGATACCAAAAATGTAAAAAATAAATAAAAAAGAAGGATTATTTAAAATCTATTTCTTTAAGTTCTCCTTTTCAGGATGTGAAAAATTTGCGTCCAAATAGATATCATCAACCCAAAAATCACAAAACGAGAGAAACGGAATTAGGATAAGAAAGAATATCCTACGATTTTATCTCTATTGGAAAAGTCCTGCAATTGTGGGAATACCTTAAATTTTGATGATTTCAATTGCAATTGTATATCCAGAAACTGACATGACAAAATTTTCCACATCTCTCTCTCTCTCTCTCACTCTCACACACATATACACACACCACAATTTCGGCGGCTGTTAAATTTCGGTTCGATTTCGGCATGGCTATGTACCAAATCGACCGAATTTTCATGAACCTTTTTATATAAAAATATAAGTGAAGAAGTAGAATGAACTCCACCCCACAAATAATAAAATATATCCCAAATTGCAGACACAATTTAACAATAAAAGCAAATAGCAACGATCAATAGCACACACCAACAAAATGACAACACAACAAGAAGAACAATGACAAGGCATGAGGATTTGAGGTCAATTGAAAGATTTCTTTCTCAAATACTCTACCAAAAATAAACACCAACAAGTATAATCAACAAAATACAATAAAAAAAAAAAAACAGAGTACAATCAACAAAAAACCCCCAATCCACGACATGTCATGCGCCATAACAAAATACACAAATTATCGAAATACTTTAAAAAAGGATGTTTCACAGGTACACAAGAATAACAATACCAGCGGGTGAAAATCACTACCAGAAAACAGCGATTTAGCAACGGATTTTTAGCCACGGACGAAATCGGTTGTCAACAGCTACGGAATTAGCCACGGATTTTGAAAAAATACGAAAACATATAGCCACGGATTTTTCCGTCGCTAAATTTGGAAAAATCCGTGGCTATATAATTTTTTTTAAAAAAAAACATAAATTTTTTTAGCCACGGATAAATCCGTGGCCATAAAATATAATTTTTTTTAATTCAAAAATTATATTTTAGCCACGGTTTTATCCTTGGCTAAATTTTAAAAAAACAATTTAATCATCATGGCCACGGATAAATCCGTGGCCAAAAAATAAATTTAATTTTTTTTAAAAAAAAATTAGGTTTGGCTACGGATAAATCCGTGGCTAATAAATAAATAATTTTTTTTAAATCAGGTTTGGCCACGGATAAATCCGTGGCCAAAAAATAAATTTAATTTTTTTGTAAAAAAAAAAATTGGGTTTGGCCACGGATATTTTCCGTTGCTAAAAATAAAATAAAAATTTTTAAAAAATAAAAAAAATTATTTTCACAATTAGCCACGGCTTTTCCTGTTGCTAAAAATTAAAAAAAATTGAAACAAAATTATTTGAGATTTAGCCACGGAAAAATCCGTGGCTAAATATAAAAATAAAAAGTTTATTTTAACATTTAGAAATGTAAAAAAATTAAAAAAAGTTTATTTTTGGTATACAAAGTAATTTTTACCTAAACAAATTAATATAAATAAAAAAAATAGTTGAAGTATTTTTATTTGTTTATTATAATAAATTTTTTTTCGAGAAAAAATAAGTCGACAAAAACAAATTAAGTAACCTTTTTTGTAAAATATAAAAATTCTAAAATCATATTGTAGGAAAATAATCAATAAATAAGCATATTAGAAATTCAGTTCATAATAGATTATATACAATTTTAAGATTTGTTTTATTATATAATTATGGAAATTTCTTTTGGTTAGTATAAAAGTAAGTTATAAATAATTTTAATAATTTAAAAATACCGTAAATCATAAATTTTGGAAAAAAATATTAATTTTATCCTTTCATTGGAATTGAAATATAACTTCTCTTATCTTAGATTTTAGATAGTTGTTATATTGATCTTTTGGAGAATTATAAACAATCGTATTTTTATATAAATTAAAATTAAAAATCACCATAACCCCATATGTGTCAAAAATAGAGTATAATAAAACTATTCATCCGTCCTAAATTACACATGGCGTTGAAAACTTTCAAGGTTTATAAATTATTATATATAGATATTAGTTTATTATTATATTAAAAAGATAAAAGCTTGTTCTAGAAAAAACATCAATAAATAAGGCATAATATATATCAAGAAAAAAAGACAATAAAAAAGCTAAAAGATAGATTAATTACACGTTACTTGTTGAAATATTAAATGTGCATGCAACAAAGATAGATTAATTTTGATTTTTTATCACAAATTTATCTGTGGATAAAAATAAAATTAGAAAGAATTATAATTTGCACAATTTAATATATCTTAATTAAATTATAATAAGTATGAATTAATAAAGTATATTCACTTAATAGATATAAATTAGTAAAATTTGTTAACAAAATTGAATATATATATATATATATATACATATAAATATCTTGGATGTTCAAAATTGATCAAGAAAATGTCATAGCTTAGTGGCAACACACTTGGCTATTTACCAAAAGGTCTCTAGTTCGATTCCCTCTTGTAACAATTGAATAAATGTCAGGTTCGCGGGCGCGGGTGTGGGTCGGGCTGTTGAGGTGGGTGCGGGTGCGGGTCGGTACGTTGAGGTACCGTGCCCAATTTTTTTTTTTTTTACTAATATTTATTTTAGCCACGGATTTAGCTACAGAAAAATCCGTGGCTAATTTTTTTTTTTTTAAATATATATTTTAGCTACGAATTTATCCGTGGCTAACATTAATATTTAAAAAAATTAATAAATATTAGCCACGGATTTTTCCGTGGCTAAATTTAATTATTTTAAAAAATTATTTAATTTAGCCACGGAAAAATCCGTGGCTATTTTTTAATATTTAAAAAAATTAATCAATATTAGCCAAGGATTTTTCCGTGGCTATATTTTATTTTACTGAAACAAAAAACTGGGTTGGCCACGGAAAAATCCGTGGCTAAAAGTCCGTGGCCATTTTCCGTGGCCAAGCTTAGCCACGCCACATTTGGCCACGGATTTTTTCCGTGGCCAAATCCGTGGCTATATATTTTGGCTACGGATTTTAAGTCAAAATCCGTGGCTAAATCCGTGTTTTCTAGTAGTGAATCTCTAAATACAAAAGGGCAACATACGTGGACGTCTTCAATCAATCAAGTAAATAAACAACACTATCTCATTACAATATTTGAGGCCGATATTGTCAATTGATACCTAATTAAAATCATAGCAAACAAAATAAAAAAGTTGCTTGAAATTATTCAAAGCGACCCAAAAACAGAACAACAAAAATTTTGGAATTTCACCTTTTTGTGCTAGTTTCTTTCTTTGAATGGGGAGAATTGTAGAGGGATGTGAGTTAACAATTAATGGTGTGCTTCTCCTCATAACAACCCGATATTTTGAAAAATCAGTGGAAAATTCGGAGAACGTGATTTAGATGAGAACAGAGAGACGGATGCAGGTGGAAAGAAAATATATTTAGATGCATAGTAAAGAAATTTTTAACTGGTTTGATTAAAATAATATATATATATATAAGTGTAGTTGTGTTAATTTGTGGGTTAATTCCTTGTTACATTACAATAATATATATATATATACATATATACATATTTAGAGAGTGTTTGGCTAAGCTTATAAGCTCTTCAAAACATCTTATAAGATGTTCGAGAGCTTATAAGCTCTAAAAATAAGTCGTCAAGAGCTTATAAGCTCCAAAAAAAAAAAAAAAAAAGTAAGGTATATCCCCAACTTTTTTTTTGAAACAACTTATAAGCTGTCTAACATCAAAATATGAAATGATATAAATATCTTTATTTTTTTTCAATGTAACATTCCTACTATCTCCAAAAAATATTTATTTACCAAAAATATTTTTACATTATTATTTTTTATTATCATTATATTTAAAATAAAATAAAAGTTCTCATTGTTACCAAACAGAATCACAACTTATAAGTTCAAAAAACATCTTACAACAAAATTTTATTTTATCCAAACACTTTGACAACTTATTGTTGAAATAAGACGTATAAGCTTATAAGCTCTAAAAACATCTTATAAGCTATACGAACTTATAAGCTCTTTAAAATAAGTTTAGCCAAGCACTCTCTTAGTTTATGAATTTCTCATTACAAAGAATGCATTTCAGCCCCTTCACTAACGAAAATTTTGTGAACAATAGAATTCCGTCTTAAATAAGGCCAAATAATGATGAAATTCTATTCAATTCATTACAAAACTATACTATGTGCTGGACTTTGCTGAATTTGTGATGAATTTTGTCATTAATGAAGAGACGCTCTTTTGTAGATCTAAAAATAATATTTAAATATTATAGTATTATAAAATTGTGGGTCGTACGTATTGTTAGATTGAAAATATTAAAATACAATAGTGTTAATATGAGTTTTATTAACTTTTATGTCAAATTAAATAAATCAAAAAATATTGGAAAGTATAGGATTTTTTAATTTATTATAGGTCTAAAGACATTCAGGTCCCAAGTATGTAATCTAAGGCTCATAGATGGTGTATTAATTATTGAATTAGGTATAATAATATTACAACTCCACTTAGATCATCGTATTTAAATCTAATATTTAATACACCACTTAGATGTATTCGGGTATTTACCAAATGAGTTGCATTAATGTTCTTCAAGATATCCTTATGAGTTCGGATATTTCAGTACGCAAAAGTATGAGTATATTATTAATAGGAGTGTATGCGGTCGGGTTCGAACGGCTTTAAGGAAAAAGTTTGATCCGACCCGACATAATTAAGTGGGTCAACATACTTATGAATTGTAATCTTGCAATTATTTTTTCAGTCCGAGTGATTCAGATTGTGCGGTTGTGGTTTATATAGGGGTCAAGTGAGCGGGTTTTATATAAATTATTCACAACTCAATTTATTTTTACCTACACATCTAATATAAATGACAATAAAAAGAAAAAAAAAATAGAACTACTCACACATCCAATATAAATGGCCAAAAACCAAAAAAAAAAGAGAGCTTATTACTATTGCTATTCATTAAAACGTCAAAACAAATAGTACAAATGAAATTCCAATAGATTGAAAAAATATAATGAAAATGAGCACTACTCAATAAATTATATTAGAAAGTTGTTATGTACATAAAAATATAACTTTATAAAAGAAATTTAATATGAAGACGCATCAAGAATGTTTTCAGAATTTGAATAGACACACAACATATATATAATCTACATAAAAATGTTGCACATTGACATGTATGTATACATATTGAATTTTTATATATATATATATATTATATATATATTATATGTACAAATATAGAGGTTGGGTTGCAGGTTTGACAGGTTTTAAATATTGAACCTGTCACCCGATCAAAAAGTGATTGGTTTCAATATTACTCAACTGCGCTTCTAATTTAATATTTTACAACCAATGATTTACAAGCGGATCGATTTGATTTGAGCGAGTTGTGTGGGTTAGGCGGGTTTATGTACACCCCTAATTAGTAAGGGACTGTGTTAAATTGCATGCTTCATTTTCTCATTCCACCCATATAACTCATTAGATGGATTTACAATAACGCCCACAGTGAGCTCAACTAGGAGAATACAAATAGAATATAAAAGGCAGAACAAGAGGTTTGTGTTGGGATTTTTATCTATTTTAGTGATATCACGTATTAATTATATTGTACATAATATACTATCCCATTAAAAGAGCCCAATTATGTGATTCGCTAAGAAATTGAGTTTAATGGGCTTTTAGAAATATCAGACTGAGCATGGGGGCATTTTATAAGTGTAGAAGTCCAGTCATATTTTAATTATATTTGATAGGCTCATAATTAAAGTATTTGACATAAGGTATATTAGGGTGTAGTCCCTAAGCCAAAATCATTAAGAAGTTTTCTTCTTTCTGCCCCATCTCAAAAGAACAGAAAAGTGATGGTGCTTTTCTTGGTTTAGAAGATCACTAACTAACCCTAGGCTCCACTTTTCTTCCGCATCTCCAATGGATCAAGGTTAGTGATTCCTATTAAAATATTATTTGATTATTTACTAATGGTTATGTACATAATCGATTAATGATAATCGTGTTTTATATTTTGTATTATGGATCATTATATTTGAATCCATATTTACTAAGATTTTCAACAGGATTATCACCCAAGTAATTTATTTTTAAAGAAAGCACCATCGATCAATCCCATTCTTATATCTGTAGTATTATGCTCCCCACGACTGTTTAGTTGCACAAGCATATCAAAATTCCATATTAGCACAAAAATAATTAGGCAGATAATTGAAATTTTAAACTGCAACTCTAAATAACAATAGTAGTATCGCAAAGGGTAAAATTGCAAAATTGGTCTTTTAATTTTACCTGTTTCGGGTTTTAGTCCTCTAACTTTTGATTTTGCAAAAATATCCTGTATCTTTGGTCGTCTGGCAATTTTAGTCCTAGGCAACCTGGACTTCCCTCTTTCCGGTTAAAATGCCTACGTGGCGAGTGATGTGTATGTCAAATTTCCAAAATTAGTCCTTTAATTTTACCCGTTTGGAATTTTTAGTCCTCTAACTTTTGATTTTACAAAAATACCATGTATCTTTTGGTAGTCTGGCAATTTTATTCCTAGTCAACTTGGATTTCCCTATTTCTGATTAGATCTCACAATCCTTGTTTAAATGTTGACTTGAATTAATCCTTAACTAAAGAAAGAAGTCTAAACAACGTTATACATTAAAAATATAAAAGCTGAAAATTAAAGACTAAAACTAAAACTAGAATAAAAGAAGTCTAGACAATGTTATACACACTACTAGAAAAACAATTATAACCACAAATTTTAAAAAAATATAAAAAAAACATAGCAACAGATTCACCACGGCCAATCCGTGGCTATTTTAGATAGCTAAAATTAGCGCGAAATTTGGCGCCAATTTTTAGCCACGGTCTAGCCGTGGCTAACAGACATGGATTAGCCACGACCTGGATGTGGCTAAATTAGCCATGGTATGGTCGTGGCTAACAGGCACGGATTAGCCATAGTCAGACCATGGCTAAGTTAGCCACGGATTAGCCACGGTCAGACCGTGGCTAAAAATTCGTGGCCAAATTTTTTTGTTTTTTGGCACCAGGTATGGTTTAAACTCTTGACCTCTTAGTTGAAGTTAGAGCATTAAACGACTACACCACTTTAACTTTTTGTTTAATAATTAATTTTTGCTATACTTAAGTAATATATGTATATTATATATATTGATATATATAATAAATGATTCGATATATTACATACATATAAGATTAGATATACTTATATGTATGTGTGTATTTATATATAATTAGATGTATATATATTAGATATATATGTACATATATAACATATATTAGATATATAATACACTGATATCTGTTTATTTGATATATATGATTGATATATAGTACATATGATTAGATATACCGATATATTTATTAGATCGATATATACGTACACTACATTTATAACATATATTAGATATGTTATATATAGATATATATTTATATCATATAGATTATATATAGAGCATTATAATGTACATATAATATATTAATATATTTGAGATACACATTGACATATATATATATTGATACATATCAGATATATGATATATATATATATATATTGATACATATATATATCATATAGATTATATATAGAGCAATATAATGTACATATAATATATTAATATATTTGAGATACACATTGACATATACATATATTGATACATATCAAATTTGTGATATATATATATATTGATACATATATATACACATACATTGATATATATATATACTTGAACATATGTATATAGACATGATGTATATATTATGATATATATAGCACGGATTAGTCACAAATATATATATATATATATTGATGATACATACATACTTTGATATATATATATATATAAATTATCTGTGGTGCAAAAAATTTATCTGTTGAAAAGCCCTAGGAATCGTAGGCAAGATGGGAATTTGTTTCCAAGTTGAACTTTTGCCATATCAATAGGGTTGCCTTTTATTCCCGCAGAGAAACTTCCGACCCTAAGGCTTGATCACACCTTTTGTGACGAACACAATTGTTTCCATATTTAGCCTTGCAGCTTCCTTGGCAAGAGGGAAAGGTTGGACTGATTTTTACCTAGAAGTTGATTGCATTAATGCTCTCATATCCAAGCTGCAACAGATTGAAGATTGGTCTTTCATATGAAATATAATTACTGATATTAGAATTCGTCAAAGCTTGTGTGGCCTAGTGCATGTTATACATGTGCATCGAACAAATTATATATGTGCTCTAGTGCATGTTATACCTTAAATCGGAAACAGGAAAATTCAAGTTGCCTTGGACTAAAATTGCCAAACGACCAAAAGATATGGGGTATTTTTCCAAAATCAAAACTTAGAGGACTAAATATCTCAAACGGGTAATGTTAATAGAGTAATTTTGCAAATTTGCCATACACATCATTCGCCACGTAGGCATTTTAACCGAAAACAGGGAAATCCAGGTTGCCTAGGACTCAAATTGCTAGACGACCAAAAGATACGGGGTATTTTTGCAAAATCAAAAGTTAGAGGACTAAAAACCCAAACGGGTAAAGTTAAATGACCAATTTTGCAATTTTGCCTATCGCAAAGCAAAATGAAAAATGGGCAAATTTCATACTTAATTCTCAATGTTTCATTTTAGTATTACTTTAATCCTTAAAGTACTATTTGTGATCTTATAGTTTCTGAACTTATAAATTGGTTCTATTTCCATTGCTTTGGTGAGTTTTTCGGGGCATTCTTGACTAAACTGATATCATGTGACAAGCATGCAACTATTTAATTCTTTAATACAATTTTTAAAAATGGCCAAATAAAATTAATTTTTTCTCTTTTTGATCAATTAATTCTTTCATAATCTAAATTGTACAATCAACATGGAAAGATAATTTCGCTCTCAAAATAAGTATATGCTTGTCACATGATTTTATTTTAGGCAAAAAACGTATTGAAATAAAATAGTGGCTAAAATTGAAAATTCAAATGAAATTGATTAAATTTGGATATCAAATTTTGACGTGTCAATTTTACCCTTTTAGTTAGTAAACACATGCAATAAATAAACAAATGAAAAAGGTCAATATTGTAATATTACATCCAATTTAAAAATCCCATGTTCTCAACCCACAAACTACTTTCTCTAATTACAATTACTTGTTTTTTTTTCTTTTTGCATTTATTCTTTATCATGTAATTTTATTTCATATAATTATTTTATTTTTTAATTATTATTATTTAATAAATTATTTCAAATAATTCTTCAAAAAGTATTCTTATAAAAGAAATTTAATAATATATTTATATTTTCATCCTAAAAAAAATTTAAGTACTAAATTGGAATATATATTTTTTATATTTTGCACACACGTAGAGTGTGCGGTGTTGCTATTATATTAGAAAAAATAAATTGATCAAGGTAAATTAACTTTTTGTGTAAAATAAATTGATAAATAAATATATTAAAAACTTTAACTAACAAAATATGTTTGATTTCACCATTAATTTCAATGCATGAAAATATTTTTAAAAAAATCAAGTAAAAATAAGTCATCAATAATATAATTATTTGAAATTAAAGAAAATAATAAATATTGTATATAGGGAATTGGTGTGGTGCGGGGCAAGAGTGCAGTTAGCCAATGGACTGCGTCGGCATTGGTGTTCATACAACTATAATTTATATTTTGACTGAGGTCTGAACCCTAAACAAGATAGCTGTTATGTATATTTAACAAAATTGCAGCACGAAGATTCGAACTCGGGTCTATGGAATGACAAAGTAATACTTTTGAAACTTATCATATTGTGTTTAGTTTTTGAAATTATTTAAATTGAACCAATAGTTGTCAAAGCAATTTCTATTAGGTAAAAGTTATATCTTTCGTAAAAATAGGTATATTTTCCTCTATGCTAAATAATTGGCCCAAATGAAGATTAGTTTGGCTAGATGATCAATATTCATTAATATGCTATTTGTCATGTTCTTTCGTCTGTGCGAAATAATCAGCCCAAAGGTAGATTATTTTGGCCAAATTGTTAATACTCATGAATATGTTATCTGTCGGATTCTTTCATCTATGTGAAATAATCGACCCAAATGTAATTTATTTTGGCTAGATAGTTGATACTCATGAATATGTGATATATTATGTCTGTGTGAAATAATCGGTTCGAAGGAAGATTATTTTGACCAAGCAATGGATAATCATAAATATTTGAATTATATTTTGCTCAGCATGCTGGCAATTTGTCAATCCAAAGAAAGACATTGTTAGACCGGTTCAGTTATCAATATGTATGAATTATGCGATATCATTTACGAGTTGTTATTTCTATCCATATACTATATAACAATGTCATGTTGGGTATCTTAGGAAAACTATCAATATTCATAAACTATAGACAAGAGTACCATTTACAGGTTGTTATTTTTGTCCAAAGACTAAATAACAATATTGTGCTAAATATCTTGAGGTGGACCCAATTAATTGCATGTAATGTGTTTGATATATTTATTAGTTACACATGTGTATGCAATATACAATCGATTTACTTTGAGTATATTTAATTTTCTTTTATAATGTCTTTAATATTTGCCATTATCAATAACATCTTTGTGTGCTTAATAGCACAGACCTTAAGCAGTAGAAAGAGCACTTTATGAATGTACTTAGTTGCATGAACTTGAATATACATTGGGGTTTGACTATCATGCGGATCTAATTTTAAGTATAGTGTTGTTGATAGAGAGCCACATACGAGAAGTAAGATCAATCAAATTATATTAGGCTAACAAACATGCAACGTATAAATTCCGATATCCATAAGGGGTCATATGCTTTGAGAAAGAAAATGCTAAAGTTTGCAAAAGCATGTAGCAAATTGTTTCACTATAGAAAAAGGGGTCGAAACGGGCATATTTCTCAGAAAGCTCATTTCAATGCGGTATAAATGCAAAAGAAACATAAATAAGTATATTCAATAATAGTACAATCTTGTAGTAAAATAAAGGTCCTTAAAATTTGAATGTTGAAAAATATTCTTATGGGCCTAGTTTTAATCAAGAAAATGAATGAAGTACTATTTTGGCAATAATTTCTCAAGAAACTGCTGCCATTACGAAATAAAAAAGGAATCAGGTTAAATAAATTTCAAAACTTGGGATATTCCGACATAAAGTGCAAAAGAAACAAAAATAGGTTATTTGTTACTTTTGCGAGAGAGTTGGTTGCATAAAGAAAAATGTCCAAAATAGGTTATTTGTTGTGCAAAGAATATGGACTCTCAATTTTGTTTGTTTATAAATTGATTGATTTGATTTTAGTAGTTGTTGACATTCAACCTTCATAAGTGAGAAAGTATCTGCTATAAAGCATCTAATCAAGGAATAGAGCTTGAAACTTTATTAGTAGGTTACAAGTGATCAATGGTGTAAACACTACAAAATATCAGTTGTGATAATAAGGCGTCTAAGTTGTATTCGGGAAATAATCAGATTTTGAGGAAGTCTACTATGTAGATATTAAGTTTCTAGTTGTGAATAAATGAACTCAAAATCAAGATGTTGGTTTTTTTGTTAAAAACTTTGTGATACATTTTTTCATTGTTCATTGTTGAGTTAATTCGAATAATTTGGACGATAGTACATTTTGCTTTCAACAATTTGTGGGTGACCTCTTCCTTGGTGAAATGGTTCAAAGACCAGAGAAAGAGGGAAAATTACGACTAAGAAAATGAATATTAATGAGAAGATACCCAGTTGGCATATCGTATATAGTTATATATACTGAATCACGGACGAATTCTTTTATTGGCTCACAATAATAATTTTTAAAATTTAATATAATTTTTTTTATGTTGTGTATAAAATTGTTATTAGTGACCCACCGCTTCTCATACCAATTGTATAGATATTTAGTAAAAAAGATGCATAACATCGTACCAATTTTCCAATGTAATAATAATATTTTAAGGATAATCAATGCGAGTGCTCGAGAGCAAAATTAAAAAAAAACACAAAAAAACAAAAAAAACACAAAAAAAGAAAAAGCAAAACTATTAAATGAAATAAAAATCTTTAAAGAAATTAAATGAAAAGAGTAATACAAGTGCGATCATTAAAATTTTCATCTTAAGAATTTGTTGAGTTTAGCATTTTTTTTTTTCCTTAACTAGTAAATGGAATGTGCTTTGCACATTATGCATATAATGCCCTTGAAATTATTATATTTTTGTAAAAAAGATCTCGTAAATTAAATATCATAGAATATATTTCATTTCATTAAAACTATAAACAATAAAATTTATTTTATAAAATAAAACTATTTAAAAAGAGTATAATTAGTTAATACTAAAACTTCAGAAGGTCTTGCAAAAAAAATTTACATTGATTTTTTGAATTTTGTGAATGACAAAATAAGATATTTAAGAATTAAACTAATAAAAATGAAGTTATAGATTAAGTAAATAAGTTTAGGTGAGCTTATGTGCATATTAATCCTTATCTCACTTCATCTTAATTGTTGGATAAACTTTATATTTGCTTATTTGCATAGATTTCATCGTCAGTTTCTTTTTGAAGTTGTTAATATATAGTCTTTTCATCATCACTTGAAATTAGAATTTCAATATAGCTTGTCTTATTCTTATCCCCCACTCGCCTTTTGTTATTGCTATTATCTTCTAGACAAATTATTATACTGTTGGTACTTGAATCTTTAGATGAGATGTACAGTTTTTTCTTCCTTTTTTTTTTCACATTTTTCTTCGAATTGCATTTCACTACTGTAAGTGAAGTCTAATTGGCATTATAGTAATTCTCAGCAACTTATGTTATAGAAAGGAAGAAAAAAAAAATAGATAGATAGATAAATAAATATATAAAATGACATAAAATAATATTAGGATGATAGTTACCTCTTTGATTGAGTTGATGTACTCATGGACTGGACACCCAATACAATTTGTATCTGCTTTTTCACATATTATGACACACGTAGTATCATCTC
Organism: Petrea volubilis; assembly: GCA_026212405.1. NCBI lineage: Eukaryota > Viridiplantae > Streptophyta > Magnoliopsida > Lamiales > Verbenaceae > Petrea > Petrea volubilis. The sequence goes on from CM047870.1 coordinate 24,668,864, forward strand.
CTTGTGCAATATTCAAGCCTAATCTATATCTATAATGAGTCTCATAATACTTACTGTTCAAATTATATATTAATTAATATTTAATTATATAGTCCATAACCTAATGTAATTTTAGTAACTTGGCGACATTTCTATGTCATCCTCATTACACTTTTTGTAAGATATAGTGCCTTTGTTCATGCAAACAGATTCGATACAATTTTTACATGACTCATACGATATTAATGTATTATTTTCACTATCTTGAAAAATTCCTTTAAAACAGTAATATGCATTCTATAAAAAGAAAGATAATAGAAAATATAAGGGGTAAAGTTACCTCAAGAAGTGCATGTCTTTATGTATGAGTTCTTTAAAAATCACCTTCTTTGCAATTTTGACTCGGTACTTCGTGGAATGTGCATAATTCATCTGGATCATTAATCGTACAAAAAACCTATCCAACAACAAAATAGTAAGCAAATATATATTTCTTAAAGTTTGACTGACAATTGTTTATTATCTTAACTTATTGCATATCATTGTCATATACAATGAATTTCTTCACATTTTTGATTTGTTTGAACAATTGATATTGCCATAGTTTGTAATTGTAACTCACTTAAATAAAGAGATATTCTTGCTAATATATACATTCACTACAAGAAATTGAGTAAATTAGTGGCAACATAATAAGTGATAATGAAAAGTTATCATTAATTATATGCATTTAACAACAATAAAATTATGTTGTCACAAAACAAAGTTTGCACAGCACCAATGATGACAATATAGTATACAAATGTGACAATATATGGCAAAATTGATTATTAGTGGCGCACCTCTTGTGGCAACTTAGTGACAACGATAGCTTGTCACAAAATGTTAATGACAATCTTTCTTCCCTTTTTTTTTTGTTATCAAGTGGTCACTATAGATGTATCACTAATTGTTAATGATTGTCACTAAAACATTAATTATTGTTACCATTGAATACATATCTTGATAAGAGAAAAGTTATTGCCACTAAACAAACTTGATTAGTGACAAAATAGAAGATATTGTTACTTAATACAATTATTGATGACAACTTTTATATTGTCACTTATATATCTTGTTATTAATATTATATTTTTTTCTTTTAGTGATTGTACGTGTTATTTGTTATATATAATTCTTATATTTTTTTTCAATTCACGTTTTTCATTTGTTCCATACACTATAGGAAAAGGCACAAAATCCGACAAAAAAATTTGGAGGAAACCTAGCCCGCAGGAAAATGCTAATCCTGCAGAATTCAGGCAAAAATGTGTCTATTGGAAAAAACCACACTGGATGTCTGGAATGTCATTTTCCTGGGGATTTTCGCAGAACTTCCTATGGAGTTATTTCCGGTGGAAATCCATTGCGCCGCCACTGCGGGGAATAGCATCCCCCCAAAATGTGCAAATTTTTGTAGCTAGGGGATTTGAACCTATGATGCCAAGGTAGGATGGCAAGCACTCCACCACCAAGCTATTATAAAAAGTTGTAATATGTTTTGTTTTGGTTTATACTTATTATATATTCATTTGATTATTCTCATGTTAATTTATTAATTTATTTTATTTTATTTTTTGTAATTAGAAGATGATGTTGGCCCTCTAAATTTTTATATGGGAGCTCCATTCCCATTATTTCATTAAGAGATTAACTAAAAAATAGTATATTTTTTGTTAGACATTCAATTTAAATATTATGTCTGCTAATAGAATTTTGACCAATCTATCTTGTCCATACGTCTTTTAAAAGTTGAATTTATTTGTATTTTTGGATTTAATTTGATGATACTTGAATTTGTAGGACAAAATTGTTATAAAGATACGTGTAATAGTAGTTTAACATTCTTCTTTCAATTTTAAGAAAATTTCAAAATTCTTTTGTTGATGTTGTGTTTTTAGCCTTTCATTTAATTCATAAAAAAATACAGCATCGTGATAGATATCAATATTCTAATTTGTGAATTAATCAAAATGCATTTTCTTATTCTAATGTATACTTGTTTGTTTTTAAAAAAAATATAAAAATAAAATCTTTTTGTAATCTCTGGGGTTTGAACCTTGAACCTTTGTCTCAAAATTTAATGGCTTTATTGTTAGGCGATTTAACAACTTGGTAAGATAATTTTTTTTTTAAAAATAATCTGGGAGAATATTCGGCCAGTCAATAATTTTTAAAAGGTAAAATTGATTTTGTACTTACTGGGGTTTGAACCGAGGACGTTTTCGTTAAAAGGGTAATACTTTGCCACCAAGCTAATTGCAAATTTATTCACTTATGGTTTTTTGTTTTTTTTTGTAATTATTATATTATTAATTTTTTAAAAAAAATGCTCTGGCGTAAAACACATTTTTTCTTGTAGTGATATCATCCCAAAGGCTTAGCACCATGGATCGAAATCTATATAACCCAAATGGATTTTTACAAAAATCATTCTCTAAGTATGGGGTATTTAAATTTTTATCCTTTATATTTAAGTTTTTCAATTTTTGTCCCTTATCTTTCCAAATTTTAATTTTAATCTGATTTTGGACTACTTTGACACCTGGAGCGAATGTGGCTTGAAAAATTGGGACTTTTCTAATTTTTCCGCTATATATGCTGATGTGGCGATAATGTTTGCTGTGAGATATACATTTGAATCCTACATGGAGGTGTATCGGTATTTAAAAAAGATAAACAAATAACCACATCACATATATTTTACTATACATTTTTAAAAGTATTTAATTTATATAAATATTTTAAATTAAGAATTTAAATATATATTATTTGTTATATAAAAATATTATATAAATTCAATTTATTTAAATAAATATAAACTTTTGAAATATTACATATTAAATAATATATAATTTTAAAACTTATAAAAAAACCTACGTTTTATATTAATTAATTAATTACTTCATTAATTAAAATAAGGGGAAAAAAATTCTTCTTCACTATTCATCATCTTCTTCATCCAATTCCCCCCCCCCCCCACCCAAACCACCACCACCCAACCCCTTTCTCCCTAGCCACCGCTCACCTCTTCACTCCCCCAACTCCAGTAGTAGCCGCCCTGCCCTCCAACTCCATCGTCCTTTATCTCCCACCCCCTTTTCCCAAATCTCCCTCGTTGCTGAGGCCATTCGCCAAAATCACCCCCGCAGCCCCCACCCCCATATCCTCAATTGTTTCCAACCCCATTCCCTTTTCCCCTATCCCATCCCTTGCCCTCACCTCATTCTCCCCCAAATTTTCTTCAATCCATCCCCCTCCCCCTTTCTCTCTCTCTCTCTCTATATATATATATATGTATATATATAAATATGTGTGTGTGTGTGTGAATATATGTATACATATGTGTGTGAATATATATACACATATATATGTGTGTAAATAAATATACACACTTATGTATATATATATTTGTGTGTATATAATGTGCCTTATCATGCCACATTAGATTTTTTATTTTTTTTCAAACAAAATCAATTAAAATACATGGCTTCCACGTCGACAAAATGGAGAAAAAATTAGAAAGGCCCCAATTTTCCAAGCCATGTTAGTTCTAGTTGTTAGAGTTGTCCAAAATCAAACGAAAATTGAAACTCTCATAAGATAAATGACTAAAATTGAAGAACTTAAACATAAAGGATAAAAAATTAAATACACATACTTAGGGAACGGTTTTTGTAAAAATCCCTATATATATATATATGTATGTAGGGCATTATTAAAATATCTCTCCCGTTTATATGTTGATCTTTAAAAATAGGAATCGTTGGTGAAACTGTAGATAGTATAGAGCAGCTTCAAGTGATCAGGTTTGTCCTCATCCTTCCAACCGATTTTTAATTGATGATGTAGTAGAGTGTGTGTATATTATATATATATACATACACATATATATATATGCATGGCAAATATTTAACTATCTCTCTCGTTTATGTGTTGATCTTCAAAAATGTTTTACAATAACTGGTTATCTTTTCGATTTTGGTACACTAAGTTAAGAGGTGGCAAATGCAGTAAAATATGTCAAAAAATAATGGCGATTGGGATACAAATTTTCCCAGAGCACCGTCATGTCACTGTTAACAAGAAGATGAAAAATAATGCTGATGTAATTGCAATTTCAAACAAATAGCAATAAAGATAACTATGCTTACCTCTTTTTGGAGGAAGTTCAATCCAATCATCAACTGCTAGCAATGCCTCTACTACATCTGGAAGCAAAAAGGTGCGTGACTCATCGGTGACACATCCTCCCACACTAAATGTCACAACAGCAGTAGTTGGAACTGGTAATATATGCTCTCGAAAACCTAGGCTCCTCCAAATAGGTATCTAGCTCAGATTTTTGATTAACAACAACTCTATTTTCACTGTACCACCTATCAATCAAAATTAATTAATGAACGACGTGTCTTGACGCTGGGGCTTGCACTTATTCAAATTAATTTTGCACTTATTATCTGGAGGCTAGAGCTATTGGTCTAATAGATTCATTTCTTGAAGAGAGAAAACTACCTCCGTAGCCAATGAAAAAGTCAACAAAAATATCCCAAACCTTCGAAATGAATGGATAAGCATCATCTTTACCATAAATTTGAATGTAGAAAAACTCCACCAAATCCATTTTGAACCTAGGGCCAAACACAATTGCGACTGCTAAAATCGAGCAACAATCTTCTCAACATTCTTTCATGGGAAGTTACATGTTCTTAACGAAATCTTGCTCACTATTTCCCAACTTAGCCAATCTCAAACTAATCTCACAAATATCAGGGAAAAAAAATATTAGAAGTCAGATACTTCCGGCTGCTGAAATGGCTGCTAACTTCATAGAATATTTGTAAGCACTCATAAATTTATTCAACCACTTTCCACTCTGTTTTAGATGGATTAAACTTACAATGTTTAACTATGCTATGTAGACCGGCAAAAGCTTCCTTTAATGGCAAAGTCTTTCCAAGTAGCTCATAATTGGAATTCCACCATTATTAGGCACATCCATTGCAACTTTGCACTTATCACCCAAGTTACACTAATTTAATACAGATTCATATTTTTGAGCTGCGGCAGGATGTTTATTTAGATACCTTACAATTTCACGAACCTTTTCAATTAGTCCTCTAATTTCATTCAACCCATCTAGCACAATTAAATTTAAAATATTAGTACTGCTTCTAACGTGCAACAAATCCCCACCAAAACAAATTGATGATTCATCCAGAAGCCAAGTTTTCAATTTCTTAATAATAGAATCATTAGCAGTAGCATTATCAATAGGAACTGAAAATAACTTCTTGTCTAAGTTCCATTCCAAAATCATTTCTTTCATGATACCAAATAAATATTCACCATCATGCAGAAATGGAATCCATTTCAACTCAAGAATTTTCTTTTGTAAATCCCAATGATTATCAATATAATGAGCAGTCAAACAACAATAGGCATCATGTGAATGCTCGGAAATACAAATATCCATAGTTTGTTAAAGATACTTTACATATAAGCATGGCTATCAATTTATAAACATCGACTTTTTTTTCCTCTTCATACACCTCAATCACATCACTCCTAATAGTATTTCTACAAGGCAATTCAAACTCCGAATTCAAACCTTTCAAAAATTTCTCAAAATACAAATGTATGTTAAATGGATACGTGTGTTTTATGACTGCAATTGCCAAGTCCCTACAGCTCATTAATTGATCAAAATTAAATTCAACCCTAGGGCTTCTAGCTAAACTACTCATAGTTTCCAACTTGAAATATGGGTATGCATTGTGCAAGTGTTTTCGCAAATGATTGGTCCCAGAATTACCATTGCTAGCCAAAAACTTATCATAGTGATCGCACTTAGCATGCACAACATTATTTACACCTTTGACCTTTTTAAAATGCGATTTTTTTTTTGTTTTTGTCGCTCTAGGTGGATTAATCACCTCTTTGTTGTCACCAAGAGATGTCAACTAAGTAGATTTGACGCATGACCCCAACATTACCAAACCTATCAAAAATATACATTTAAACCATTCAAGATAAATGTGCCAAAAATACAGTACATTATCAATCAAAGGTAGACATTTTCCAAACACTTAACAACATATGTCGAGTTTCTAAACAAATTAACCCCACTAAACATGCTCATCAATACCATCAAATCAACCACACACACACATATATATATATATATAATATGTATATATATATATATGAACTTAAATTATAACATGAAAAGAGAACAGGAGAATCAAGAAAATTACAGGGGCTTAAATTAGGAGGTATTCATTCAAAAGTGTTTTATAGTTGAGCTTTGCTTTTGCTTCATCATCAACCGCATCGGATTGATCACAACTAGCAGAAGCCCTCTTCTTCTTGTTCAATACATCCATATAACCAAACAAAGCCCAAGAATTGCAACATAGAACAAGCCCAAATCAAAGAAAAAAAATCCAATCTTTAACATATACCACCTCTATCCACATACACAAAACCTGTGTAAACCTCCAGATGATATATGGAGAAAAGGGTCAGGAAATTATGAGGGCCACATAATCTTTTTGTTTCTTGAATATTTTTTTAATGGTGGAATCCGAAAAAGGTATAAAATCCCATAAGGAAGACAAAGAGGGTACTTGTGGAGAGTGTGTGAGAGAAGTTGTGTGTGGTTGGACACAAGAAGACATCTTTTGTATCTCCTCTCCTCTCTTGATATGTTTTTAATTAATATTTTCCATTTATATTTTGTTTTGGTTTTGAGTGTTGTTTTGCTCCAACATGAATTTTTGTCTAGATATGTCATTAACGATGGACAGTATAACAAAAATCTCTAGCCATAATAATCAAGTATAATATAATTTTCCATGATAAATGTGATTGCCCACAAATTTTTCTTTCTAATTTGCTTGTATTCAAGAAACTCAAATTTTCGGCAGGGGAGATTGGAGAAAAAAAGGAAACCTGGGGCGGCAGGGTTGGGCAGTAGCGATATGGGGTGGCGTGGTGGGGTTGGGTGGCAGTGTGACGGGGTGGTGTGGCGAAGGAAATGGTGGCGGAGAAGAAAATATTAGAGAGAGAGAGAGAGAGAGTCGAGAGATTGATTAAAATATTGGCAGCTGAGACTTGAGAGAAATTGCGTTACGGGTAGCTGGGTAGGGATTGGGTGGGTTGAAGATACCGGTATTTATCAGGTATATGCTCGGACCCGGACTCGGACCCAATTATATTTTTTGTTGGGTTTGGATAGGGTTTGGGTCTGGGTAAAATTAAATGGGTTTGGGCCTGGGTTTTATGGTTTTTTTGGACCTGAGTGGGTAAATACCCAATTATTTATAGGCCTATAATGTGGCACACATATGCTAGAGACAAGTGTAAACAATATATTATACCAACAAAAAAGCCAGAGACATGTGTAAGCAATGGATTATATATATACCCAAAAAAAGAAAAAAGAGTAAATCAAGCCTCAAGCAATGAAATACTTCCACATTGTTAAGTAAATGTATAAGAAGAATGTACAGATGAAAGCGGATCACCATTCTACCCACCATTTGCCAGCAAAGAGTGCCCACCGATTCTTCACAATCCAATCACAACACTGCCCCTAATACATAGCTAACCCAGAAGGCACACATGAAAACCCTCGGGAAATGATGATGTCGTTTTGATTGAAAGAAACTCCCCAAACATTGACATCGTTTGCTCAGTCCCAAAAAAAAAAAAAAAAAACCGCCAACGAACCCCACACCACCTGCTTATTAACACCCTATGATCCCATACTTTTCAACGTATAGTCCTAAACACCAAGCAATAAAAATGTAGAAACAAAATCACAAGACACCTCAGAACCAAAGAACCAATCAGTAGCAAACAAAATTAACAAATTAACAGATGGGGCCCGTCGGACAAAATCGGTACTATGGCTAATGCGCTATGCACTTGTATATTAATAGGGATACATATATATATACACTAAATCACTGATCAAAATTTTTATTTGCACACGATAATAATAATGTTTTTAAAAAATTTAACAATAGCAATAGTTGTGTATAAATTATTAAGGAAAAATTACACTGACCACCCCTGAGGTTTGGCTAATTTACAAAAAACCCCCTCCTTTTTCAAAAATTACCAAAAACCCCCTAAGGTTTCAAAAATATTACAAACTTATTCGGATTTTCGAAAATACCCCTTCCCCTTTTTTGGGTGATTTACATTGACCACCCTGATATTAGGCTAATTTACGAGAAACCCCCTGTGGTTTCAAAAATTTCCAAAAACCCCCTGAGGTTATACTAATATTACAACTAATACCTACTTAGGTTGACTTATCAACAATATTAATTCTTTTTTTTTTTCCCTCTGTAATATTGTTATCATAAAATTTTAATTTAATAGATTTGAAAAAAAATATATGATTACTTATTCAAATAAATATTCTGAATTTAATGTTATGAATTTATACTAAATATACGTAATATGTGCTAAATTTATATTTGAGAAAAATATAATTATATGCATCGTATATATCCATTATGTGAAATGAGAAATATAAACATTGATTGAAATAAAAAATTGAAATTAAATAATGCACTTGAAAATTTTATTTAGCTTGAGGACTCTAACTCATTTCTCTTAAAATTTACTCCGTATTAGCGATAATATAACATACTTGATGTGTTGGTAGATATATAATGCATTAAATTCAGAATATTTATTTGAATAAATAATCACATTTTTCTTTCAAATCTATTACATGAAAATTTTATGATAACAATATTACAGAGGGGAAAAAAAAAATTTAATATTGTTAATAAATCAACCTAAATAGGTGCTAGTTGTAATATTGGTATAACTTCGGGGGGTTTTGGTAATTTTTGAAACCATAGGGGGTTTCTCATAAATTAACCAAATCTCATGGTGATTAGTGTAAATCACCCAAAAAAAAAGGGAAGGGGTATTTTCGGAAATTTGAATAAGTTTGTAATATTTTTGAAACCTTAGGGGGTTTTTGATCATTTTTGAAAAAGTAGGGGGGTTTTCGTAAATTAGTCAAACCTCAGGGGTAGTCAGTGTAATTCGCCCAATTATTAATAATGACCCACCACTTCTCATACCAATTGTGTATAATTTAGTAAAAGATGAATAACATCCTACATATTTTTCAATGTAACAATAATTTTTTGAGAAGAATAGTCAGTGCTAAATGGCCCCCAAAAAAAATATTAAAAGAACAATAAAAGCCTTTAAAAAAATTAAATGAAAAGAGTAATACAAGTGCGATGTTAAAATTTCATTTTAATAATTTGTAGAATTTAGCATTTTTGTCCTTAACTAGTTAAGGGTCATTGTGCTTTATATAATTTAAACTTCTCATTTAATTGTAATTTTCTCAATTAATTATGAGTTTGGTGGATGAGAAAATATTGGATTGGATTTTATCGTAGCTTGGGTTGGATGGGATTGGATTGACTTGAATTGAGTTTTAGGTTACCCAAATTTTATTCAGTTATTCTGTTTTGAGTCAATTTTTGGTCCGGCATAATTTGACCCAAACTCAAATCGAGCTAATTTATTAAGAGTGGGTCTTTGGCGCTCCTAAATAACGTACTTGTCTTGTGATGATTGACTTCACATGAAGTGTAAACTATAACATTACATATATAAAAGCCGAAGAGTCCTTGGCTTAGAGGTATTAGGTCCTATACCAAAGAGCTCATAGATTGAATTCTCATAAAGGCAGTAAGGGGTCGGGCTCGAGCGGTTTTAAGGAAAAAGTTTAAACCGACCTGACATAAGCGGGTTAACAAAATTATGAATTGTAATCTTACAATTATTTTTTTAGACCGAGTGATTCAGATTGTGCGGGTGTGCATGGTTTATATAGGGGTCAAGTGAGCGGGTTTTATGTAAATTATTCACAATTCAATTTATTTTTACCTACACATTCAGTATAAAATGACAAAAAAAGAAAAAGAAAAAAAAATAGAACTACTTACACATCCAATATAAATGGCAAACAAAATAGAGAGCTTATTAATATTGTTATTCACTGCAATGCCAAAACAAATAGTACAGATGAAATTCAAATAGATTGAAGAATATAATGAAAATGAATGCTACTCAATGAATCATTTTAGAAAGTTGCTATGTATATAAAAATATAACTTTATAAAAGAAATTTAATATGAAGACGCATCAAGAATATTTTCATAATGTCAATAGGCACACAACATATATATGTATACATATTGAATATATATATATATATACATATATATATATATATTTATATCTTATATATGTATAAATATAGTGGTCGGGTTGCAGCTGGTTTGACGGGTTTAAATTACTCATCACCCGATCGAAAAGTGTTTAGTTTCAATATTACTCAACCACAATTCTAATTTAATATTTTACAACCAACGATTTATAAGCGGATCGATTTGATTTGAGAGAGTTGTGGGGGTTAGGCGGGTTTATTTACACCTCTAATTAGTAAGGGACCGTATTAAATTGTATGCCTCATTTTCTCACTCCACCCATATAACTCATTAGATGGATATACAATAATGCCCACCATGCGCTCAACTAGAGAATACAAAATAGAATATAAAAGGTAGAACAAGAGGTGTGTGTGGGGATTTAGTGGTCTCATATATTAATTATATTGTACATAGTGTGCTATCCCATTAAAAGAGCCCAATTATGTGATCTGTTAAGAAATTAAGTTTAATGGACTCGTAAAAATATCAGACTGAATATGTGGTCTTTTATATGTATATAGACGCCATCACACTCTAATTACACTTTAATTATGTTTGATAAGCTCATAATTAAAGTATTTGACATAAGGCATATTAAGGTGTAGTTCCTAAACCAAAATCATTACAACATTTTCTTTTTTCTGCCCCATTTTAGAAAGAACAAAAAGTGACGATGTTTTTTTAAGTTAGAAGATCACTAACATATCAAATGGACCAAGATTAGTGATTCCTATTAAAATATTATTCGATTATTTATTAGTGATCCTATGCATATATATAATCGATTCCTGGTAATTGTATTTTATAATTTGTATTATGAATTATTATGTTTGAATCCATATTTATTATTAGGGTTTTCAACAGTATGATCACCCAAGTAATTTATTTTTAAAAAAGCACCATCAATCAATCCCATTCTTGTATTTGTAGAATTATGCTCCCCATGATTGTTTAGCTGCACAAGCATATCAAAATTCCATATTAGCACAAAAATAGTAAGGCAGATGATTGAAAATTTAAAATACAACTCTAAATAACAATAGTAGTATTGCAAAGCAAAATAAAAAAAAAGGGCAAATTTCATATTTAATTCTCAATATTTCATTTTAGTATTACTTTAGTCCCTAAAGTACTATTTGTGATCTTATTGTTCCTGAACTTATAAATTGGTTTAATATCCATCGCTTTGGTGAATTTTTTGGGGCATTCTTGTCTAAGCTGCTATTATGTGACAAGCATATGCTTATTTAATTCTTTGGTGACTTTTTTAAAAATGGTCAAATAATTTTTTTTTTCTCTTTTCGGCCAATTAATTCTTAATCTAAATTGTACAATCAACATGGAAGGATAATTTTGTTCTCAAAATAAGTACATGCTTGTCACATGATTTTATTTCAGGCAAAAAACGTATTGAAAAATTCACAAGAAGTACGAATGTGGAACTAATTTATAAGTATAGAGATTGTAATATCATAAATGGTACCTTAAGAACTAAAATAATACCAAAATAAATTATTAAGAATTAAATATGGCATTTTTCCATCAAAAAAAATATGCTACAGTACCTTGTCGAGAGAGAGCCCAATTACTATCAACCCCAACGTGCCACGCAAAGTAACCTCGCAGGCCCTTTTGCTTAGCATACAGAACTTTAGTAGAAATCGCCTGAGTATCGTCATAACCAATCCAAGTGGTACCTGAATAGCAGTAATTCGCCACAAGCGTTGCGTTGTAAAGCACCGCAGCATTGTTCTGTGCGATAAAGTTCCTGATCTGGTTGTAGCCCATGGCTCCATTATCGGCGCTAGCAGGTCCAGTCGCCGGAGCCAAAAATCCATGATTATTAGCATTGGACAAACGCCAAGCGTACCCATAAAACGGCATCCCTAGTACTAGCTTGTTCGGGCTCACGCCGGCCTGGATCCAGGCCACGATCCCGGCGCTGCCACTAACTTGGCTCGATGGATCATACAGCATCGAATGCGAATTGGTAAACCTATACCATGTGGGATCGTAAAAGTCGTAAGCCATAACATTGACCCAATCAAGGCTCCTGTTTATCGACTGAGACGGGTAGTTTACCCCATTCAAAATTGACGAGTAGTAAAAGGCTGCGGTGAGCAACAGGGCCGCCTTTCCTGATTTTTGGGCCTCAGCAGCTACGGCCTGGCGCCACTCATCTAGGAGGGCTCCCAAGTTTGACATATCGGAAGATTTTCGTGGATATTCCCAGTCCAAATCCAGGCCTGAAAACCCGTAATCTCGGGCTACTTTAATCGAGGAGTTGATGAACGCTTTCCGGGAGGTGGGCTGGCCGGCCATCGAAGCAAAGACGGTCTCGTTGGCGCCGCCACCACCGATGGACAAGAGGGTCTTGACAGCAGGGTTCTTGAGTTGGACTGTTTTTGTGAACTGGGAAAATGAGGCGTTGTTTGAGGTGGAGATTGTGACTTGATTTGTTTGGGGATCAAGATTTGCGAATGCGCAGAAGAGGTGTGTGAAGAGTGTGGAGTTTATGTCTGAGGCTGCGAAGCCACTTTCTGGGAACCAATAGCCTCCATTAACTGCATTTTGTGCAGCTGAAAAGGGGAGTGATTGGAGAAGAAAAAGGGCTGAAAGTAAGAGCAGTATATTAGTTTGGGAAGCCATGGAAAGAAACTGCTCTTTGCATATGGTTTTATACATAAGAAAATGTGAAACTGAAAATATCTACTTAGGCATTTTCTTTATGATCAAGTGGTATGATTTGACTACAAATGGATAGGGGACAGCAACGTGCTAGCAACTGGTTTAGGAATTATTCAAATAACAAAATAGGAGACAGCTTTTACATAAGATGTAGAAAGGGGTCGAGTAAATTCACGCGTATGGTCCACTCCATTTAATTTTTTGAGTAAATATGCGAAAACTGTATTTTCTTGATTTTACAATATTTACTATGTTACAACAATTTATGATAATGAAAAATCATACAACCTTGTCATTCTATATATGTGACCCATTTCAACTACTGTATTGTCGTGGATGGAATTAGGGGTGTGGGTTTGGCCGGTATAGTACGTATTTCAGTACATCAAAAAAGCGTACCGAATACCGAACTTAAATTTTTGGTTTGATTCGGTTTGTATTGAATTTTTTTTCAATATGGTACGGTAACCGACCGAAATATCAAATTTTTTTAAAAAAAATATGCAAAATGATAAGCTTTAAAATAACAATTGAAATACCCATCAATATCAATATAATTCCAATAAATGAAAGACTAACATGAAAGAAAACAGTAAATGCTCATCAAATCTACTCCAATATAAAACAAAATATTAAAATCTTCATCAAATCTACTCCAACATAAAACAAAATATTAAAATCTTCATCAAATCTACTCAAACATGAAAGTAGACATTGAAATCTCCATCAAATCCCAAACAATCCAAATCCAACCATTCTAAATAAGGTATATATATGTGTGTATATATATATAATATAAATAATAAATTTAATATATATATATATATAAATATTAATTCGGTATTCGGTTCGCTATGGTATACCGAACCTCAATACCAAAACCGAACCGAGTACCGAAATTTTTTAAAAAATTATATTGAACGGTATTCGGTTTGCACTGAAATTTCGGTTTCGGTACGGCTCGACCGGTTTACCAAACTGTGCATACCCCTAGATGGAATTGGATACCAAAGAGGTCCTGGATATAAAGAATGTTACTCTCTCTCTCTCTCTCCCCCCTTTTATTAGGAGGCAATAAATGGAGTTAATGTTGTGTGTGTTTGGCCCTTTTTGTTCTGGCTTTAATTGATGATATCTTTATTCTTGTTTGAGGCACTTTTTAAAATATAAAAAGTTTGGCCAGCAGAGACCTTCCAACAATTATTAGATGCAATGGTGACAAGAGAAAACACAAAAAAAGAATAATAATTAGTCGGTTAGTGACTCAATTGCAATCAGTTTCAAAAACTAAGGATGGATTAGAGATTAGTTTTGCATTGGGGGCATCTCAGCTGAAAATGGCTCCCTATTTTTTTGGCATGATTTGAAGCCAAAAATTCTTCCAATAATAACATTGTAGTTACTCGGTGCGTTTTGATTGAAGTCACGTCACATTTTCTTTTAACCGCGTGAGGTTTTGTCGTCTTGAGCTCAAACTAACTTAATCAGTCGGCTCTCCATCGATTCAGGGCATGAAATGGGTCGAGTTTCATAAGGGTTGATCTGAAATGAATCTCCAAGTTAAGCTGGAGAACTCACAAAACCTTCCGTAAATGTCGTGGGTCACGAGCGAAACTTCTAAACTCATACTCACTGAAGCTTTCGTAAATGTCGTGGCGAGCCCTGTGAGCTCAATCACAACAACAACAACAATAATAATAATAATAAGGGATAATGGCAATTTATGTCCTCTAGACTTAGCCTATTTTTGATTTTGGCCTCTTCGTTTCAAAATTTTCAATTTTGTCCTCTCTGATTATCAATGTTTCAATTGTCGTCCGATTTTGGATATAACTTCTCACCGGTGATAACATGGCAATTTTCTGGTCGCAAATTGTGATTTTTCCAGTCATCACCATAAATGACCAGAAAATCGCCACATTATCACCGGCGAGAAGTTATGTTCAAAATCGGACGACAATCGAAACATTGATAATCGGATAGGAAAAAGTTCAAAAATTTTATAAACGGAGAGGGCAAAATTGATAAAATTGAAACGGAGAGGCAAAATCAAAAACACTCTAAATGTAGAGGACAAAACAAGCAATTATCCATAATAACAATAATAGTTGGGGAAGAAGGTAAATTTTGCGGGGAAAAATACACCACATGCAAAAGGATAAGACAAAGTGTTGTATGCATACGAGTGTTAGATATTTAATAAAACTTATTTTATCTTCTATTTTTAGGATGTGAGTGGAATCATGAATAAATGAATGTGGTTAGTGGAAATTCATCTCCTAATTTTGAGATTGTTAGTGGGAGTCATGGATAAATGGTTTAGTTAGTGGTATGAGTCATAAAGTCATGGATAAATGGGTCTAGTTTGTGGTATAGATCATGTTCCTATTTTTAATAACCACTATCTTTATTTATAAGTTTATATAAATGCTAAGTGTTTTCTCAATTAGTGCATTGAAAAAGCAATCCATTCTTTCTATCTCTTGAGTAATATAGACTATATATTTTCTATTATATTTTATAATAGTGGTATCAGAGCCCGGTTAGATCATAGAGAGAAAAATAGTGTGAGAGAGATTACCTTGAGAGAAACAGTGTGAGGGAGCGTAACACAAAAACAAAAGTCATGTCTTCAGAAAGCAACTTTGTGCAAGATGCGATTCGTCGCTTTGATGGTCACTATCACCATTGGAGCATGGTAATGGAGAATTTTCTATTGTCAAAAGTATTGACCAATTGTTGAAGGCGACATTGGTGCACCGATGGAAGGCGAAACTTTGATAGATGCTCAGAAAGTGGAGTTCAAAGGTAGAAAGCTAAAAGATATGAAGGCAAAGAATTATCTCTTCCAGGATATTGAGCATCCCATCTTAGAAACTATTCTTTGCAAAGATACTTCCAAGGCCATATGAAGAAGAAGTATCAAGGTTCTGCTAGAGTGAAGCGAGCACAACTTCAAGCCTTGAGAAGGGACTTCGAAACTTTGCAAATGAAGGAAGGAAAATCTGTCACTAGCTATTTTGCTAGAACCATGGAGATTAGCAACAAGATGCATTTCCACAATGAGAAGATAGAGGATGTCACCACTGTGGAGAATATTTTGCACTCCTTAAAGGCAAAGTTTGATTATAAAGTTTGTTCCATTGAGGAGTCAAAAGACATAGATGCACTCTCTCTTGATGAATTGCAGAGCTCCCTATTAGTGCATGAGCAGAAGATGAACTGTAGTTCAACTTTGGAGGAGCGAGCTTTGAAGGCCTCTACTAATACTTATTTCTCAAATTTTAGAGGAAAGGGTAGAGGTAAAGGTAGAGAAAGAGGAAGAGGATAGCAAGGAAATAGAGATGGAGGCAACATAGATAGCAATAGAAATTTTAGAATAAATGATGACCAAGGAAAAAGTAGAGGAAAGGACTTTGACAAATCCAAGGTAGAATGCCATCATTGTCATAAATTTGGTCATTATCGTTATAAATATTATACTAGATTGCCTAATGATAAGAAAGAAAAGTCAAACTTTGTCAAGAACAAGAAGAAACCTTGTTGATGGCGGTTCATGTTGAAACGAAGCATGGTCAAGATGTTTGGTATGTGGATAAAGGTTGTAGTAATCACATGAGTGGAAGTAAGTCTTCTTTTTCTTATATAAATGAAGGCTTTCGTTCAACTGTTAGTGTAGATGATTTGTCTACTGTAGATGTAATGGGAAAAGGAAACATTAGTATTAGGGCGAAGGTGGAAACCATATCTAATGTGTTCTATGTTCCCGTTTTGAAAGTAATTTGTTGAGTGCTGGTCAATTGTTAGAAAATGGCTATGTCATCACTCTTAAAAATGATATCTGTGAAATTTTTGACCCTTCAAGAGGAGTCGTTGCTACTGTGAAAATAAATCGAAACAAGTTGTTTCCTTTGAAGATTGAAAATGTTCATTCTTGCTTGATGGCGGAGGTGAAAGATCCCTCATGGTTGTGGCATTTTCATTATGGCTGCTTGAACTTTGGAGGCTTGAAGATCCTTGAAAAGAAGAATATGGTGATGCGTTTTCCTGAAATTGTTGTTCCCTCCAAAGATTGTGAAGAATGTGTTATTGGCAAACAACATTATTCTCAATTCCCAAAAGGCAAGTCATGGCACGCAAAGGAGGTCTTGGAGTTGGTCCATTCTGACATTTGTGGGCCAATAAATCCAATTTCTAATGAAGGCAAGAGATATTTTATTACATTACCGACGACTATTCCCAGAAGACTTGGGTTTATTTTTTATAGGAAAAATCAGAGGTTTTTAATGTATTTAAAAGCTGCAAGGCTCATGTGGAGAATGAGACCTGAATGACCATTAAGAGTCTCCAAACTGATCATAGAGGCTAATATTGCAGTAAATCATTTGAAGAATTTTGTGAGACTCATGGCATTCGAAAATAGTTAACAATAGCATATACACCTCAACAAAATGGTCTATCGGAGCGGAAGAATAGAACCATTCTCAAATGGTTCGTAGTTTACTGGCACGAGGAAAAAATCCAAAGGCATTTTCGCTGAGAGCAGTGAATTGGAGCATCCACGTCTTGAATAGAAGTCCCACTTTTCCTCTTCAAGATGTCACACTTGAAGAAGCCTGGTGAGGGAGGAGACCAAATGTAGACCACTTTAGAATTTTTGGGTATATTGCTTCTGCACATGTCCCAAATGCAAAAAGAAAAAAGCTTGATAACAAAAATGAAAAATGTGTCTTTCTTGGTGTCAGCAAGACATCCAAGGCATATAAGCTATTCAATCCACTAACAAAGAAGATTGTAAACAATAGAGATGTCATCTTTGATGACGAGAGCACTTGAGATTGGAATGAACGGTTGTTTTCTCAAGTGTTGAGTGATAATGAAATTGAAGTGGTAGCTCGAGTGCCCGAGAATGCTACTCTACCAGCAACTGAAATTTTACCAACACAAGGAGAGGACACTAGTGCAATAGTTGAAGCACTTCGCCATGTTCGGCGAAGGCCCACATGGATGCAAGATTACAAGGTAACTGAAATTAGTGCAAATAACAATGCAATTTCCCATTATGACCCAACAAAATTTGAAAGTGCCTTTAAAAAAGTAAAGTGGAAGAAGGCAATAGATGCTGAAATTGAAGCA
Source organism: Petrea volubilis (assembly GCA_026212405.1). NCBI lineage: Eukaryota > Viridiplantae > Streptophyta > Magnoliopsida > Lamiales > Verbenaceae > Petrea > Petrea volubilis. Next base: position 24,686,968 of record CM047870.1, read on the forward strand.
ATTAAAAGGAATGATACTTGGGAACTGATTGATCTTCCAGAGGGGCACAAAACCATTGGGGCAAGTGGGTCTGCAAGACGAAGCTGAAGGAAAATGGTGAAATTGACAAGTATAAGGCACGATTGGTAGCTAAGGGGTACAAGCAAGAGTATGGTGTGGATTACATTGAAGTTTTTGCTCGAGTTGCAAGACATGACACCATCAGATTGGTGACTACATTGGTGGCATAGAATTCTTGGCCTATTTTTCAGCTAGATGTCAAATTAGCATTCCTGCTTGGCTACTTGGAGGAAGAGGTATTTTTCGAGCAACCCGCTGGTTATATTAAGGTTGGAAATGAGCATAAAGTCTATAGATTGAAAAAGGCTTTTTATGGACTAAAACAAGCTTCGAGAGCTTGGTATAGTCACATTGAGGCTTATTTTTCGAAAGATAGCTTTTAGAAGTGTCCCTATGAAAACACACTTTTTATTAAGGTTGGAGCTGATGGAAGAATGCTTATTGTGTGCTTATATGTTGATGATCTTATTTTTCCTGCGAATGATTGTGCCATGCTTGATGACTTTAAAAAGTCTATGATGAATGAATTTGAGATGTTTGATCTTGGGAAAATGACTATTTTCTTGGCTTAGAGGTGATGCAATATGATGATGGGATTTTTTTCCCAACAAAAGTATGTGCTAGAAATTTTGGACAAGTTCAAGATGAAAAATTGCAATCCTTCCAACACTCCAACTAAGTTTGGCTTGAAGCTAAACAAAGAAGGAGATGGAAAGAAGGTGGACATCACATTGTATAAGCAAATTATAGGCAGTTTGATGTATCTAACTGCTACAAGACCAGCCATAATGTATTCGGTGATTCTTATTATTAGGTATATGGAGAACCCAACTGAGATCCACATGCTAGCTGCGAAGGGAGAACCCAAATTCTTATTATCGTTACTTGCAAGGAACTAAGGATTTTGGAATTTTTTTATAAGATGGGAGAAAAGTTAGATTTAATTGGCTTTACTGATAGTGATTATGCAGGAGATCGAAATGATTGAAGGAGCACTTCGGGTTATGCCTTCATGATTGGGACATGAGCTATTTCATGGTCTTCCAAGAAGCAGTCTAAATTTGTTGCTGCTACAACTTGTGCTTGTCAAGCTATTTGGATTAGGCGAATTGCTACATGGAAGAACTAAGCATACTGATGTGAAATATTTTTTTCTGCACTACATTAGCAATGAAGGAACAATTGTGCTAGAATATTGCAGAAGTAAAGATCAGCTAGCGGACATTTTTACTAAATCTATCAGGTTTTTTTCCTTCTAAAATCTAAGGAGGTTGATGGGCATTGAAACCTAAGAAGATTTCAAGCAACTGGCTTTAAATTGAAGCTTGAGAGCTTTTAGTTTATGAGAGGGATTGTTAGGTATTTAATAAAACTTATTTTATCTTCTATTTTTAGGATGTTAGTGGAATCATAGATAAATGAATGTAGTTAGTGGAATTCATCTCCGAATTTTAGATTGTTAATGGGAGTCATGGATAAACGGTTTAGTTAGTAGTATGAGTCATAGAGTCATGGATAAATAGGTCTAGTTAGTGGTACAGATCATGTTCCTATTTTTTATGACCACTATCTTTATTTGTAAACCTATATAAAGGCTAAGTGTTTTCACAAGTACTGCATCGAAAAAACAATTCATTATCTCTATCTCTTGAGTAATATGGACTATATATTTTCTATTATATTTTATAATAATGAGATTAGGAATCTTTGAATTCTGATTTTAACACTATATTCATGACTTTTTCTTCTTGATTTTTTTTACCGGAGGTGGTGTTTTCGAACTTTTTACGGCTTAATCTTGTCAAATAAAAGTTAATCGAGGATACCAAATAAACAACAAAAAAATTTGGGAGTGTTAGTGTATCATCTAATTTCACGTATGAATCAATCTAAGATAATTATATATAGTCTTCAATTTCAAGACAAATTGCGATTATATAATAGTGGAAAGCAAGTACAGTAAGTATAAAAAGGATAAATTCTAAGAAAAATTAATCAAAGCCCCTTGCATTAATCTTTATATTAAAAAAATTTATAAACAAATCTTCAGCCCAAAAAAATCCGTCCTTTGAAATTTTCATTTCAAAAATCCCAACCATTGACTTTTAAATTGTCCGTTTTGGACAGAATTAACGCTGATACTCTTATATTATTTTCACAATAAAATGTACTCAAAACCCCTTAAATTTATTTTGATTTTCAAAAGGGAATTGTTATCAATACCCATTTTTTACTCTTTTTATTGAAAAACTGACTAAAACACCCATTTATTTTAAGATATGATTTGATACACTTTACTCCCTCAATTATATGTTATGTTTCATTACTCCTCTTAAATATCAAATACAACTTATATGCCATATAATTAAAAAATTAGTCAAAATTGTCGTTACACCACTCATATTTATACAAATTTATTTATTTTTTGCATCTAAAATTCTAAATTCAACTTCAAATCCTTTGTTAGCTATAAAAATAGTTTTAGCTTTAATTTTGAAAAGTAATTGATAGCTAAAATAAATAGAAATGAAAACAAATTAATAAGTTATTGTAATAATATATTAATATAAAACCTAGAATAACTATTCTAATCCCTTTTCCTTAATAACTTTATTAAGTATAAATTTTAAGTGGAGTTTAAATATTTTGAATAAAAATTTATAAATATTTTTAATAATAATTTAATGTATTTTTATATTAAATTAAATTATAATATATTTAATTAAATATTATTTCTTTAAAAAAATTGAGAATATACATTCCTTTTTTTTTCTTTCTAGAAAAGAAATACACAAATTGAAATAATTAATGAAAATGTAATTATTCATATATTTAAAAGGGTCTAAAATTTATTTTTGATTGAAGAGTAAATAACTTGATTTTTAGTTTTAGTTTATACATAATTAAAATTAAATTTAGATTAAGAATTGGAATAAATACTTTGTGAACTATACACATAGATATACATTTATATATATTTTGAGGATACTTTTGTCGAAATATCTTATTGGAGGGATGGAGGAGGTTTGGTTGTTATATTCATTAGTTTATAGAGGTAAATGATATATAATCTATAATTGAGGGGGTAAAGTGTAATTAATTTTGTTTCAAAATGAATAGCATTTTTGGCAATTTGTTAATAAAAATCAAATTAAAGTGCCAAAAACAATTTTGGAGTGCCATTAACAATTCCCTATTCTCAAAATTTTATAAACAATCTTTATCCCGAAAACCTATCCCATAAATTTTGCAATTCAAATATCCAAATCGTCAACTTTTAACACCTGCTTCGGACAGAATTAATCTTGATATTCTTATATTATTTCACAATATTTAATTATAGATTAATCTCAATTTGTGGCCAGAAAATCGCCACATCATCACCGGCGAGAAGTTATGTCAAAAATCGGATAACAATTGAAACATTGATAATCGGAGAGGACAAAATTGAAAAATTTAAAATGAAAAGGGCAAAATAAAAAATAGGCTAAACCTAGGGGACATAAATTGCAATTATCCCATTAATTTTATTTTACCTACGTCTGTTAACATGTAAAAAATCTTTATAGAAAAATAGTTATATCATGAATATTTTAATGTTAATATTTTCAATTCCATATAATTTAAAAAACCATAATTATATCAAGCGTAATTTATATTTCAAAAAATTTAAAAAAGCACCTTAAAAGTCAATGATTATTACTTTTGAAAAAAAAAATACTTTTTCAAAATTATCATTCATACGAACCAAGTTAAAAATATAAGAAAAAGATTTATCAAAAATCATTCAATCTATTAATTAAGTCAGTGAATCAAAAAGGTTGAGGTTTATTATTGAGGTTAATTAAGTTATTGAATCAAAAAGGTTGAGGTTTATCAAAAATTAACTTTTGAACTTTTTAGGATGAAAAATTATTGGGATGGGTATCTAACTGAAAAATAATTTCGTATTTTTGGGATGTAGAAATTTATCTTGATAGTTTTCAGAATGTTTTCCCCCTAAAGTCTAGAAACGTACAAAATTTGGAAATTAGGGCTTCTCATTAAACAATCTTGAAGTCAAATCTTTTCATCACTTAAGTAAGTCCACGTTAGTTGCCTAATTTATATTATTTCTTTCAAAGACTCATAATGGTGATTCAGAAAATCTGTCCCCTGATCGTGCAACTGGTAAATTGAAGCTAGTCTAACTTTCTCACCTTTGTTTGTAAACCTTAAGGAATTGTTTACTTTAGATGTTAGGATAACGTGAGTTTGGGCTATGAATGATTTATTAGATAGGTGATCCATGGATTATTCAAAAACTTTTTTTGTTTACTTTTCACTCTAAGGTCAACCCAACTCATATTTTATTTTATTTTATTTTATTTTTATTTCTTTCAGTCCTTCTTATGTAATCAATTACTACTTTGACCTTCACATAAAATTGAGATCCAAAAGGACCAAAACCCTTGTGCCCCTGCTTATTGGTGGTTTAAATAAACCTACCAATTTGGCCAGTTAGAAAAACCCCAAGTTCACAGCCATCAACACAGGCCTGTGGGTTTGTGGAGGTGAGTGTCACTTGCAAAGTAAACACTTGTTAATAGCCATTTAAATAGCCAAACTCTTGCTATCCTTTAAAGTAAATGACTCCTAATTTGTAGATACGTTGGACCAGGACATGAAAGAAATGCACCTATGCCTAACATGATGACCAAACCAATTCAAACTTGAGATTGCCTTGTAGATAAGCTTAAATCTCTATGTTGTTTTCAAATTACAAATGTTTATTTATTTGTCTAAGTTATTCAGTTTTGATCAATTGATTGAATAATCCGAATTCAAGCATTATAAAAGTACAATATGTGGACGACTCTCCCAACCCAATTTCTTTATTCACAATTTCAAAATTCGAATCCTAAATGTGGTTTAAGAAATCTAGCACCCCATCCCGCTAAACCACCTGGTCGTTGGTGTTTATTTTAATTATCCTTTTTTAATTCATCATAATCCCCAAATTTATATTTCTATCTATATTATTCCATTATTATTTAACAGAATTTCAACCAACGTAAATGAAATATTCCATCAGGTAGAAGGGCATGTTTCAATAGCTAAAAAAAGAGTCCTTCTCAAGTCCTTTTTTTTTTAATCTTAAGTCGAGTAATTTTACACTTGGATACAATAATCTAATAGTGTTTCAAAAAGTGTTTTTCTTTGAAATCTATTTTAAATAATTTTTTAAAAAAAACACTAGTTTTGAACTTTTTCCTTTTTTTGGAAAAGCCCATCCATACAATTCTTTTTTTTTATATTAAAATAATATTAGAAAAAGGAAAACAAACAAGTTTTTTTCCCCCCTGAAAGAGTCCCTCCAAACACCTAAATGAAGATAAATATTCCAGCTTAAATAATCATTGATTCGTATACATGTATATTCTTTTCAGATTGTTTGCATAAATTTTAGCACTTACGCTGACATTGATACCCATGGTAGGAGGCCCACATCAAAACGAATTGAGGACCCAAGGCCTATTCAGCGGAAATAGAGACTAGGAAAATAAATACAATCAACAGATCCCTTATTTTTAGGAATTGTTGGATAAGAATAACTAACTGGATATGGATAACACAGGAGGTTGCACGTGAACATGCCTAAAATAAAGGACATATGCTGCTGGAAATTTGAAATTCAGATAACATGGCATAACTGTCTTGTCCTATAAATAAAGACTGCTATTCATTTCGAATGGCCAATTCAGAATAAGGTAGCCAACTCCAAAAATAAAGGAGGACGGTTGTACCCTGAAAGCTATAAAAGGGAGCTGGATTACCCATTTGAAACACACAACGTCAATCAATCAACAAACACAGCAACAACTCTTTTAATCAAGAAGTCATCACTTCTCTGATTTTTCTTAGTTTAAATGAACAAAGATTAGCTTTAGTTCACTAGGTAGAAAATCGTTGCCTGAATATTTGTAGCTATGCCTCATTTGGCTCGAAATGGGATCATCAATGCATTCATTGGGTAGCATTATTAGGTCGTAGCCATCGCTTGCTCGGATTGGGCCAGATTTGAGGTGAGATATCAATGCGACGGAGTGGTACCCCGCATTCATATCTAGCCCATGGATGAAGAGGAGTGCAGACGGAGTCAATCAATGATCGTCGGAGTGAACAACCTCTGAGTACATCCACAAGTAGATATGGCCGGAGTCATTAATGTGGCCGATTTGTAGCTAGAGTTCTTAGCGACTACTCAATGCATCTTTGTCAGAGATATGGCCCGAGTCATCAATGCGTGTGTCTGTAGTCGAGTCTTGTAAGGTCCAAGTGGCGAGTAGCCATCGTCCTCGAATACATTCTCTTTTCAATTTAAGCTTTTGGATCCTTTTCTATCTTTAAAATACTGAATTGTAAAGTCCTACATTAAGTTGTAGAAAAATAGAGCCTTAGGGGTAGTGTTTGCCTACTTTGATTCAATCACTTTTCGATAGAAGTTTTAGGTGCATCACATCACCTTTTCACTTCGAATAAACAAGATTTCCACTTGTGTGCTATTGCACACTGGCACACCCGCACCCGAAAACCAAAAGCTCAATTTGAATTTACTGTTTTCCTATCGAACCCAGCAAATTCGAACCCTAAGCGACCACTTCAGCGCGAACGCTGAAAATTTATGCAAACACCTACCATTTAATGTAGGATTTAACAATTCAGTACTCTAAGAATCGAAAATGGTCAAAAAAAGCTTGGAACGAAGAGAAACTATATTCAGAGACGATGGCAACTCGCTATTTGGACTTTACAAGGATCAAGTACAGATGCATGCATTGAGGAATCGGGCCATATCTATGACTATAAATGCATTGAGAAGCTCCTAAAGGCTCTAGCTACAAGTCAACCACATTGATGACTCCGGCCATATCTACACGTGGATGCATTCAAAGATTGTTCACCCTGACGAGCATTGATTGACTACTACAACACTTTCCTTCATGCATGCGCTTGATATGAATGCAGGATACCACTCCGTCGCATTGATATCTCACTTCGAATTAGGTCCAATCCGAGTGAGTGTTGACTACAACCTTGTCGCATTGATATCTCACAAAATGAATGCATTAATGTATAACCTTACTTCTAACCAAATGGGCTTGGCTACAAACATTCGTGTAATGGTTTTCCACCTAGTGAACTAAAGCTAACCTTTGTTCATTTAGACTAAAAAATCAAAGAAGTGTTGACTTCTTGATTGAGAGGTTTGTTGTTGTTGTTGGATTGATTGATCGTTGGATGATTTCTTATGTGATTTGAATCCAGCTCCTTTTATAGACCTTCAACTTGCAACCACTCTCCCCTTGTTTTGGAGCTAGGCAAGCTGTCTTGACTGGGTCAATGGGAATGATTGGCCTTTCTTCTTTCTTGCCATGGCATTTACGCTATCTTATTTGAATTTCAAATTTTTAGCATCACATGGCCTTTGTTTTAGACATATTCAGGTATAACAATGCCTATTTTTAGCCAGTCTCGTTAGTTCCTATCCTAATAACCCTTAAAAGTAAGGGTTTAATTTTGACTTTATTATTTTATTTATTTTATTTTTCTATTTTCTATTTTTGCTAACTGGGCCACAGGCTCCCAATTTATTTCGGCTCAAGCCTCTAACATGGGTTGTTCCGCACGCATCGAAGTGACATGGGCCCTATTAATTGATCTCAGCATGGCGAATAGGATAAGAATTCCACCCATTCTAATTTTATACCAAAAGAGAATTCATTTTTAGGCTTGTTTGCATAAATTTTCTCCAGCCGCGCCGAAGTGGTCCCTCAGGGTTCGAACCGGCTGAGTTCGATAGGAAAACAACCAATTCGAAGTGAGCTCTCGGTGTTCGGGTACGGGCGTGCCAGTGTGCAGGAGCACATAAGTGGAAGTCTTGTGGTTTGAAGTGAAAGTGACGTGGTTCGAAGTGAAAAATGATGTGGTGTGCCTAAGACTTCTATTTGAAAAACGATTGAATCGGAGTAGGCAAACACTACCCCTAAAGTTCTACTTGCCTACAACTCAATGTAGGACTCAACAATTCAGCACTTTTAAAAATCGAAAAGGGTCGAAAAGCTTTAAATTGAAGAGAAAATATATTCGAAGACGATGGCTACTCGCCGCACAGACTTTTACAGGACTTGACTACAGACACATGCATTGATGACTCGAGTCATATCTATGACAAAGATGCATTGAGCAGTCCCTAAGAACTCTAGCTATAACTCGGCCATATTGATGACTCTGGCCATATCTACCTGTGGGTGTATTTAGAGGCTGATCACTCCGACGAGCATTGATTGACTCTGTCTGTACTCCTCTTCACGCATGCGCTTGGTATGAATGCTGGGTACCACTCTGTCGCATTGATATCTCACCTCAAACCGGGGCAATTCGAGTGAGTGATGGCTACGACCTCGTGATGTTACAGAATGAGTGTATTGATATTCTCACTTCGAGCAAAATTAGGTGTGGCTACAAACACTTGCAATGGTTTTCTACCTACTGAACTAAAGCTAATCTTTGTTCATTTAAACTAAGAAATCAAAGAAGTGTTGACTACTTGATTGAGAGAATAATTGTGTTGATTGATTGTTATTGTTGATTCCTCCTCTCTAAATGGTGAATCCAGCTCCCTTTTATAGGCTTCAAGCTGCAACAACCATCCTTTATTCATGGAGATTCCCACCTTATTCCAGATTGACCACTTGACGTAGGTGGCCACCCTTTTTTTTAGGATATTACAGCTATGCCATGTCACTTAGATTTCAAATTTCCAACAGCACATGCCCTTTGTTTTAGGCATGTTCAGGTATAACTACCTATCTTATCTTTATCAATTAGCTATTCCTATCTAACAACCCCTTAATATAAGGGATCTAATTTTGAATTTATTATTGTATTTATTTTATTTTAGTATTTTATATTTTTGGCCGACTCCGCCATAGGCCGTGATTTCACCTCGGCCTGGGCCTTCTGTGTATGCGTCGAAGTGACCTGGGCTTTATTAATTTCATCTTGGCCTGGCGAAAAGGACCAATATCAGCCCACCCCGAATCGATGAAAAATTTTTATTTTGTGGGCCCAAACATGGCTCAAACATAGATTAACAATCACAACTAATGCAATTAAGAGATCAAATCTGGGCAAAGATTCACAAAACTTTTCCATTCTAAATTTATTTGAAAGTTGTATTTAACCGGTGACAAAGAGACATTGAATAAGCACCTTTATTTATATATCAAAAAAAAAAAAACTTGATCAAGGGAAATTAACGTTTTGCATAACATAAATTGATAAAAAAAAATATATTAAAATTTTATTCACAAAAAAATATGTTTGATTTCACCATTAATTTCAATGCATAATTTTTTTTTGAAAAATCAAGTATAATTAATTAATAAATAATTTAATTATTTGAAATTAAAGAAAATAATAAATATTTTATATAAGGAATTGGTGTAGGGCGTGGCAAGAGTGTACCTAGCCAATGGACCGCGTTGGCATTGGTGTTCATATAGCTGTAATTTATATTTTGACTGAGGTCTGAGTCCTAAACAACATAACTATAGTTTATATTAACAAAATTGCAGCAACAAAGATTCAAACTCAGGTCTACAGAATGACAAAGTAATACTCCGATGCTAAATTGTTGGGGCTAGGGGTAGCAATTAGGCTGGTTGGGTTAAGTTTGGGTTGGATTGAACATGTGTTGGGTTGGAGACAGATTTCAAAAAATGGGTTGGATTGAAAATAGGGTGATATAGGTTGTAAATGTGTTTCAGTTGGGTTGTAGATTGGTTTGAAGTGGTTTCTAATGAGTTCAATACATCATTCTTATATGTTTAATCAAAACCAAGAAAAGAGAAATTAAAATTACCAGTTCCTATACTCTTAAGATGGTTTTAGAATACTAAAATAAATTACAATCAAATAAAAAAATAAATATTTTTTTTCATTATGGGGTAACCTATTTAGAACCCAACATGGACCCATTACCAACCTATCATCAACCCAATTAGAACGTAATATCAACACCAACCATATGAGACCCATCCCGACCCAATCTAATTTAAAATATGTTAGACACAACCCAACCCAAAACCATGCGGGTTGGGTTCAACCCGCGTATTGAAAACCATTTTGTCACCCCCAGCTGAGGCAAATGACTTGTTGGGCTCTCGGTTGTTTTATATAGTATTTACCAGATTAGTGCCTGATAAAGCATTATTTTTACGTAGTTTTATGCCACAATTGTGCTTGTTTTGATTAACTTTGGAACTTAAATTGGTTAAAATTTCACAAAAGTTAATTCTTATTTGCCATAGGTGAAAATTGATGAAAAGGAGCTAAAAACGGACCTAAAGCTTAAACATGGAATTAATTACGTTCATCGCACAAGGAGTGATCACATCTTATAGGCTGAAATTCCTATGTGGGGATGGAAAAGAAGAATCTCGTTTTGGCAAGAGTTCAACTTGGAAACAAATCCCGTCTTGTGCCTACAATTCCTAAAATTTTCCAAAGAATTATCCTAGACATGTTAGGAATTTGATCTAGGGTTTGAGCCCTATATATAAATAATTGTAGACAATTGTCTAGAAATCTTCTATTCTAGTCTTAGTTTTAGTCTTTAAAATTTCTAGCTTTTATATTTCTATCTTGGTTGTTATTATGGTCATGCGTGGCTAAACCACTTTATTCAGTTAAGGAGTAATTTGAGCCAACATTTTATTCAGGATTGTGAGATCTAATTAATTTATTTGTCTTTTAATTTTATACAATATTTATGTATTTTTTTATGCTTTTTGGGAAAACTCCATCTCTTATTGTTGTTTTGTTAATTGTGCAATTAGGGCCCATTGTTCAATTAATTTAACTTCATAGTTGCAGTTGAGGAAATCAAATCCGTAATTGTTTAATTGAATCAACACAAGTGAAAAGTAGTATAATTCGTTATACTACGAAAAATACACAATCTAGTTTCGAGCAACCATGTTTGTAGGTTTGTTGGCTAGGATTTGGGTCTTTTTATTTTTTTAATATTGTTAACGGGTTAAATCCTACCATTTGATTAGGGTTATTCATTAATTAGGGATTATTCATAGCGTTCGCATTTCTAGTCTATTATTAAGAAAAGATTAGGTTGGACAAGTTCTCTGAAGGCTATACCCAATTTATTGCATGGATTAAAAGCTATTTTTGAATGAATGATCAATCTATGAAAACGTTGTGTGAAGAATTACCCTTAATTTCTTTCTAGATTTACTTTTGATTTCCATTCAAAACCCCCTTTCTTTATTTATTTTGCACTCTTGGTTATCTTGGAAATTAGTCGACAAGTTATTCCCTGTGGGATCGACCCTTCTCACCCTATCTACAAATTAACTTTGTAGTTAGAGGAGTAGGATTTATTGGATTCGACCCCGATCAGTGCCAAAGGTTAAAACTCAAGTCTACATCATAACAAAGTAATACTCTGCCACTAGACTGGTGGGGTGCATTAGTTGTAGGCTCGCTGTTAGCTTTTGTGTGGTATTTTTGACACTTTTCATATTGTCCTTATTTTTTGAAATTATTTAAATTGAACCAATAAGTTGTCAAGGAAATTTTTATTGGCTAAATTTATCTCTTTCAGAAAAATAAGTATGTTTTCATTTCATCAATGAGAAATAATCAGCCAAAATGAAGATTATTTTGGCCAGATGGTCAATATTCATGAATATGTTATTTGTCGGATTCTTTCATCTATGCAAAATAATTGGCCCAAAAAAAGATTAGTTTGGCTAGATAGTTGATACTCATGAATATGTGATATATTATGTCTATGCAAAACAATCGGTCCAAAGGAAGATTATTTTGATTAGACAATGGATAGTCATAAATATTTGAATTACGTTTTGCTCAACATGCTGGCAATTCGTCAATCTAAAGCAAGACATGTTGCTAGGCCATTTTAGTTATCAATATTTATGAACTACGTGACACCATTTAGAGTTGTTATTTCTATCCATTTAGTAAATAACAATGTCATGTTGGGTATTTAGGAAACTATCAATATTCATGAACAATGGACAAGAGTGTGACTTACAAGTTGTTATTTTTGTCCAAAGACTAAATAACATTATTGTGCTAAGTATCTTGAGATGGGTCCAACTGTAGGTAATATGTTTGATATATTTATTATTCACACATGTGCATGCTATATGCGGTAGATTTACTTTGAGCATATTTAATTTTCTTTATAGTATTTTTAATATTTACCATCATGAATAACATCTTTGTGTGCTCAATAGCACAAACCTTAAGAAATAGAAAGAGTGCTTTCACTACTACAAAATACCCAAATAGCCACGGATTTTAACCACGAATTTTTTCTATCGCCGCTAGCCATGGATTTAAATTTTTAACCAAAAAATTTAGTCACGAAAAAATCCGTTGCCAAATCCGTCGCTCATTTGGCACCAAAATTTCGCGCCATTGTTTTCCATGGCCATGGATTTTTACTCGTCACTAAATCCATGGCTAAATATAAAAAGTACAATAAAAATTTACTTTGGACATTTAGCCAAGGAAAAATTCGTAGCTAAATATAAAAATTACAAAAACAAAAAAAAATGTTTAATAATCCATGCCTAAAATAAATAAAAAATTACAAAAAAAAGTATAATTTGAGACTTATCTGTGGCTAAAAAATGCAAAGAAATTTAGCCACAGATAAATATAGAAATTACAAAAAAAAAGGTTAATTTGACATTTAGTCATGGATTTTTCTGTAGCCGTAATATAAAAATTACAAATAAAAAATGTTTAATTTGAGACTTATCCATGGCTAAAAAATGCAAAGAAATTTAGGCATGGAAAAATTTATGGGTAAATATAAAAATTAAGAAAATAAAAATAATTTGACATTTAGCCATTGATTTTTTCGTGGATAGAATACCAGAATAACAAAAAAATGTTTAATTTAAAATCTATGGCTAAAAAATGCAAAGAATTTTAGCCACAAAAAAATCACTGGCCAAATATAATAATCCCAAAAAAAAAATTAATTTGACACGTAGTCATGGATTTTTCTGTGGCTAAAATATAAAAATTACAAAAAAAAAAATTAATTTGAGATTTAGCCACGGGAAATCCGTGGCTAAAAAATGCAAAGAAAACATGCAAAGAAATTTAGCTACAGAAAAATTCGTGGCTAAGTATAAATGTTTTTTAAAAAAGATCAATTTTACATTTTGCCACATATTGTTCTGATGATGGCACTATATTTTAAAATTTGATTGATTTTACTTTGTTAGGTACACTAAATTTAACTAAATGAATTGATAATTTCACATACAATGAATAAGATCACTTAATTTTTTTAAATTGAGTCAAAATAATGTATGAAAACTTTCAAATTTTGATAAGGTCAAAGTTATAATTTTTAATTTTGATTTTTTTTTATCACAAATTTATCTGTGTGTAAAAGTAAAATTAAAAAAATTTATAATTTGCACAATTTAATATTTCTTAGTTAAACTATAATAGTTATGACTTAATAAAATATATTCACTTAATAGGTACAAATTAGTAAAATTTGTTCACAAATTTAATAAGTATATATACAAATATCAATACACATACATAATACCATAAGTATTAAATAACCACCTACTTAACTAAGAAGCACTTCATAGCTTAGTGGCAACCCGTTGGACAATCTACCAAGAGATCTTGAGATTTAGCCCCTCTTGTAATGCTGAAATGCAAATAATAGAAGGGGATAGTGGCTGTGGGGTGGGCTAAAGTGGAGTGTGGGTACGGATGGCTAGTAGACTTGGTTATTTTAAATAATGATTTTTTTTGGACCCAGATTTTTCCGTGACTAAATTTTCCGTTTAACCACGAAAAAATGAGTGGCTAAATCAATTTTTTTAAAAAAGAAAGTAACATTTGGCCATGGAAATACCCGTGGCTAAGTTTGGCCACAAAAAAATTCATGGCTAAAATCAAAATTTAGCAACGAATTTTTCTATGGCCAAAATTTGTGGCTAAATCCGTGGTGGAGTTTAGCCATGCCACTTTTAGCCACAAAGTTTTTCCATGGCTAAATCCGTGGCTAAGCTATTTAGCCATGGATTTTTTTCATTGCTAAATCCGTAGCTAAGCTATTTAGCCACGGATTTTGGCCAAAATTTGTTGCTAAATTGTTGGTTTCTAGTAGTTTTTATGAACGTACTTCGTTGCATAAACTAGACTATGCATTAGGGTTTGACATTCATGTGGATCGAATTTTTAGTATAGTATCGTTGATAGAGAGCCTCATACAAGAAGTAAGACCAATCAAATTACATTAGTCTAACAAACAAGCAACGTACAAATTCCGGTATCCATAAGCAAACGTATCTTTCGAGAAAGAAACTGCCAAAGTTTTAAAAGCATGTAGCAAATTGTTTCACTATAGAAAAAAAGGTCGAAATGGGCATTATTCTCAAAAAACTCATTTCAATGTGGTATAAATGCAAAGGAAACATAATAAAGTAAGAATAATCCAATCTTATAATAAAATAAAGGTCCCTAAAATATAAATGTTGAAAAACATTCTTGGAAATAATTTTTAATATACTTCTTTTAACACCATTTATTTTAAAAAGCCTTGGATTTGAAAAGGTTTTCTTTTCAACCCTTGATTGGACTTTCCAATCCCGGCCTTCCTATTCAAATTTTGTATTAATATTCAATTGAGTCCAACAAAATTTTAAACATATAATATTTGGTCCTACAAAACTACAAATTACATAAAAGTCACAAATTATTCAAATAAGTGACAAATAAGTATTAAAGATGTGAACAATAACATATCTTAGACACGTTCACAATATTTGAACACAATCTGGATACAGGAGTACACTCCTTGATCAGTCCTCTAATGAGGCTCTAATACCAGAGCTATTGAGTGCGCGCCTGATTCGCGGAATTAAACAAACTTCGAACAATTTAAAAAGGAATGATAGAACACTCTTTATGTTCTTATACAAAGCTAAAATATTAGAAAAGAAAGGAAATAGAAATGGAAACTGAGAGAAATTTGGTTGATTCTCAAGAGAGTGCAAAGAGATGTGTTTTTCTTCGATGTCTTCTTCATCTGAGAATGCCTCCTTTTATAGGCAAATTTTGGACTACAAAGCCTCCTTTCAATTTGGTTGAATAAGAGATAAGTGAAGCTTGTGATTCTACAATACAGATTCCTTCATCTTTTTGTAGTGGAGTCTATAGGTTCAGGTGGAGCTTTATTTTTGCCAGGCTTCTTTTTGAATGGGGCCACCATGTTTCTGTAATTTTACCATTCTATCATATTCTCATTATTGTGTCTCACTGGGGAATCCAATGTGTTCCAATAGTCACTCCCATATCCTTATTGTCATAGGATGCTTGCTCAACTTCATATTGTTCCCAATATTCATCAAATTTTTTAGTTACAATTTTTGGGACATCAACTTGGAGTGTGGCAATATCAAACAAGAACTTTCTAACTACTCCACTAGTTTGTTTAAATGGATTAAATAATGAGGTTTTGAATAACCTTCTTCCATCTGCGATAAAACTTGGTTTTGGTTTGTCTTTTTTAACAAGAGATTTTTCAAATTCTTTTTGAATACTTGGACAAATATCATATAATCTGATAAGGGGTCCTTCTATATTCTTCAGGAATTTCATAAATCATATGTTTGATCATGGCAGGGAACTCTCAAATATGCATGGGTTCCATTGGGTTGAATATAGCATGACAGACTAATCCCCATTCAATAGCTTCAAGTGAAAAGGGATGTAATTGTAGACTAATCGCATTTATATGATACTTTTGAAAATATGTTAAAAAAGCTTCTCTTTCAAGAATTGCTTTAATTCTTGATTCATGAATCATGCCATTGATTTTTTTCAAAGGCTTCTATTGGCAATGTTCTTTCTGCTTCTTCAAAAAATGCAATTCTTCCCAATCTGTTCAAATGAGGATTGTGTACCTCTATTTCTAACACATTCACAAAATTTCTAGTTATGTTAACTAGATTAGAGTCGTTGTTTTCTTCTGAAAAGTTCATGTTTAGAATCATGCTTGTTGCAATTTGTCTTATTAACTAGAGTTTGTCACAAGACTTTTTTATTTCTTGTAATAATTCAGTCATAGCTCTCCTGAAATCTGCTCTTTTTCCCATTATATGGGTTTTCCATATTTTGTTTAAAGGCTCATAAAATTTTCCATCAATTCCAAGATTATAAAAATCTTTTGGCTCTTCAATTTTTTGAGGAGCTGGATTATTAATGGCATTTGTATAACTATAAGGGGTGAACCAACACTAATTGTCAGGGATATACCAATATTGATGGTTTGGAGGATACTAGTATTGATTGTTTGGCATCATGCTTGGTGCTTCTCTGGGTGCAGAGTTTCTTGCTCCTTTTGAGCTAAAGGCATCAAGTTATTTTACTTGGTACTGTGACAATGCAAAAGAATATATTAGATTAATATCCATTTGGGTGCTACTAAGATAATTTGCAAGAATATTTTTATCAAAATTAATATGAACAACTTCAAAAGAAAACTGAGAGATATAGTTTGACCATCTCACTCTTCTAGGATAGTCTTCAACTTTTTTTCTTTTTTAGAAAATCCCTAACAGCTTTATCATCGGTCCTAATAAGGAACTTAACTGGTGCTAAGTATATTTGAAATCTTTTAATACCATTTTTTATGGCTAAAAGTTCTTTTTCGAAAATGATATAGTTCAATTCACTAGGTTTGAATTTACCAGAATTATATCCACAAATTAACTCATCAAACCACCCTTTATGTTCTTTGATAACTTGTAGTAAGTCATCATCTTTCTGAATATCCTTTTGGGATATATTCACGGCTTTGAGTACTACTCCCCAAAACATATCTGAAGCATCAGTTTCTAAGATCAGTAGATCTGTTTCTTTTGGGAAATAGATTTTCAAATTTGGTTTGAAGAAACCTTTTATTTCTTATAACCTTCTTGTATCTTCATCAGACCAATCAATTTTAGTGTTGACATTTTTTTGATTTTTCTGAGCATTTTTTAATTTTTCTGAAAAAGATTTTTTCCCATTTAGAAAGATTCTTAACAAATTATTTGTCATAGTTAAGCAAACCTAAAAGACTTTGTAATTCTTTTAATGTTTTCAGTTTTTCTGGGAACTCTTTTGTTTTAGTAGTAATATGAGGTTGAAGGACTATGCCTGTAGAGCTTTGGATTATTCCTAAGTAGTCTATTTCACTTTTCTCCAACTCTATCTTATTGGGACTTAGAATTATCCCATTATCTTTAAACGTTTTGCAAACAATTTTTAGATGCTACTTATGTTCCTCAAGTGTTTTTGAGAAAATGAGAACATCATCAATATAAACTAGACAAAAAATCTTTAAGGTCTTTAAAGATTCCATCCATCCATCTTTGGAATATTTGTGGAGCATTACATATTCCCAATGGTAACATAGTCCACTGGTAATGACCATAAGGAGCTGAGAAAGCAGTTAATGGTTTTAACTCCTCTATTAATTTGATTTGCCAAAATCCTAACTTACAATCACATTTACTAAACACTTTGGCTCCTCCAGTTTGGTTAACTAGAACATCTTTTCTAGGGATGAAGTATCCATCAAATTCTAGATTTTCATTTAGTTTTTTATAGTTGATTACCATTTTAGCTTTACCTCTTTTTGCCTCACTATGTTTCATTACTAAAAATGTTGTACTAGAATGAGGACTTGTAGTTTCTTCTATTAATCCTTTTTCTCGTAACTCTTTTATCTATTTTTGAAACTCATCTATATCTTATTTAGTATAGATCGTTAGTTTCCATTTCTTTTGTAACAAAGCAGTTTCGTTACCATTGGTCGTTCATAGTAATGAAATAATTGGTTACAAATAGTTACATAATGGTTATGAAAAATTCCGCCAAATTTCCGGCGGACGCCACCCGAATTCCACCAGTGGAAATTTTCGCCGGAGTTCCGTCAGACCGCCGCCACCCTCACCAGCCTCTCCACACACCGGACCGATCGCCACCGCCCGCTTCCCCACCATCATTGGAATAATATCCTTCAAAATGTGCAAATTTTTGCAACTGAGAGGATTTGAACTCGTGAACCTCGCGGTTGATTGGCAAGCACTCCACTACCAAGCTATTCCGAGAAGTTGTGATATATTTTGTTTTGTTGTATACTTATTATATATATATATATGTTTTACACTTTTAAATACTTATATTTGCTAATACAATTTTGATCAATCTATCTTGTTCATACCTCTTTTAAAAGTTGAATTTGTTTGTATTTTTGGATTTATTTTGATGTTACATGAATTTCGGGACAATTTGTTTTAATGAAATACATTGCATGCACATGTAATAGTTTAACATTCTTTTTTCCGTTTTAAGAAAATTTCAAAATTCTTTTGATATGTTGTGTTTTTAGCCTTTCATTTAATTATTTAATCAACTTTTTAAGTTTTTTTAGAAAATTTCAAAATTTCATTATAATTCATATTTCTACTTATGTTTTCAATTAAAAAATTATTTTGCTTAAATTTTATTTTTTAACTAATCATAAGTAGAAAGTATATTATAAATGATTAAAAAGATAGTATAAATGATAAATAGGTAAGAAAGATAAATTTGCACAGAATTTAGCATATTTTTAATTTTATATTATTTAAATTTAATCATTTGATTAGATTATATCTCTTTTTAGATTGCACACACAATGAATGTGCTCGATACGCAATTTATTACTATTATTACCAAATTTATTTAGTAAAATGATATGTGCAAACAGATTAATATTTAGTCACATCATTACTAAAATTTGATTTGGTATAGTAGTTTTATAATAATATTTGCATTGTAAGGTCAATGGTTCAATTATTTTTGGGCACCATTAGTATTATTTCACAAAATGATCTTATTATAGGACAAACATCGAATACTATGAACAATTCCAAAGTATTTTTCTTAAGATGCTTTGGTTTGAAAACTTGTACAAATATTTTGGTTTCAAGTTATTAATTGTGACAAATATTTACTGTTTCATAAGATCTTTTTATCAAATTCAAAAGGAAAATACTATGGTAATCAAATTTGTTAACACTAAAACATCAAATTCATAACTAAGTTATTTGTCAAAAAAATGTTAATATTAACAAATATTTTAGTATTACCATATGTTAAAATTTTGGTTACAAATACATGTTCGTAACTAGCACAAAAAACTAATAGTAACAAAAATTTAGTTTTTGTAATGAATTTTATCTTTTGTTACAATAGAAATATTTTTTCATAACCAATAAATATCAAAAGCAACAAAATTTGTCTTTGGTTACCAAAACGTTGGTATATGGTAACCAATAAATACTTTAGTTACCATAACTATTCTTTGTAACTAACTTCAGCTCCATTACAATAGTTTTCGTTATCTAAAGTGCATTTTGTTGTAGTGTCTAATCTTCAACACTACAAGTCTCTTGACTTAAAAACTAAGTTTGAAACTTAAGTGGTCTGAATAGACGTTATCACAAAATCGGGGCAATAGAGCAATTGTCACAAAATATGAAGAAATAATATAATAATACAAACGCTATTCAAACTAGGGTAAAAAGGAAAGATTTTTACAAAGCGGGGTATTTTGAAAAGGTTGTTCCAAAAGTAGGGCAATTAAAAAATTCTTTCACATTCTTGTGGGCCTAGTTTTAAGCAAGAAAATGAATGAACTACTAATTTGGCAATAATTTCTCAAGAAATTTTTACCATTGGGTTAAATAAATTGCAGGACTTGGTATATTCCAACATAAAATGCAAAAGAAACAAAAATAGGGTATTTGTTACTTTTGCGTGAGAGTTGGTTATATAAAGAAAAATGTCCCAAATAGGTCATTTGTTGTGCAAAGAATATGGACTCTCAATTTTGTTTGTTTATAAACTAATTGATTTCACTTTAGTACTTGTTTACATTTAATGAATGGACAAAGGACAAACTATTCACATCGCCGTCATGATTCAGGATTGATTATAAGGTATCTGGTGCCAATTGGTGTTGAAAGATACATCTATATGAAAATGGCAATAAAACTTTGTTGAAGGCTATTGGTGTCCATAATGATCTCCCATAATGCTATATATTTGAATTTGGAGAAAACACTACTAGAAAAAAGACATTTAGCCACGGATTTTAGCCACGGATTTGGCAAAAAATCCGTGGCCAAGGAGATTAGCCACGGATTGGCCACGGATTAGCTACGGATTTTTCCCGTGGCTAACCTTCGCCACGGCTGGGCTTAGCCACGGCCAAGCCGTGGCCAACTTTGGCCACTTTTTTCTAGACATGGCCTAGCCGTGGCTAAGGGCCACGGATTAGCCACGGCCAGGCCGTGGCCAATCTGTGGCCACTGGAAAAAAAAAAAAAAAAGCTAATTACACCCAAACCCGCGCCCCAACCCGGACTTGAAACCCGCGTCCCCAAGCTTTTTTTTTTTTTGCGCTGAAGGAGATTCGAACACGGGACATCAATGGTATAAATGGAGCATGCAATCGTTGCGCCAAGAGAGTTCTTTGGTTATTGATTGATTTTTTTTATACTTAAACTATATTGTTACAATATTTTAAACTTAAATTATCTAATAAATTTCATTAGTTTTTTCAATTTTTGTAATTTAATTTTAGTAATTTTTATAAATTATTAACCAATTATTTTTTTTTAAAAATAAAGATATTTACCTTTGACTTTATCGTTCAATATTCAACTTTTTTTTTATGACAAATATATAATAAACTAATATATCAAAAACAAAAATTATAACAAAAGTCTATTTATATAATTTATATTTAGATAATAGCAACTTTAATTCGTGATAATTTGTCAATATCTTCGTATATGTGTGGTATTATATAATATATGTCAAGTATATATATATCATATATATATATATATATCAATATATGTATCTATTTTAAATATGTCCATGTATATATGTATCAATATATATATATATATAAATGTCCAAGTATATATATTGATAGATATGTATCTATTTTAAATATGTCCAAGTATATATGTATCAATATATATATAAATGTCCAAGTATATATATGTATCAATATATATATGTATCCAAGTATATTTAGATAATTTATATTGAGATAATTAAAATATCAATAACAAAAATTTATCCGTGGCTAACTAGTTTTTTTTCATTTTTGTTTGCACCACAAATAAATTTATATATATATATATATTGATACATATGTAAATTTATATTGATACATATATTTATATATCCAAGTATATATGCACCAATATATATATATATATATATTTGTGACTAATCCATGGCTATATATATATATATATATATATCATGTATATATACATATGTTCAAGTATATATATATCAATATATGTGTATATATATATGTCCAAGTATATATATCATATATACATATATCAATATACGTATATGTCAATCTGTATCTCATATATATTAATATATTATATGTACATTCTAATCCTCTATATATAGTCTATATGATATAAGTATATATCTATATATAACATATCTAATATATGTTATAAATGTAGTGTACGTATATATAGATTCAATATATATATATATATATATCTAATCATATGTACTATATATGATCAATCATCTATATGAAATAAACATATATTAATGTATTATATATCTAATATATGTTATATCTGTACTTATACATCTAATATATATACAGCTAATTATATATAAATACACATATATATAAGTATATCTAATCTTATACGTATGTAATATATCGAATCATTTATTATATATATATATTACTTAAGTATAGCAAAAATTAATTATTAAACAAAAAGTTAAAGTGGTGTAGTGGTTTAATGCTCTAACTTTAACTAACAGGTCAAGAGTTCAAATCATATTTGTTGCAAAATAAAAATAAAATTTTTAGCCACGGTCTGGCCGTGGCTAATCCAGCCACGGCTAGACTGTGGCTAAATCGTGGCCCTTAGCCACGGCTAGGCCGTGGCTAGACCGTGGCTAAGGGCCACGGCTTAGCCACGGTCTGGCCGTGGCCAAATTAGCCACGGCTAGGTCGTGGCCAAGCCGTGGCTAACCATTGGCGGCAAAACTGGCGCCAAATTTAGCCACGACATTTAAGCCGTGGCTAAATCAGCCACGGGTAATCCGTGCCCAATCCGTGGCTAAAGCTCAAAAAAAATTTTCACCGAAAACCGTTGCTAATCAATGGCGAATCCGTGGCTATTAGCCACGGATTTTTCCCGTGGTTAAAATCCGTGGCTATTTACTCTTTTTCTAGTAGTGAAAGTTTAGACTACGCCATCATTGAGATGGAATTTGATATCTATTTCCTATTTGGACAAATCCAAATTCACTTGTCCTTTAGGAAATGTAATTTTCAGTATTTCTCTAAATTAAAGTATTGATGGGACTAATATTTCAATATGTTGTTTTGTCCATTTTGGACACCAAACCTTTAATGAAGATGAAAAACAATTTTAAAGCAACTTTGGTACTAAAGTTAAATTAGATAATGAAAATTCGTTTGTATGACAACATAAGCAATTAAGTAATTTCTCTGAATAGAGAATAAAGATGCTTATGTCAAAATGAATTCCTGATTTTATTGTTCTTGTAGACTTAAAAATTTGTATATAATGTACAAAGGAAAAACACACAAATATAAGGAAAATAAGTGCAAATAGGAGAAAGAATCTTTAGAGTTGATGCAGATAGACTTTTGCAAACCATTCCTCATGGCATTATAAAATGGATAACAATTGCTATTAACTTTATTGATGATTACTTTTATGTGGTTATTTGTACTTGATTACTAAGTAGACATAGTCTTTGGAAACAACTTTTGTGTAAGATACTAAAATCTGCAGTTATCAAACTATGGAGAATTTCAAGCAAAGTAGTAGCTAAAACCCAATACGAGATGTGGACAGGGAAGAAGCCTAGGATTAGGCATTTTCATGTCTAGGGATGTCCAATTGCGGGTAGGTCTTATAGGCCCAATAAGGATATCTTAGACTAAAGAACAATGGACTGCTACTTTGAAAGGTACTCAAAAATTTGGTGGGGGGGGGGGTGTTTAAATCTTATAATTACTCAAATAAGTCATTTCTAAAACAGGGAATGCTAAGTAAATTGAGAATGTTGTTTATAGTGGGAGCAATCAAAATAGAAAGGTTGTGTTAGATGAGGAATGTGTTCGCATTCCCTCTACAGTTACAGCTGAAAGGGGATTGGATAGTTTATCCATGTACTCTACAACTTGAAAATCAGGATATTAAAAAAAAAAACCACAACTGCAATTGAGATGCACAGTAATCAAGTAGGGAATCATCATATATTTAAGGTGGTGAACCCCAACAACCACAAACCTAAAGTAGCAATAAAGAGATCCACCAGATAAAGGAGAAATATAATTTCGGATTACTATATTGTTTATCTCCAAGAGCATGAATTTGATATGGGGATTACAAGTTATTTCTACATCTTTTAGTCAAATCAAATTGTATTTGAATTCTGATCCATAGATCAGGGTCACTACTAGAAAACTAAGGTTTTGGCCATGGAAAAATTCGGTGGCCAAATATAGCGTGGCTAAAACTGGTCACGGACATTGGCCACGGAATTTAATAAAAAAAATTAAAAATTTTATTATGTTGGTTACGGATTTATCCGTGGCCTAATTTTAGATTTTATAAAATAAATTAAATATGGCCACGGATAAATTTTTTATTTTTTAAAATATTTAAAATAGCAACGGAAAAATCCGTGGCCATTTGTGCAGACTTTTTCACTATTTAATTTGTTTTAATACACCCCAAAACCTGCATTTTTTTCAAAATTCAAAATACCAACAAACCTAATTACTAACAAACTGTATATCAATGTAATACTAATAATTCATATAGCATATATACAATTAATAATTAATATTGTTGTATTAATTTAATACATGAATTCATACAAAATAATTCATACAATAATATATATATGAAAGTTCCTAAAGATCAAATGTCGGAATCTCATTGTCTCCATCATCCTCGTCATCGTCGCTTCATTTTCATCCCAAGCAATTATAGCAGACGAAGTAGAGCCCTTCTTACGCGGCAGAGCTAATCGACGCGTGAGTTTCTTTAGGTTGGCCGGCATTAGGGACACGATTTTTTGAAGGCCGGAGATCTCTCGACCATGCTTTTCTTCCATCTTGGCCATCTTCTGACTGTGTTTCTCCTCTAACTCACTCATCTTTTGTGTTTGCTCCTCTGTCTTGCGGCCAACCCGAGTATTTAAGTCAGTCCATGAGCTGGAAGACTCAACTGTCACAGTAGAGGGTCCACGGGCAACCCCATACCAACGACCCTTCTTTGGACCGCCGACTGTCTGCTTCCAAATCTATAACGTATATATATATTTTTAATAAAGTATATATATATATATGTATATATATATATATATTAATAAGTATATATATCTAATAAATACACTTTTGAATGTTACCTCCAATTTGTCGGGCTGCTGAATAGGTCCGCCCTGTGGATTCTCGGCGGCTCGAGAACAAGCTTCGTCACAATTTGCTCTGAAGGTCTCCTGCAAAAAATAACATACATAATTGTTATAAAAACATTTTTGGTAATAATAAGCGACAATAAAAATTAATAGAAAGCTACCAAAGTAGTCTCTACTCGCTCATCGACATAATGCTCAGTTCCATCCTCATCAATTGAATAATGGAGAGCCTCAAATGTTTCGTTTACTATAGGCCAACGTCCATATTTATCCATCTGCAATTAAAATAAAGTAAAATACAAAGACAGTAATGAGATAAAACCGTAAAAATCAACGCTACTTCAATTAATTAAATAAATTACAAGGAAAAGTAATTACTCACCAAATGATCTTGCCACCTTAAATGAGATATGGCTCCTCCTTTATGGCCAAGGAATCCCCTTCTATCACATGTCGATGCTCGGTTTGCCCTATTCTGCTCGCGGATCCTCTGAAACTTTGGGCTGTCCCATAAGACCCGTAAAGCATCCCAAGATTTCTCACCTATCCAATTGGGCCTATGGTTGTCCCTACGAGCTTTATCCAATCTATTTTTCAAAATTTTCGAACCCTTATGCTCGAAGTTCTTCCAAACTCGGCTCGAATGATTAGGCCGCCAAAAGAATTTTCTCTAAAAAAAAACAAGTAAAAAAAATCATATACAAACAAATTGTAATAATAGTCAAATTTCATTTAAGTTAAGTAAATAGACATACATTAAACTGGGCAAATCACATCTCACGAACATCTTAGGGGATCTTTTTCCAAGTAGGCCACGGTCGTTTGAAACCATTCTCAATTATCCACCCGATCTCCTCGACACATTTCTCCTCGAGATCAAACCTATTGTACAAGTGGCCAAACAATATTATACATTGAAATGCACATAAAATATATAGACTATATATCTATTTATTGATAAGAAGCAAACTTATATAAATCAATTCACTTACTCTTTTCCTCGTGGCATTATGAGAACCTGTTGGCCACCGGTATCACTATTTTGAGACATATCGGTGGATCAACCTTCATTCATCACCGTTGATGGGGCAGACCCTAAGGCAGGGGATGGAGGATTTGATCTTGAACTACCTAAATGAATGTTGAGATTGGTCGGTGGAGGCATATGCCGATTAGACCCTGAGTCCGACACTTTCTCCTTGCCTTTTTTTGATCTCCTGGCCATCTATTTCATAATTCTCAACAAATAATCGACAAACTTAATAAATTGTTAATAGACTACACAACAATAGATCACACATCAATTATGAATAAATACAAATTAATAATTCACAAGCTTCAACTATATCATAACATTTCACAGAAGAATTCATGACGATGAATCGAAACCATCAACTACATCAACCATTAAAATAAAAATCCTATTCATCATCTTCATCTTCATCATCATCGTCGTATTCAATCGCATCATCCCCTTCGTCGTCATCATCATCAAGTTCCTCATCAACTTCATCCTCCTCATCATCGTCATACTCGTTCGCTTCCTCTATTATCTCATCATCTTCAAGTTCATTATGAATTGCGTTATTGTCAAAAAATCACCTCTTCTAGTGGACCATCAACATCTACCAAAACACCAGTAGGTTCATTATCGAGCACAGAATTTGCAACGGGTGAAGATTCTTGCAACAAATCATCAGTAACAATTTTTTGATTGGCTACTCTACTTCGTAGTCTGGTTTTAATTACAAAACGCCAATTCAATTTATCCCTCCTTGTGCCTGGATAGGGTATATAATATACTTGAGATGCATGTTGTGCAATAATGAATGGATCGTCTTTTGGATATCTCTCATTAATTTTGATCTCTACAATGCCATATTGCGGGTGTATCTTCATACCCCTCTTAGAAACAAAGTCAAACCAATGACATTTGAATAAAACAACCTTCTTTTCAGGTATACTGGGATATTCTAACTGAATCACTTCTTTAAGTATGCCATAGAAATCTATAGTCTCGTCGCCCCAAATACAAACACCAGCATTGTAAGTGTTCATACATTGTGCGTTCTCATCTATATGAAAGACATATCCATTCACAGTGTACCTTTGCCATGTTTTAACTTTACGATTTGATCCCCACGCCAAATTACGTAAATTTTGATTAATGATATTATTTGTGGGATCATGAACCTACACAAATAATTACACTGTCATAATATTTATAACAAACCAGTATATATACATTTTTTATTTTAATTAAAACAGTACTTAATACTTCACAAGTTTTGCCATTCGATCAAAACAACCTTTAGATAAATTGTAGTCGGATTTTAATGACATCATTTGAAGAGTCATTGATAACTTTGTCTGATTGTCACAACCTGGCCACAATGGTCGATTCGAAGCCTCTAATATGTCATAAAACTATTGGGCTTGCATATTAGGATGTTGATCATTATTTCGCGGCTTGCATACGATGGTGTAATGCATCCACACACATGGCATCATATACCAAATTCTCGTAATTATTGATTCCATATGAAAAGTTAGCTTGATTCGAAGAACTAGCACCACCGACCTCCACGTGTTGAGATTCTGAAGCTAACTCGCCATGTGAAATCCAATACCAATACTCAGATTGAAACCCAAATTTCATCAAATCGTAACGCACATTACTAGTATCCTTATAGTTTATATTAGTACACTTTGAACATGGACACCTAATGAGACCTTTATCAGCTATATACTGCAATTGTGTAGTTGCGAATTGAATAAACTGATTAAGGCCATTCATAAATTGTTTGGTGTAATTTTTCCGATCAACAGTTAACCTATTATACATCCAACATCGAATTTCACGTATATCCATATTCTGTAAATAAAGAACGAAGGTAAGTTAACATCATTGTTGGACTTCACATCTAGATAAATTAAGTTAGTCAATTAATATTTTTTCAACATGCTTCATTAATATCACAATACATAAACACTTATCTCTCACATAATTATTTCACACATTGTTCGACATTCTTCCTATCAAACACATTTTTTCACTATTCAACCATACAAGAACAACAAAATTCAACCCAAAATAAAATATTCATAACAATCTAAGCAAACACATTCATAACAATCCATAATCCAATCAAACGTGTTCAAAATAATCCATAGTCCAAACTTATTCAAAACAATCCATAATCTCAACTTATTCACAACAATCAATTGAATAAACTTATTCATACCAATCCATAATCCAAACAAACTTCTGCACAAAAATTCATAATCCAAATAACTTTGTTCATAACAATACATAATCCAAATATGTTTACAACCTTGTTCATAAAAATTCGTAATCCAAATCATAATAATTCATGCCTTGCTTAAACTTCACCGCCTCAAATTACATTTATGCTATTATCCTACAAATAATATCACAACAACAAAACAACAGACAAATTTCAAATTAGAACTCAACGAGAAAAAAATTACTAGCCAAAAATAACAATAACATATGTGTGTGACGTGCGTGGGGGGAGAGGCTGCTGGGGGTAGGGCGAGGGGCAAAGGGGGTGGGGAGGGGCTGCTGGGGGTGCAGAAGGGCCTGCAGGGGGTGGGGGGCTGCTGGGGAGGGGGAGAGCAGCTGGGGGGGGAGGGCAGCTGGTGGCGGGGAGAGGGGACCAGCGATCGGGGGGGAGGGGGAGCGGGTGGGGGGAGGGCGCTGCAACTGGCTGGGGGTGGGGGGGGGGGAGGGCGCCGCGACCGGGGGGACGACGGGGGCTCGCAACAGCGGAGCCGGTGAGGACGCCACCGTCGACAGCCGGGGGGGGAGGGGGAGGAGGTGACCAGGCAGGGTGGCGGCATTGGGGGGGGGTTAGGGTACGAACCTTGTGGGGATGGGGAGAAATGAGATCTGAAAAAATTGGCTAAGTGTTTGTTATATACGAACACTTAGCTACGGATTTAGTTGCCATGGCCACGGATAAATCTGGGGCTATTTAAAATTTTAAAAAATTATTTGGCTCTTGGTCACAGAGATATCCGTGGCCCATTTAAAATTAAAAAAAATATATATTAAATCCGTGGCCAAAATGCTTTTTTTTTAAATATTAATTTTATTTACAGGCCACGGATAAATCCGTTGCCACCATGCATTTAAAAAAAATAATAAACTTATTTTTGGCCACAGATTTATCCGTCGCCAAGACCAACTTTTTAAAAAAAAATATTTAAATGTGATATTGGGCCACGGATTTATCCAAGGCCACAAGTCAAAACTCGTAGTTGACTTTTTTCGAATCGTGTGTTTTCGTTAATTAGGTTAGACGGAACCGTACGATTGGAGCAATACAACTTCAACACTAATCAATCAGCTTTGAAGTCCTTTTTTTTTATAATTCCTACATAAGTTAATTGACGTTAGCGTACATTGACACCGGCGTACG
This sequence comes from Petrea volubilis, assembly GCA_026212405.1. Taxonomy (NCBI): domain Eukaryota; kingdom Viridiplantae; phylum Streptophyta; class Magnoliopsida; order Lamiales; family Verbenaceae; genus Petrea; species Petrea volubilis. Next base: position 24,716,099 of record CM047870.1, read on the forward strand.
AAGTTATACGTATATATCACTGAAATAGAAAACGCATTCTCGTTCATTAAACTGCGATTTTCAACGCATAAGAAGCGAAAATATAAGGTCCGTGACGAAAATTTGACAATTTTGAAATGGTTCAAACCATTTAATACCTCGTAATGTCGAGCTGTGCGATTTATGCAAGCCGTTTAAAATTAAAAAAAATATATATATTTATTGGCCACGGATAAATCCGTGGCCAATACGCATTTTTTTTTAAAAAAATTAATTTTATTTACTAGCCACGGATAAATCCGTGGCCAATATGCATTAAAAAAAATAATAAACTTATTTCTTGGCCACGGATTTATCCGTGGCCAAGTCCAACTTTTTAAAAAAAAAATTTAATTTGTTATTGTGCCACGGATAAGAGTCAAAACTCGTAGTTGACTTTTTTCGAATCGTGCATTTTCCTTAATTAGGTTAGATGTAACCGTACGATTGGAACAATACAACTTCAACACTAAGCAATCTGCTCTGAAGTCCATTTTTTTGATAATTCCTACATAAGTTAATTGACGTTAGCGTACATTGACATCGGAGTACAAAGTCATATGTGTATATCACTGAAAGTGCAAAACGCATTCTCGTTGATCAAACTTCGATTTTCAACACATAAGAAGTGAAAATATAAGGTCCGTGACGAAAATTTGACGATTTTGAAATGGCACAAACCTTTTAATGCCCCGCAATATCGGGCCGCGCGATTTATGCGATCCATTTAAAATTAAAAAATAAATAAATATATTTATTGGCCACGGATAAATCCGTGGCCAATATGCATTTTTTTTTAAAAAATTAATTTTATTTACTAGCCACGGATAAATCCATGGCCACTATGCATTAAAAAAAATAATAAACTTATTTCTTGGCCACAGATTTATCTGTGGCCAAGTCCAACTTCTTAAAAAAAAAAAATTTAATTTGTTATTGTGCCACAGATAAAGTCAAAAATCTCGTTGACTTTTTTCGAATAGTGCGTTTTTATTAATTAGGTTAGACGAAACCGTACGATTGGAGCAATACAACTTCAACACTAATCAATCTGCTCTGAAGTCCATTTTTTTGACAATCCTACATAAGTTAATTGACGTTAGTGTGCATTGACACCTGAGTACGAAGTCATACGTATATATCACTGAAAGAGGAAAATGCATTCTCGTTGATCAAACTGCGATTTTCAATGCATAAGAAGCGAAAATATAAGGTCCGTGATGAAAATTTGACGATTTTGAATTGGCTCAAACAATTTAATATCTCGTAATGTCGGGCCGCGCGATTTATGCGAGCCATTTAAAATTAAAAAAAAATAAATATATTTATTGGCCAGGGATAAATCCGAGGGCAATATGCATTTTTTTTTAAAAAAATTAATTTTATTTACTGGCTACGGATAAATCCGTGGCCACTACGCATTAAAAAAAATAAGAAACTTTAAATCTGTGGCCAAGTCCAACTTTTTTAAAAAAATTAAAATTTATTATTGGGCCACGGATTTATCCGTGGCCAAGAGTCAAAACTCGTAGTTGACTTTTTCCGAATCGTGCGTTTTCGTTAATTTGGTTAGACGGAACCGTACGATTGGAGCAATACAATTTTAACACTAATCAATATGCTCTGAAGTCCATTTCTTTGATAATTCCTACATAGGTTAATTGACGTTAGCGTACATTGACACCAGAGTACGAAGTCATACGTATATATTACTAAAAGAGGAAAACGCATTCTCGTTGATCAAACTGCAACTTTCAATGCATAAGAAGCGAAAATATAAGGTCCGTGAAGAAAATTTGACGATTTTAAAATGGCTCAAACCTTTTGATGCCCCGTAATGTCGGGTCGCACGATTTATTAAATGCATAGTATCCCTGGCGAATAAATGCATAGTATCCCTGGCCAATAAATATTTGAAGATTTGACGATTTTCAAACCTTTCTTTATTTTTTCTTTATGGGCATAGTATCCCTGGTCAATAAATATATATATATATATATATTTTTTTTAATTTTAAACGGGTCGCATAAATCGCGCGACCCGACATTACGGGGCAGGGATACTGTGCATTTAAAAAAATTTAAATTTAATGCCCCGTAATGTCGGGTCGCGCGATTTATGCGACCCATTTAAAATTTAAAAAATATATATATATATTTATTGGCCAGGGATACTATGCATTTAAAGAAAAAATAAAAAAATAAATTTATTTATTGGCCACGGATAAATCCGTGGCCACTATGCATTCATAGAAAAAATTAAAAAATAAATTTATTTATTAGACACGGATAAATTCGTGGCCAAAATACATTTTTTTGAAAAAAATTAATTTTATTTGGTAGCCACGGATAAATCAGTGGCCAATATGCATTTAAAAAAATAATAATAAACTTATTTCTTGGCCACGGATTTATCTGTGGTCCAGTCCAACTTTTTTTAAAAAAAAATTAATTTATTATTGGGCAAAAAACACTTATGTTTTTTTTTTTTTTACAAAATTTATATAGCCATGGAATTTTGTTGACTTAGCCACGGAAAAATCCATGGCCATCTGTTTTCGTTTTTTTCCAATATTTCTGTAGCTACTGGCAACCGATTTTGTCCGTGGCTAAATCGATGTTTTCTGGTAGTGGGTCATTAATGATGGGATGAAATCCACGGGGGGCAATAGCATTTGCGATCATGTCGAGTTACCATAAATGATGAAACCCATTAGCTGTAAATATGATTTCGAAACCAAAGGGAATTCTAATGGTAACATCAAAAGATATAAAGCATGCCAATGGATTTACTCAAAAGAAAGGCATAGATTTTAAAGAGACTTTTTCGTTGGTTTAGTCGAAAGACTCTTTTAAAATTGTTATGGCACTTGTAGTTCATTATAATCTAGAGCTACATCAAATGGACATAAATATTGTTTCTCAATGGAGATATTGAAGAAATAATATACATGGTGTAACCGGAGAACTTTAAGTCCAAAGACTCAAAGCATCTTATATGTAAGCTCAATAATTCCATCTATGGTTTAAAGTAGACGTTCCATCCGTAGTATCAGAATTTTGATAAGGTGATTACCTATTTTGGTTTAAAAAAACACCATTGATCAGTGCATATACCCCAAGATTAGTGGGAGCAAATTTACCCTCTTGGTGTTATGTGTAGATGATAATCTAATAGCAAGCAACAATATAGGCCTATTGCATGAAGGTAAACTCGGGTGCAAAAGGCCCATATTAATAAGGTGCTTAGCTATTTTGGCATTCAAAATTGTGCAACAGGGGACACCCTTATGGCAAAGGGTAAAAAAGTTTAGTTTACTCCAATTCATATATGCATGAGTATGTATTAGGATTTAGCATACCAAGTAGGGATGCTAGGCATATATTTTAGTAACCCAAATGTGGATCATTAAAGTGATAGGTTATGAGGTATCTAAAAAAGAATTAATAAATGTATGCTCACTTATCATAAATCAAACCACTTAAAGATCATGTTGTATTCCAATTCGGTTTTTTGTCGGATGCCCAGATAGTAAGAGATCCACATTACAGTATGTGTTCATGATAGTTGGAGAAGCTATTTTGGAAAAGTGTGAAGACACTAATAGCTTTCTCACCTATGAAGGTTGAATACAAGATCTACTATGAAGTATCTGATCAAGAAATATAGCTTGAAATTTTATTAGTAGGTTGCAAGTGATTAATGGTGTCGACCCTATAAAAGATCAATTGTGATAATAATGCTTAAAGTTGTATTCAGGAAATAATTAGATTTTGAGGAAGTCTACTATGTAGATATTAAGTTTCTAGTTGTTAAGATAAGCGAGCACAGAATATCCAGGTGTCAATGGAGCATATTAGCGCAAACTTAATGGCTTAAAGCTCACTAAGGAATCGCCACTAAAAGTGTTTCATAATCATGTGGCTTATGTAGGTATCATAAGGAGCAGTTATATGCCATGTCAATAGGAGTTTGCTAGCTAGTTTCATTCTCTTTTTATGTGTTTTATGATTTTATTCTATACAAATTGAGGTTTCATAATAGATTGAATATCTTGCCATTGTCATCCTTCAAAACTCAGGCAAATTGGAATGGGGTGAGTTGGGGCTTGTGTGTATTCATATATGTATATGTATATATGTGCATGTATATATTGATATATGTGTGTGTATTTGTGTGTGTGTATATGTGTGTATATATTTGTGTGTGTGTGTGTGTGTGCGTGTATATATCGATATATGTGTGTGTATATTTGTATATATGTATATGTGTGTTTGTGTGCATACACGTGTGCGCATATATATATATATAGAGAGAGAGAGAGATAATGTGTTTTTGAGAGGAAATACATTTTTATTTTAAAAAGAGTAGAAATATATATTTAATAAATTTTATAAATTAATGTAGATATATATATATATATTGTATTTCAAAGGTTTTTTTGGCTCTTTCTTTTGTTTGGAGGGCTTTGTGATATTTTTCTTTTTTATAGTGGGCAAATTGTATTTAACATTAGTGTTTCAACATAAAACTTAATGAAAGGATGACATTCGATAACAGATTGTAACGTGAGGGATCAAAATCAAATTGGGGCCAAATTTTAGAGACAATAAATGAAATAAACCCTTTTTTAAAGTTACAACAGGGTACGGATATATCCGATATCCGTTCAGAACCTAACGGGTACGGAACTTGATATTGGTTTTAAATGTCCATTCAAAGTTCATATCCATCCGATATTTGATAAAGTTACGTGGATACAGATATGAAACTTGCATATCAGATTCGTTTAACATCCATTACTTGCAATGGCTAAAACTAATTAAAAATTAAAACATGAGTGTGCTTTCTGATGAGTACTGAAATAGGTTATATGCTTGGAAGACCAACAACAAAAATTTTCCCTAATTACTTATTTAATATTGAAAACGGGCGTTTGATATGGTACTATTTTATGGGTTTAATTTAGGATGAGTCATTTCCGGTGGAGTCCATAGATAAAGTTCATAGATGTTATTTGGTTAAGTTTTAATAATGATGAGTGTTTTTATCCCATTTGGGACTTTTAGATTTGACAGTTCTAATTTATACGTGGTTAAGTTTTAATTATGTGTTAAATTAACTAACTAGCAACCGCAAATTGGAAGTACTACACGAGCTTGCCGCCTACGTCGGCCCGCCAGCTCCAGTTACGATCCACTGGTCAACGGTGTGGGCATAGGGCGTATTGTCTCGGTCGTATCTTTTGCTGAAACTGTGTTTGGAACCTGCTTTGGTACAACGGCTGGCTTTCCAAATCAGACAGAATTGAGCGGTTACAAAGCATTGATTTCGCATAATTAAACGGCTACAAAGCATTGATTTGCCTATTTGCCAATTGATTGCAGAGAAGTGTTTGTATTTGATCTTACACTTGTTTAGCTTCTGCCCGGAACATTTATTTTGTTCATTATTCTGGTGGCTCTTCAGCTTCCAGATGTTGCTTCAAATGCCAGCCTTTGTTACAAACTTTATTGCATGGCTTCCTACTCCCTCCTATAAATACGTGGCTAAAGACCTGCAGAAGGATCTGCCTGATATCTTCTTAAGTAAATCTTTGTGAGACATAGTTCTCTGAGTGCACCCTATGTCTTTGTGAGAAACAAATATTTTCCTCGTACTTCCATTCAAATTTGAGTATTATACACCTAGCTTCTATAGAGTTTATTGCTTTTCAAATTCAGATTGAAGAGTACCAGTGTGGCTTGTTGGTGAATTTCTAGACTGTCTTATCCTCGAAAAAGCTTCGTTGTCTCATGGCACCGGTTGGCGGGGCTAATACTTCTTGAAGGTAAATTGGCATATGTTAGTGATTTAGTCATTTACTTTTGTTGTTAATACAATAAGTATTCTAAACTTCTTCATTGGTTTATTTATTTATTTTTAATTTGGTATTTGGTTCTGCTTGGTTTTGGTATTACCATTGGGAATTGTTGTATCTTATGTCGGAACTATCTTTGGTATTTTTGCTAGTACACTGAGTATAAATTCGAATAAACTGGCCCACGAATAGCCGTCTATTTTTGATATTATAAACTTGTTTTTGTTTTTTTAAACTTTTAAAAATACTAGTAGAAGAAACGTGCGTTGCACCTTATGCATATAATGTCATTAAAATTATTATATTTTTGTAAAGAATGTCTTGTAAACTAAATATCATAGAATATTTTTTTTTGTTGGATAATTACTCGGACCACCCCTGAGGTTTGGTCTAATTACAAATAACACCCCCTTGTATCGAAAATTAACGATAACCCCCTGAGTTTTGTTGCCGTCTTACAATTTTCACCCTCCGTTAAGTTGACTAATAGTCAACGTTTGCCCTCCAACGTGATCTCCCGAAATTACCCTTTTGAAGGCAGGAATGCAATTTAAATAAATATGAATTGACTTATTTACTCTTGAGGGTGTTTTTGGTAAATAATATCACTATTTGAAGGATTTTATGAAAATTATGTACAATATCAAGGGGGTTAATGTAATATTTTTGTTAAATATACACACACACATACATATATACATAAATATATATATGTATATATATACGCAAACATCCCCCCACCCCCGGCCGCCGCCGCCGCGAAAGAGAGAGATCTAGGGATCTAGAGGGAGAGGGAGAGGGAGAGAGAGGAGGGAGGGAGAGGGGAAGAGAGAGGGAGAGAGAGGACCGTCCTTAACCATTGCCGCCGCCCACCGTCGTTCACCATTGCCGCTGCCCACCGTCCTCCTTTGCCTCCGCCGCCGCTGCTGGTCTTGCTTCGCCTCCGCCGCCGCTGCTCGTCGTGCTTCGCCTCCGCCGCCGCTGCTCGCCTTGCTTCGCCTCTGCCGCCGCCGCTGCTGCTCGTTCTCCTTCGCCTCCGTCGCCGCCGCTATGCGTGAGAGAAAGATACAGAGGGGGGAGGGGCGAGAAAGCGAGAGATGGGGAGGGAGGGGGAGAGAGAGGCCGGGGGGGAGGGGGAGAGAGAGGCTGGTGGGGAGGGTGGGAGACGGGGGGGAGAGACAGAGAGATGGGGAGGGAGGGGAAGAGAGAGGCCGGGGGGGAGGGTGGGAGGTCGTGACGGGGGGGGGGGTGGGGTGGGGTGGGGGGGGATTAAGTTAGGGTTTTATTTGAGAGATGGTAATTTTTTTTCAATGAAGGGTATTTTGGTCAATTCAATTTTATACTTATTTTTTTATTTTTTTAATAAAAAAATATTTCAAATATTTAAGGGGTAAAAATGACATATTATTATTTCCGTCTATCTTACAAAAAAGTCCACAAAATTCAGGGGGTTATCGGTAATTTTCGATACAAGGGGGTGTTATTTGTAATTAGATCAAACCTCAGGGGTGGTCGGAGTAATTATCCCTTTTTTTTCGTTGAAAATCTAAATAGTAAAAATTATTTTATAAAATCAAAGTATTCAAAAGGAACACAATTAGTTAAAACTAAAACAAAAAAAGAAATTGGCTTTAATTTATTGAATTCTATGAATGACAAGATAAGATTTTTAAGAATTAAACTAATAGAAACTGAAAGTATAGGCTAACTAAATAAATTTAGGTGAGCTCATGGGCATATTAATCATTCTCTTGCTTGATCTTGATTGTTGGATAAGTCTTTTATTTCTTTGTTCTCATGAATTTCATCATAAGGTTCTTTTTGAAGTTGTTGATGTTCTCCTCATCATCACTTGAATTTGAATTTCGTTACAAATTTTCTTATTCGTACGCCCTACTCACCTTTTAGACAAGTTGTTCTCTATTTGGTACTTGACATAAAATGCACACTTCTTTCTTTTTTACATTCTTCTCTGGGTTGCATTTCACTATTGTAACTAATGTCTTCTTTTTTATTCTCACTTTTATCACTCCTTGTATTTTCTTCAATTTAATTTTTGATTATTATTCTATAATTTTTTTGATTTTTTATTTGGTTCGATTTTTTTCTAGGTTAAAATCAAAAAAAATTAGTTTGTTCGGTTTTTAGATCATTTTAATTGAACTGACACACAAAAATATCATAAATTTTTTTAAAAAACTCCCTAGTCAAAATAGATCCGATCCGAGTAGAAGTATGGCTAAGTTAGAAGTGTGAATATTTTTAGTTCTTCTTGTATTTTTTACTTCTTCTCTTCTCTCTGTCTCTCTCTCTCACAGACACTCTCTCACAGTAGTCAGCTCACATAAACAGTCACACGATTGACTTTTCTCTCTCAGTGTCGGCAACTCTCTCTCTCAATCTCAGCTCTCTGAGTCTCGGAAGAAGGAATTCTACTGGATTGGGTACTTCTCATTTTTTTTTTTTATTTTTACGATTTATGCTAAGTAGTTCTAAAGATATGATTTTGATTAAGGTTTGATCTTTTCTTAAAGCATAGTTGAGAACCCTTTAGCATTAGGTGAAAATCTCATGTCCAACTTCTATTCTATACTTTTGTTTTCTGGACTTAAAGTTCTTTTTTTTATTGATTTTTTGATTAAAAATCGAAACTGGACCAAACTTATTCGGTTATAACTGTGTTCGGTATTCAGTTTTGATCCCAAAAATTAGTTTAGTTATAACCAGTTGAACACCACTAGTAGAGTTATCAAATGTGCCAAGCTGGGTCGGCCCGACCCAGGCCCGACCAAGCCCGGTTATTGTAGCTGGCAGGGTTGGGTCGGGCCTGGGTCAGGCTTGGAATGGTGAAGCTCGGCCCAGCTCGGACCATGAACCCATGTTTGCTGGGTTGGGCTGGGCTAGGCCTAGACTATGTTTTTTCGGGCTGGGCTTGGCGGGCTCAGTGGGCCTACCTATTTTTCATTTTATTTTTTTTTGGTTTCACTTAAATATATATATATATATATATATATATATTCTTCCATATTTTATGTCCTATATCTAAATATTAACTAGTATTTTTTTTCTTAAACTTATTCAAGTACTTATTACTTTTTTATTATTATTTTCAATAATAAAATAAAAATGAAGTTTACTATTTATATAAAAGAACTCTAATAACTTTTATTAACTTCAAACTATTGGAGTGTACATATAAGAACTAAGAAAATATATTACATAAAGATTTAATAAAAAAGAATCATTTACTACATAAAGAATTAGAACAACTTTAATTCGAAATCATCTGCCAACGTCTTCATATATATATGGTATTAGATATATATATATATGTGTGTGTCAAGTATATATATGTATCAATATGTGTATCTCAATATGTATCTATTATTTATATGTCAATTACATATATTATTTATATACATATATATATATATCTACATATATATATATATAATATACTATATATATATGTACGTATATATCTAATATATATATTTTTTTGGTTAAAGTATATATCTAATATATATCTGTATATCTAATCATACATATTATATATCAATCATCTATATGACATAAACATTCATCAATATATTATATATCTAATATATGTTATATATGTATATATATATATATCTTATATATATACATTTAATTATATATAAATACATATATATAAGTATATCTAATCTTATATGTATTATATCTAATCATTTATTATATATATCAATACATATAATATACATATATTAGTATATCTATAAAATATATTCTAAATTAATATAAAGGTCTTGGACCGAGACTGGGCTGGGCCGATCATGGGCCTGGGTTTGGTTTTGGGCTTTTATGGGCTATCTCCATCAAACCCAATAGGGATCCACAATGCCACCCTTGAATCGGCCCAGCCCACCTGTTACTGTTCATGGGCTGGGCTAGACCGGGCTGAGCCACCGAGTTCATGGGTCGGGCCGGCCCATATGACATCTCTAACCACTAGCTTCAACTTCAACATTCAATTCTTCATCTATTACTTTCATCTTTCATTGAGAGCAATCAGAAAGCAAAATTCATCCAATTCTTGTTAGCTTAATCCTCTATAATATTTGGATGCATGTTCTCCCCTTTGTAGTTATAATATTTATAATTCAAATAACCAAGACATCAAAAAAATAACTAATTATAAATTAATTTTTATTAAAGAAAAAATACTGAACGAATGTTTAGTATGACTACGAGTCCAAATGGAGTTCTTTGCGCCTTATCTTTTAGGAAAAAATAGATAGACAAATAACTAAATAAAATGAGATAAAATAATATTAGGATGATAATTACTTCTTTGATTGAATTTATGTACTCATGAATTGGACACCCAACATATATAAATTGAATCCGCTTCTTCAAATATTGTAACACGAGCAGTACCATCGGCTTGTATTACACTCAAGATTAATCTATATCTATAATCAATTTCATAATATTTATTATTCAAGTATATTAGTGAATATTTTATTTATCTAGTGTGTAAAATGATGTAAGTTTTAGTTCTTTGGTGATTTTTTTATATCTTCCTCATCACACTTTTTGCATGATATAGTGTCTTTATTAAGGTAAATTGCTCTGGTTTGCATGACTTATACCATATCGATGTCTTATTTTCAACGTTTTGAACGATTCCTTTACAAGAATAATATGTATTGTTGTAAAAAGAAAGGGCAAAAAAAATATATGATGGTAATACAAGTAAATTATTGATAATTATAATTAGAAATAGATGTATGTAGTATTTAATTACTTTTTGGTAAAATTACCTCGACAAGTACAAATCTATTATGTGTGTCTTCCTTAAAAGTCATCTCCTTTGCACTTTTGACTCGTTGCTTCATGAATAATGGGCATAATTCATCTGGATTGTCAATCATACAAAACCTACATAACAACGAAAAAATAAACAAACATATATATAATTCTTAAAGTTCGACTGGTGAGTGTCTATCATTTTAACTTACTATATAACATTGTCGCATACAAAGAATTTCTTCACAGTTTAGTTTTTTATTTGAAGAATTGATGTTGTCATAGTTTGTAATTGTAACTCAACTAAATAAAAAGATATTATTGTTATATATATTGTATGCATTTCTTTTTATTTACAATTCTTACCTAAATACATTTTCACAATAACCTTTGTAATGTCAATAATGGATTATGGTCAATGCAATTCATATCCTTCATTTTGTGCCATATCTTTTCAAAGCTTTACTGCCATGGATTGAAATCTGTATAGTCCAAAATTGAAATATATAGTCACAGGGTTGTAACTCAATGGTGGGGTTCGAACCGACACCATTGAGGTCCTGGGTCCGAACTGTCTTATCCTCTCCCCTTTTTGGGAGTGTGTGTATGTGTGACGTTCCGATTGACATATATAAGGTGTCCTGAGTTTGTCTTATGAAAGAAAAAATTGAAATATATAAATAATTTTATAATGGCATAGGAGTGGCGAAAGAAAAAAATCATAATGAAAAATAAAACTAATTACTTTGTTAATTATTTTAATAAGGATGTTAAGGTTGTTTGCAAATTATTACTCAAACAAAATAAGTAAGGTCTATGATAATTGATGACTTTCAGCTCTAAAAAATATATAGATTGTTTATATGTATATAATGTCTATAAATTTTATGATGTTGTATTAAATACCTTCAAAATTTTAAGTAATTTTAACATGCAGTGAAAATTGCAAGAATAATAAAGTTACCGAAAATTGAATATTTATTTTACATGCTAAGAATCATAATTTTCTCCACACAAATTAAGGAAGAATTAGATCAAATAACAAGTAAATTTTTAGTTTATTATAAATATTTGAGATGCTTACATATGAAGAAAATAATACTTTTCGAGGAAAATGTACATTTTAACTTAAAATTTTCCAATGACCACTTACTTTTCATAACCACCATTATTCTAAATGTACATTTTCATGCTTATATTTATTGTATCTACTATCTTTTCTAAATATTTTCTACATGATAGTAACTAGATGGGATGGATTGTATCACAGTACTTTGGATCACTCTCTGAAGAAATAAAGGGATTATTATGTCTGTGTTATGCCAAATTAGATTATGAAAGATAGTAGAAATAGTAAATGTAAGCATGAAACATTTAGGAAAAAAAAATTATTTTACCCTTTTTGGGAACGGTGATTGTCAAAATACCCTCATTTTTTCAAACCTTTAAATTCTATCCTTAACCGAGCTTTCAAAGCTCGGTCTAACTGTGCAAGAAATATACCAATATTTTTTTTATAAAAAAAATTATAAGACCGAGCTCTAAGAGCTTGGTCAAAGAAATTGAATTTTTTTTTAAATAGTAAGACCGAGCTCTTACAGCTTGGTCAAAGATTTTAGAATTTTTTTTTAATAAATAGTAAGACCGAGCTCTAAGAGCTCGGTCAAAGAATATATATATTTTTTCAATAGTAACAATAGTTTTTTACAAAAGTAACAATAGTAAGACCAATAGTAACAATAGTTTTTTTCAAAAGTAACAATAGTAAGACCAACAATAGTTTTTTTCAAAAGTAACAATAGTAAGACCAACAATAGTTTTTTTCAAAAGTAACAATAGTAAGACCAACAATAGTTTTTTTCAAAAGTAACAATAGTAAGACCAATAGTAAGAATAGTTTTTTTCAAAAGTAACAATAGTAAGACCAAGAAAATGAATGTTTTTGTCAATAGTAAGACCGAGATCTTAGAGCTCGGTCAATGTTTTAGAATTTTTTATTTTTCAAAAATTGTTTTTCATTTCCTATATAAGCAAGGTATTTCAACACAAATTTTGAACTTACAAGCTTTTTCTTCACTTTCGCTCTCTCAATATTAAAAATTTTCGTTCACAAATCTATCATTCACAAAAAAATTTTATTTACTCAAGAGATATGTCGATTCATTGTAATTTGTGTGGTCCTGAGAGTTTGGATGTACTATATGCACAAGACAGTCATAGGTCCGAATTAATAGCAAAAGGTGAGGAGCCTGGGCCATTGGATATTAGGGCAATATATATGAATTTTTGGAAAATTATCGAAGAGCAGCCATTGCATGTTAATGTGCTACAAATGCTTTATGAGATGGGATTTTATGGAGTGCTCACGTGTGGTCGTATCGAGATAGACCATGCACTTATCATTGCGTTGGTAGAGAGGTGGCGGTCGGAAACAAATACGTTTCACTTTTCGATTGGCGAAGCAACTGTGACATTAGAGGACATTGCAATTCTATGGGCATTGCCCATCAGGGGGAGTCCTTTGTTGGGTCATGTACAAGGGGGAACAAATTGGGTTGAAAAATGTGGTGAATTATTAGGATTTGTTCCGAATGACACGGATCTTATGTCATCACGTATTGTTGTAAAAGTGATTCTAAATCACCTCCGAAACCACCAAATTAGTGATTCTTCATCAGCAGAGGCTATGTTGCAGTACACCAGATGTGTGGCGTTGGGACTCATCTCAAGCGTAATGATGCCCGAGAAAAGCAAAAAATTTGTCGGGTTGCATTATTTACTTCATATGGATGATGTCCAACGTACCCGGTCTTTTAGCTGGGGTTCAGCTGTATTGGCATTTCTATATCGGGAGCTGGCTGTTGCTTCAAGGAGGGAGGCAAACTCGATATCTGGCCCGGTTCAATTAGTTCAGGTATTAAATATATAGAGTGTTTATCATATTAATGTTTATTAAGAGAGAAAACTATTATGAGTGAGTTGATTTATTTTTTGTATTGTAGATTTGGGCATGGTCTCATGTCACAACAATAACACCAGTGCCCGTGTTTCGGAGGTTGCTAACAGGGTAAGATTTGGATTGTGATAACGCTGAAAGAACCACAGTCCCATTTGGTGCCCGATGGAGTAATTACTATAGATATACAGATGCGGTTAGACATTCGTTACCTGTCGTTAGAGAATTGTTTGACAGGATGTGTGACAAAGAGGTATGACACTATTATTTATCAATCTAAAGCAATTTATTTTTTGTATATTTGACCAAGTATGAAACAATTGAGTTTTGAGAATCATTTTCAGTTCAAATGGCGGCCGTATGATCCTAATGCCCCCGAGATTGCTGGACTACTGGATGATAGAGGGGAGGAGTACTGGCATGCTTCAGTACCGCTGTTGAATTATGCGATCATTGAGTTTCATCATGTTGAACGCGTTTTGAGACAGTTCGGGATGAGACAACACATTCCTCCCAACATTACTATGGCAGAGAGAACTTTGCCAAGAGTACATAGGTGGGGTCATAATTCAACAAAGGATTGGGGATTAGCATATGCTAGTTACACACGGATGTGGAATAACGTCAAGGAGTTCATTGTTAACAGTGCTCCAATCTCTTCGAGGGTATCCCATGTGGAGGACGGTTACTTTGCGTGGTATATGAGGCATACTGTTCGGCAAATCAGTCCGCCACAAGGGTATGAACTAGGAAGGGGTTATCAATCTTCCAATCCGGCAGCATGGCGTATCGTGGTTAGTATTTTTTTAAATATTACACGAATAAAATTTGAATTTCTTATCATGGAAAATATTAAGTGTAAAATATTTTGTCCAACATGATGACAGTTGGAAAGTGCGGAGTATATTCAAGTGGAGGCTATGCGACACAATGTTCCTCACATTGCAAATCACGCAAGGATGTTGGAGAACGTGGCCAGAACACATATTGGAATAACTGATCAATCGTACGACGCACCTCCATTCGTAGGTGCAACGAGTGATCCATATCCAAGGCGTGTCAAAGGACGACGTCGTACGACAACCCAGGGTGGGGATTCTACTGTTCAGCACGATGAAGCCGGGCCTTCTACTGTGCATGGTGCCGAACCAAGGCATTCAATTGCACCCAAAACACAATTTTGCCCTTCTAGTTCGAGCTTTCCCCAAGACGTATACGGGCCTTCACATGTGGGTACCAGTGTCTTCGGAGATTTTTCCACCATGTCATACACTCAGTTGGTCAACATGCCAACCTCGAGTGACCCTAGCCAATCGTGTTATTCCGGTGGAGTGTTTAATTATGCGAACATTGAGCAACGTCCGAGTTATAATGCTTCGCCAATACCCTTTGGTGTGTGGTCGACTCGAGGGGATGAGCTGCCTGGGAGTAGCTCCAGTGATCGTCAATCTAAGTCATATGAATCCCATCAGTCTGAAGAAGAACAACCCCGTCGAAAAGGCCAATGAGTTAGATGTCCTCGAGACTGTGGTACTGGAGGCCATTTAGGCCAGCATTAGTATAGTTGGTTATGTGATCTGAAAAATAGAATATATCAATAGTAACTTTGGATTGTGATGAATAGTAAAGTTAAATAATTATGATTTTCAGCATTTTGGCAAAGAACGAAATATTAATAGTAACTTTACTATTGATGAATAGTAAAGTTAAATAATTGTGATTTTCATATTTTGGCAAAGAACGAAATACCAATAGTAACTTTACTATCGATGAATAGTGAAATTAAATAATTGTGATTTTTAGATTTTGGCAAAGAACGAAATAGCAATAGTAATTTTACTATTGATAAATAGTAAACTTAAATAATTGTGATTTTCAGATTTTGGTAAAGAACGAAATATATATGAATAGTAGCTTTACTATTGATGAATAGTAAAGCTTAAATAATTAGCATAGTACGCTTGAAATTCTGATAGCACTTGACAAATTTTGAATAATATATCTATGTAGCCTTATTTTAGCATGCACGCCTACACAAGTTGTAATCAACTTTTTCAGATGAAGTAACTGATATGACAAACTTTGAATAATGTATGTACGTAGCCTTATTTTAGAATGCACGTCTACACAAGTTGTAATCAACTTTTTCAGACCTATGAATTAACTGATATGACAAACTTTGAAAAATGTTAGCATGCAAGCCTACACACATACTAATCAACTTTTCAGACGTATGAAGTAATTGATATATATATGAGACATGTGAAAAATCCTAACTTTTTAAGGTAAAAAGTTAGTAGTCTGATAAATTTGAATAATGTATCCAGTAGCCTGATAAGTTTGAATGATGTATCCAGTAGCCTGATAAAAAATTATGTTGCCTACATACGTAGCCATTTAGCTTTTTCAAACGTATACTGAACAGTAACTGAAAATTTCGGATATAAACAATACCAGCCCAATCATAACACCACAAACACAAAAAATTTATAATTTCACACATTGCAACAAAGATAACTCACACTCCGAAACGCTCCACACTACAAAAATCTCCCCACATGGATATGGAAATGATTGGTGTTGTTGTTTATCATGGCGGTAACATACAACATTCTAATCATATCATCACATATGATAGAAACCCAATGGGTTTTACATGGATAGCCCGCAACTCAACATTAGTCAATTTGATGGAAGAGTTGTACAATATTACTGGTGTAAACCGTAATACGTACACGTTGAAAGCATTCGTCAACTACAACATCTCAAGTCAGCCCGTTGTGCAAGCGTTGGTAGAGTTGACAAATGATACCAACCTATGGAATTTCACAAGATCAAGCGTAGGCCTACGTAACCTACAAATTTTCACTGAAGCAGAGGCCGTGGTCTAGTATGGTAGTAACCCCAACGTAATGTGGGAGCATGATCAGCAGTGGGGTTCATACATGTCCATATTAACACAAGAAGAAGTTCCAGCAATCACACAGGGATTAAGCAACTTCAACTTCCCAGATGTCCAACATACCCATCAAAACATCGGCTGTAACGACGACGACGCAGGTCTCTCGACGTACAATAGGGGGGATGTTGGCACTTCGCATCTCGCCCCGACACAGCAACAACAAACATATGAATTAAGAGAAGGAGAAAACACAGACAATGTCGTGGCTGACAGTCTAGGTCCTCAAGAAGATGAGCATTCTGAACCGGACTACGACATGGATGCAACTGGTGGTGACATCGACCACAATGATGTTGAGGAAATGAATGCGACTGCGGTCATCACCGGTCCTAGAGTCACCCAACAAACAACAACTTCCGCACATCTATTGCACTCTAGTACCAGCGCACCCCGGCTGTATGAAACCACTACATGGTTCAACATGCCGTTCGAAGAGTTGCCAATAGATTCATACAACATACCAACCGGCAAACAAGGAACATTGTACGACCAAGATAGGGGCATTCTTCAAGTGGGAATGATTTTCAACAATAAGCTCGATGCCACTCAATCTATCAAGTGGGCGAGGCGAGAATTCAAAGTTATTAAGTCGGAGCCAAAATTATATAGTGTTCGCTGCATGTTGAGGGAAGAACAAAGCTGCCAGTGGAGAGTCCGGGTAGTTCTAAACGACAAGCGTGGAATCTGGCAAGTAACGAGGTACACTGGCCCACATACATGTCTCATAATGGACAATGACGGAGATCACACAAACTTGGACAGAAATGTCATTGGAGGAATGATGGTGAACCAAGTTCATGAAAATTACTCATACAAGGCTGGAGACGTACGAGCACAAATTCATACCCTATTAGGGTACAGGATAAGCTACCAGAAGGCTTGGCAAGGGTTGATGCGTGCGCGCTTTTTGTTGTATGGGAACTGGAAAACATCCATAGCAAAACTACCCCGTTATTTACTTGCACTGCAAAGGTGGAATCCCGGGACTGTCGTAGAATGGCTTAACCTCAATACTGACGACCCCACAACAAAAATGATAGGATATGTGTTTTGGGCATTCAAGCCATGTATAGATGCTTTTCGACACTGCCGCAAAGTTATTAGCATTGACGAAACTCAACTGTATACAAAGTACAAACACAAGTTGCTAATTGCGTGCACGATAGACAGAAACCAAAATGTGTTGCCACTGGCATACGCATTAGTTGATGAAGAAACACGCTCGTCCTGGTTATGGTTCCTATCAATGTTGGTCCAACATGTAATCGGACAAAATCAAGGTGCATGCCTCTTTTCAGATAGACATGTTGGCATAACTTCAGCAGTCGAACAACTCGTTGTATTCAAAGAGCCTATTGGATGCCATAGATTCTGTCTTAGGCACCTTTGCTCGAATTTAAATACAAAAGTCAAAAATATCCTCGCCAAAGACCTATGTTGGAGTGCTGGAAATGCTCCAACTGAGTTTGACTTTAACAAGATCATGGAGCAAATACGAGCAACAAAATACCTGGAACGTATCGACTTGGAGAAATGGACAGCCGTATACGATGGTGGAAAACGGACAGGCATAATGACCACAAATATGTCTAAATGTATTAATGGCGCCTTCAAGGGTGGTCGTCGTCTGCCTATTGTCGCGTTCATCCATCTCACCTTCAACCGCACCATAAATTGGTTCCGTCAGCGTTATGCTATGGGAAACAGCATGCGATCAAATAACCAACCTTGGACCGATCATGCATATGCCTACTACAATACTTATAAAGATGCCTCACTATCACATGTCGTCGAGAATTTTGTGTATCATGAACGTACGGTATCAATACTTGCCAGAGATACAGGACACGGGGCTGGTCGTCGATATGTTGTGAAGCTAACAAAAGGTACATGCTCTTGTGGAATTTGGCAACAGTTTGGTATACCATGCTCGCATGCTTTAGCCGCGGCAACCCAATTTTCGATGGACGCCAAACAAATGTTTGCGTGGTACTATAATATAGACTCCTACCAGCAAACATATACGGGTATATTCGAGCCTATTTGGGATGAGGCATATTGGCCAGAAGCTGATTTCAAATTAGTTCACAATCCCGTTAGGTTAAAAGAGCAACGGCGTGGCCGTGATGTTACCACTTGCATTCATAATGAGATGGACCAATCACAAATCAGGGAAAGATCAAGGCAACGTGCCCAACAACGCTAATAATTGGTACGTGCCAATAGTAATTTGTTATGTATTTATGCTTAGCGCTCGATCTTAAAATTTAAAACTAATAAGACAACACTATTGCAATTTTATGTTACTTACTATGTTATCGTAATTATTTTTTTTTTTGTTATAGTGATTTATAATTAAAGATAGGAAACATGAATTCCATAACTAAGTCCAACTTTTAGGATGCATGATAGAGTTGTGTTATTTACAATTATTATACTTTTATGTAGTTAAAATATATTTTATAAGATTATTAATTAATTAATGCTACAATCAAATGAATAATATTGTACTTATTTTACCAATAATTAGTTCACTTAAATTCAATTTAAATTAAAATTTCATATATATGAATGGTGATTTGAAAATTATGGCTTATTTAGTTTCACATGAGCACATATCAATTCTAAATCTCACATTATTTTTCATATTGTTGTTTTGGCCATGATTTTGAAATACATTCACGGAATATATATTCAATTTTAAAAAAATTATTTTTTCTTTAACCGAGCTCTCAAAGCTCGGTCTTACTATTGAAAAAAAAAATTATTCTATGACCGAGCTCTAAGAGCTCGGTCTTACTAAAAAAAAAAATTATAAATTTTCTTTGGCCGAGCTCTAAGAGCTCGGCCTTAAATTAAAAAAAAAAATAAATCAAAACTTGGTCGAGCTCTAAGAGCTCGGCCTTAAATAAAAAAAAATAAAAATAATTAAATCCAAATTGGCTGAGCTCTTAGAGCTCGGCCTTAATATATATATATATATATATATATATAAATTAAATACTTAGGCCGAGGTCTTAAACCTCGGTCTTATTTTTTCCGAATAAAATATTATAAAAAATTTAGACCGAGCTTTCTGTGACAACACAGTAAAACCGAGCTTTGAAAGCTCGATTTAGGGTAGAATTTAAAAGTTTTAAAAATGAGGGTATTTTGACAATCATCGTTCTCAAAAAGGGTAAAATAAATTTTTTTTCAACATTTAGTTCTTAATAACGGATCCATATGTATATTTGTTCTTATATTTGCTTTCCTTTTGAGTTAGTATCAAATATATCTATTTCTTAATCGGGGTTACTTTCAGATGTCTATCAACCACCACTAGTAATAGCCGTTCGGATATAGGACTTTTTAGCAGTAAACTTCCTAATATTTTGATGCCATCCAGATTCGCCATTTGGAAAGAGAATCGGATTTTTAATGGGTCACAACATCCATAATTATGCTTTATAACGAGTCATAGCATCCAATAAACTATAATGTCTCTTTCAAATGGAATGACGACATTATTTCTTTCGACCTATGTAGCAACAATTTGATCAATTAATCTTGGATTGTTATACTTATTGATCTAATCTCACATCCTTTGAAATATGAATAGTATCCATAGTAGCATATTCCTTTAATCTTCTGAAGACCCTTGCATATAGATTACATCTAAAATTTTTAGGAGTTTTTACACAATATGTTCGAATAAAGTTGAATTTTCCAAGACTTTCATTCTATTTTCGACCTCATTTTCTTTTTCAATAAAATACAATTGAAAGTAATTAGGACTGCTTTCAGTGGGAAGTAACTCGAGAAGGTCGTGGTAGACCTTTCCCTGTGCTCGAAAAGTATAAACCCCTTGCTTTGTAGATGCAAGCTCTTTATCTAATTTCATTAATTGTAAATGAGGTAAAAGAGAACATGGAGTTGGATGCACGAATGTCTTTCCAAAATCCAATGGCTTCTTTTGACTGAAAAGTGAATAACTTGCATAATTTATTTGGAATTGCAACATGTGCTAACTTAATTTTTCCATCATCGATCGCAACAAAAAGTTGGAGGTTCATATTCAAATCTTACAACACCACAATCAATGCAATTGGTCATTTTTTTCAATTCATGTATCTCTGAGCATGTATGATCATAAAGAAGTGAATATAAAGGGAACAATATCTTCTTAAATTTTCTATATTTGATTAAGAAAAATGATTGATGTTTATATTCATTGGAAAAGGTTAAGACCACTAACCTTCCAATCCAAGGAGAACTATTTGAGATCTTAAAAGTCATGTAATGTGCTTAATTCTCTTCTGCGCTTTAACTTTATCTATAAAGTCCTGCCTATTTGTTGTATTTAAATTGGAGTATTTCCTTTTTATATAATTAAGATTCCTTTACCAATATACCACAACTGCAGTAAAATAAAATGAGATATATAAAAATATATACAATGATAATGAATACTTAATTAAGAATGAAAGATAATCATTTGTTAAATTTTTGACTAAAAAGTTTACTACTAAATTACATTACCTACTAATGAATTTGATGCGGACGACTGCCGACACATTTACATTTTTAAGAGAACTCTGGAGTTTAAATTAATTTTTATGAATTGATATTGCCGCAAGAAACAAAAGAGTGTCTATTGTCCTTCATAAATATAAATAATGTGGGAAATGTGAATACATTAAATAAAAATATGAATCTTATGAGAAAAAATCAAATGCTATACAATATATATATATATATGTGTGTATATATATATTTTGAAAGTAGATAATATTCCCATGAATGATCAACTTGTCGTACATGGGGTCTGCAAGTCCGTTGAGCAAGAGGGTTGCATTTGAACCTATGTACCTAGTACATCTTAAAATGGATTATGAACAACATACCTAGAAGGGAATATCGAATGGAAACACGTACGTTATTTAAGCCAAAACTCATAGGATGTCCAAGCTTTTAATATTTGACTGATGTGAAATCTTTAAAGGAAAAAATAATTTTGTCGTACTTCAAGTCACCAACAGGCCTTTAGCTTTTGGTTTTTTACAGAACGTTGCATGTGAACAACCAAAAACGTGAAACTTGAATTGTCAAATGGTTTTGTGAATCATAATTAGATACAAAATTATTTCAATTATATTGTATTGCAATAAATTGTAAAGTGATCTCTCAACTCCAAGCTTTATAACAAATTTAACGAAGATGTTGCGGATTGTGATGAGCCTTAAAAAATTGTATGTAAAATTGTAACTCCAAGCTTTATACATAACAAATTGTAATTAGCCCTAAAAATTGCATGTAAAAAACCTTCTATGTATTTCAATATATGCATCTAATTCACATGAGCTCCTTACTGTTTAGTCATAAGTAATCTAATTTAAATGCTAACAAAATCATGTATGTGTAATCCATTGCATTTTATGTAGTATATATGTAGCGTATGCAGAGGGATCAAAACTACTTAAAATTTGCTATTACAACCTCCAATTGTATGACAAAATAAAATAATTTTCATAGCAACAATTACTATACACTTCAACTTTGGAGATTTACAATTTTAAAGAAGGAAACATATTCTAGGTTATTTTACCGTATATAAAAATAATGCTCAATTTACTAATATTTGCAACTTAACTTATTTTTATGTGAGACTAGTGTATATTATACTCGCGTACGTGCAGTGATGGAGCCCGGGGGGGGGGAGATTTGGCAGCCGCCTCCCTCACATTTTTTGAAATTCATTTTTTAGTATATAAATTTATTAGAATTTCAAATTTTCGTCCCTTCCCCCTCCAAAATAAAATTTTGACTTTTATATAAGTGATATAATAAAATTTTTAATTTTCTCTACTCTATTTTATTTTTGGTGATTTTTTTTATCCAATTTCATGTACCATAATTAATTAAATTGTCTCTCTTTCTCCTTCTTTTCTTCAAATTAAAATATTAAAAATTCTATTAGATTTTACTTCTCTCTTTGATTCCAATTAAAATACCAAAAATCCTATTAGAATTTTTCTTCTCTCACAAACCCTACAATATTCAATTTTTTCTTCAAAAGTAACGTACAAAAAGGTATTGTGTACTAATTTTTAAATTTATACATTTTTTTTGTATAGATTTGAATCTTAGGATTGTTGATATGAATCTTAATAGTTGTTCAATATTAAACTTAATAAATCTTGATGTTTATTTGTTGGGCTATTGAACTTTGGATGAATCTGATTAATTTGAGACTTCATATTTAATTGGGAGTGATTAATTTGGGAAATGTGATGGTGGAGAAAAGAAGAAAAGGTATTTTTTGAACTTGAATATAGTTTTTGATTGTGAGAACAGAGAGAGAGTGAGAGAGGAAAGAGAAATTTTTTTAATTTTAATACTCTTTGAGTTTTGATTACATATATCATTATGTGGGTATTGTTACACTACAAGAAAACATGGTATTTTCAGCAGAAATAATTAATTTCGGCGGAATGAATCCGCTGGATAAACCTTCATCGCTTTTCAATTTTCAGTGGTATTTTGGCGGAATTTGTTTTTAATTAAATAAATTTTCGATGGAATAATCCCTCGAAATTTTTTTAAATTTTCGCCGGAATTTCGGCAAATTATTCCACCGAAACTTTTTTTATATTTTTTAAAATGAAATTTCAATTGCCCAACCTAGGAGTCAAACCAGGGACCTCGCCCCAGCTCGCGCGCGTGTGCATTTACGAGCTCGAAATTGCCCCAAATTTTGGAGCCCCTGGGAGTCGAACCTTCGACCTCTTGGTTGCCAAACAACTTTCTTAACGTTGAACTATCTTTACTTTGTTGTTCAAATTCATTGCATTATATATTTATAGCATACAACAATTCAAATAAAAATAATTTCAAATAATATTAATAATAATAATAATAATAATAATAATAATAAATTTTTTATTTATTGAAAATTTTAATTTTTTTAATTTTTTAAAAAATTTATATATATAATATATAATATTATATATATATAGCATATAAATATTCAATTAATTTTAGTTAAAATAATAATAATAGTAAAAATAATAATTTTATAATAATAATTCAAATAAAAATCCAAATTTTTAAATTTTAATATATTTTTAAATTTTATAAAATTATTATTATTTATTTCAAAATTATTATTTTATTTTTTTTAATTTTTTGGTGGAATTTTTTGCCGAAAAATTCAAAAATTATTATTCGTTTAAATAATAATAATTTTATAATAATAATTCAAATAAAAATCAGAATTTTTAAATTTTAATATATTTTTAAATTTTATAAAATTATTATTATTTATTTAAAAATTATAATTATTTTTTTAAATTTTTTGGTGGAATTTTTTGCCGAAAATTGAAAAATTATTATTCTTTTAATTATTTTTATTTAAAAAACATTATTTTTTATTTTTTAAATTTTTCGGCTAAATGTTCATCCGAAATTCAGCCGAAAAATTCAAAATTATTATTTTTTACTTATTTTTTATTTAAAAATTATTATTTTTTATTTTTTTAATTTTTCGGTGGAATTTTCCGTCGAAAATCCACCGAAAAATTTAAAATAATTATTTTTTAATTATTTTTTAAAAATATTATTGTAATTTATTTAATTTTTATTGTTTTAATTTTTCGGCTGAATTTTCCGCTAAAAATCCGCTGAAAAATTCAGTATTATTATTTTTAATTATTTTTAATTTTTGGCGGAATTTTCGCCGAAAGTGTTAATTTTGTTTTTATTTTTTGCCGAAAAATTTCGGCGAAAAATAGCATGTTATCTTGTAGTGTCAATTTTGTTGAGTATTGTTAAAAAAATTCTTTGTTAATTATTTTTTAAAAGTATTTCATTATTCACTATATTTGCTTCTTTGAAAATAGAGAATAACTTATTATATTTTCAATATCATTTTATATTTTATTTTGATTGTAGCACTTTATATATATATATATATATATATATACACACTGTAACAGTTTTAATTGGTCATAACTATACACTTAAATATGACAACTTTTGTTATTTATATGTTAATATTATATATAACCCTTATATTTATATATTTTAATAACTAATAATCTCAAAAAAAAAATTGCCCTCCCCTCAATCAAATTCCTGACTGCATCCCTGCGTATATATACTTATTAGTGATATTATATAACACATATTTTTATATATATTTATACTTGTGTTTCGACAAACCTTTTGTGGAATTATGTGGCGCCGAACAACCGGTTTGATCCAAACCATTGCTGTCCCCTGTGAGAACTGTATAACATTAAAATGTGAGCTTCAATGGACTCTAAACGGGTTGGTTTTGAAACGCATATGGAATGTCTAAACCCAAATTCAATTATATCAAACCAAAATGGACCCGAAATTATGTAAGAATTAGATGGAACAAATTAAAAAAACCGGAATCTTGTAAAAGTCCGACTCGACTAACAAGAAAAGTAACTAAAAACCCAATCGAAAAAGATATCCTCAGATAAAAATAAAAATAAAAAGCGATTATTAATACATTGACTCCCAAGAAATTAATACCAGTTTTATGTATTATGCCTTAACCTGTTTGTTATATACATTCAAAATATGATTTATTTAAAATTTTGAATATAATATATATATAATTGCAAAATTTTTATTGATAAAGAACATGTTATATAAAGGCAAATGAAATTTCATAAGTACTATCTCGAGTTTCTACAAAAAATAATGAACCATTAAATGTAGTGCCTTATTTTAAACAAAATCAAACAAAAAATTCTAGAAAACTTTAGAATATAATTCAACATGCTTTTGTTAAATAAACTACTTAAATAATTATCGCATTATTAAATATATTGTTCTATATTGCATCTTATTTCAAAGTATTTATTAACATTATATTACTGGCAGTCGGATATATTTGGGAATCGTCTGGTCTCCTAGATTAAGTAATCCTCACTTATCTCGTGGTGAAAGATTAGCTGAGATTTTATGGCGTTTTTTAAACGTTTGGTTGGTTAGATTAATAGAGAACTTCAAATCGGGATATTAAGGATTCATGGTTTGGTTTACAAGAGTTTGCATGATTGGAATTGGTGAATGAAGTACTTTACAAATTTAACCCAAAGGTGTAGTTATTAAAGCCAACATTATTTGTGTGGCAAAAAAGTTGAAATCGGTAAAAGCTCGTGATTGTGCTCTTTCATGGAGGCAAAAGCCTAACCTTTTTCAGAAAATTTTGAAGTAAATCTCGCCATCAATTGAGGCAAAAACCTAACCTTTATCAGAAATTTCAAGACAAATTTACCTACAATTGAAATTAAACACATAAAGCAAAAACCAAAAAAAAATAAATAAATAAAAATTCAAGCTCAATAATTAGAGCCCACAAAAATTTCGAAAGGCAAAACAATTAATTGTACCAAATGGGTGAAGTTTCTTGGGGTTCTTGCTACCCAGCTGCTGGTTCAAGGATTCCTTGAGTGGACTAAATTTTACTGCAAATGGGTTCTTGCTACCCAGCTGCTGGTTCTTAGGGAGATTTTTGAAAATTAATTGCAATGGCACTAAATTTTTGCCCACCCACCATCGCCACCCATTACTCCTCCTCCTCTCACTTCCCTCTTCACTGTCCACCATCCACCAACGACGGCCACCGCCGCCGCCAAAGCAGCAGCAATCGGCCCAACCCCACCGCAACAGTAGCCACAGTCGTCGTGCCAACCACCCCCCACCACAGTCAACCGGTAAGCTTGATGCTAGGTTGAAATTTTATCCTCTTTTGCCAAGATATAGTGAGTTGCAGAAAAGAAGTAGGATTGGGGAAGAAGAAGAGGAGAGAGAAAGGTGGAAATAGAGAGAGAGAAATTTGTATAAAGCAACGTCAGATTTAAGGACAAAAGGGTCAGTTAGGTGAGGCTAAAATTAATCTCGAGCAACGCACACTCTATCTCACCCCCCCCCCCCCCCATGTGAGATTATAATCTCGAGATAAAGGGCAATACATCGCGGGTCAGCCTAGATTGGATAAAGATCCGAGATTATAATCAAGCGAAGCAAACGCTAACTTAGCTGAGATGTAGGCGGCTTTTCTCGGCTAATTTGGGCAACCAAACGAGTCCTTTATACTTGTGCAAAATAAAAATGATATGTAATTTCATTAAATACTTGAATTGTGATAATATAATATTATAAATATTCATTAAATTATATCCATGAATATATATATATATATATCTTGTTTTAATTATGTTAATATATTTTATTAAATTTATTTTGAAAAGTTCAAATAAAATAAGATTATATTTTAAAAAAAGAAATACAATATAGAAAGTTAAAAAAAATGATGATAGAGGAGTGAAAAACAAAAAGGAAAGAGACTACAAAGAAAAAGTAAAAATATTTTAATTGGTAGAGAAAGATGAGAGAAGATAGAAGAGAAATAATAGATGGAAGACAATAAAAGAAACTAAAAGTACCAAAAGGCAACAAAAATGTTATATAAACTATTGGGCCTATATTTCAATAGTGGTAGTTTAAACTTGATACCATTAAGGCTTTAGATATGAACGCTCACCTCTTCCCCTTCCTCCGGTGAGTTTATCTATGTGTGTTTTTTTGGTTGACGTATATAGGGTATTTCAAGTCAATTGTATAAGAAAAAAAAAAGCTAAAAATTTATATAAAATAGTTATTAAAGTCCTAAATTTTATGAGTGTAGCTATATAAGATTATTAATTGATAAAAAAAAATAGTATAGCTATATGTTTGGGCCCAAAATAGATTTTTGTAATTTTGGATCGCGCCAATTTTGGCCATGCTGAAAAGAAGAAAAAGGGAGCCCAAATCATTCCGCCGTAAGGTGAGGCTGGCCTTTGTCTAAAGCTAAGGCCGAAATAAATGCCCATGGCCCAAGCGACGAAAAATAGGACAATACAAGTAAAAATAAACCCAGTCAAAATTAATCTTTATTTTTAAGGGTTGTTACGCTAAGAAAAACAAATGGCTAAATAGGTATTGGCATAACTAAAGATGCAAAAAATAATGGCCATGTAGATTTGAAGAGTTCGAATTTCAGGTAAAGTGACATAACTGCAATGGCAAGAATAAATGAGCATCATATATCTTAAAAGCTCAATTTGAATAAGTCATCTAGCTCCAAGAATAAGGGAAAGCGATTGCAGCTTGAAGTCTATAAAAGTGGAGCTGGATTCACCAAGTCTACACACAACCCACGTCTAAACTTCGATCAACAGCAACAACACTTCAATAAATAAGTCTACACTTCTTTGATTCTTTTAGCTCAAATGAACCAATATTTGCTTAGTTCAATAGGTGAAAACCGTTATGTGAGTGTTCAATAGGTGAAAACCATTTGGTTCAAGATGAGGTTATCAATGCTTTCGCTCCATAACGTCATGAGGTTGTAGCCATCATTCGCCCATTTTTGACCCCATTTGAGATGAGATATTAATGCAACTGAGTGGTATCAAGCATTTATGTCGAGCGCATGCATGAGGAGCTATAGCGAAGTCATCAATGCTTGTAGGATAGTGCAACTCTTTTAATGCACTAATGTGTAGCCATCGTATGGAGTCATCAATGCGTCTTACTTGCAATCAAAGTCCCTGGCAATCTTTCAATACATTTGATTTGTAGATATGGCTCGTGTCATCAATGCACGTGTTTGTAGATAAAGTATGTAATATCCATGGTAAGTAGTTATCGTCTTTCAATGCAGTTTCTCACTTTACATTTTTAGACCCTTTTTGATCCCTTGAGCACTAAATTTAAAGTCTTACATTCAGTTGTGGGCGTATAGAATCTTAGGGGTAGTATTTGTCTACTCCAATGCAGTCATTTTTCAAATAGAAGTCGAAGACGCAACCCATAAAATTCAAATCAAAAATACTTCACATTGTGTATTCATTGCACACTGGCATGTCTGCACTAAACTCAAACTCATTTCAAAGTTATTATTTTCATATCGAATCTAGTGATTTTGAATCCTAAGTAACAATATCGAATTGACACAATCTCAATTTCTAGCACACTAGAAGAGTTGACAAATTTTTATGCAATCATATAATTTTGACAAGCTTGGTGAGATTTCTAAATACTTTAGTGGACCAATGGTAATGCTAACTCTTTGGTTAACCCACAGTGTGCAAATTTTTATGCAAACATATAATTTTGACACGCTCGATGGGACTTCTAACTTTATTAGTAGTCCAATTGGAATGTCAATGCTTTGATAAAGGATTGCCAATTTTATCTGCAAATACTATATAAGATTATTAGCTGATAAAACATATTATTAAAATTCATTGGGATGTATCTCGATCCAATTTGATTACTTAATTTAATATTTTATTTACCTACTTGGATTATAGATATCAATAAATGGATCGAATTGGAATTTTATCATTTTTGGTTCCATATATCAAGAACTTTGTGAGTTTGAATATTCTATTCGATTGATTTATACAACACTTAGTCTCATATCTCAAAAAAAGTATCAATTTGAGTCATCCGTTAATTTTTCCGTCCAATTTTTTAACGGTGAATGTCAAGTGGTCGTTATCTCTAGCATTTGAACGGAAAAAAACTACACCACCCCCTACCAGTTGCCCCAAAATAACAATGACCTCCTTGCAAGTTTTAAAATCTTACACTTGTCCCCTACGTCCATAAAATTCCCTCACACATAATTTGATAACAATTGATTCATAATTTTGCATAATTACACAAAATATTTAGCATTCATTAATGACCTATTAAAAAAAATAAAATTATGAAGAGGTATTTAAATTTTTCATTCATCAAATTTTAGCATCTCGAAAATAAGAGGGGCATAAATGTGGATGGAAGAATATGAATTTAACAGTATGAGAATGAGATAAATGACTTTACATTAGGCATATGAAGCGTGCTAATAACATGAAAAATAACTCAACGAGATTTCAAATTATTGAAATTCATTGTAAAATTAATTTATTGAAACAGATTAATTCATTGAATTTGTTGTTATAAATGCAATACCTTTAAAACTTTTAACTCCAAATCCATTTATAAACACAATTAAGTCTTCTTCTTCTTGTTTTGGCATTTCAACAAATCAAGAACACACCAAGTTGTATACCGATATATGAATACAAACCCCGGGATCTTATATTATTCAAAATTTTGTTGATTATGAAACTCAATCCCTCCACTACACACAGACTCACACTAGTTTCAAAACTGTCATTCATGCTCATGACATTAATCATACAAGTTTAATGTAATAAATTTACCTTCTCTTTTGCTTTAACAAACTGTAAAGTGTAGAAACAAACTGTTTGGCCCAAAAATGAATTTTTTGTATAGATTCGGAGTAGGCTAATTTTGGTCTTTTTCGTCACGCCAAAATAAATTAATTGAGCCCAGGTCATTTTGACGCAGACAGGGGACCCCATGTAGGAGGCCCAGACCAGAATGAAATAACGGCCCATGGCCCAGTAGCAGAAAAATAGAAAATAGAAAATATAAAATAAAATAAAATAAATAAAAATAATAAAGTCAAATTCAAACCCCTCACTTTTAGGGTTGTTAGGAGGAAAATAACAGAATGGCTAAAGGATAGGCAAACATGCCTAAAATAAAGGCCATGTGTTGCTGAAAATTTAAAATTCAAATGAGATGGCATAACTATCATAGCAAAAAACAAGGACGGCCATTCATTTCTAATAGCCAAGTTTGAATAAACTATCCAACTCCAAGAATAAAGGAATTCGGTTGCAGCTTGAAACCTATAAAAAGGAGCTAGATTCATCATTTGGAAGACACAACAACAATCAATCAACACAACACAATAACTCTCTCAATCAAGAAGTCATCACTTCGCTGATTTTTTAGTTTAAAATGAACAAAGATTAGCTTTAGTTCAGTAGGCAGAAAACCGTTACGAGTATTTGTAGCCATACCTCATTTGGCTCGAAGTGAGGATATCAATACACTCATTTCGTAACGTCACGAGGTTGTAGCTATCACTCACTCGGATTGGGCCATGTTCGAGGTGAGATATCAATGCGGTGGAGTGGTACCCAACATTCATATCGAGCACATGCAGGAAGAGGAGTACATATGGAGTCAATCAATGCTCATCGGAGTGAACAACCTCCGAATACACCTACAGGTAGATATGGCCGGAGTCATCAATGTGCCCGATTTGTAGCTAGACTTCTTAAGGACTGCTCAATGCATCTTTGTCACAGATATGGCCCGAGTCATTAATGCGCGTGTCTGTAATCGAGTCTTATAAAAGTCCATGTGGCGGGTTGCCATCGTCTTCGAATATATTTTATCTTCAATTTAAAGCTTTTCAATCCTTTTCAAGTTTTGAGAGTGCTAAATTGTTAGGTCCTACATTAAGTTATAGGCAAATAGAACCTCAGGCGTAGTGTTTGCCTACTCCGATTCAGTCGTTTTTCAGATAAAAGTCTTAGGCCTACCGCATCATTTTTCACTTCGAACCACATGACTTCTCACTTCGAACCACATGACTTCTCACTTCGAACCACAAGACTTCCACTTATGCGCTCCTGCACACTGACACGCCCGCACCTGAACGCCAAGAACCCACTTCGAATTGGTTGCTTTCCTATCGAACTCAGCCGGTTCAAACCCTGAGCTATCACTTCAGCGTGACCGAAGAAAATTTATGCAAACACAAACTTGGGGAAACTAGCAGGGGGTTGGTGTAACTTTTTCCTTTCAAATATAAGAGACAACGGTCACTTGTACGTGCATTGTTAAAAACTGGACGGAAAAGTTAACGAATGACTCAAATTGATACTTTTTCTGAGATTGGACTAAATGTCGTACCAACCAATCAAATAGAACCAAAATCGTAAAGTGCCCAAATTATGTGACCATAAATGATAATATCCCATATCTAATTTATTGGATGATTTAATTAATTTAAAATTTAAAATTAATTATTGGATTAAATCCAATCCACTAACACTAGGGGTGTTCAAAATATCCGAAAACCGACCGAAATCGAAAAAAACCGAACTGAACCGAACCATATTCGGTTCGGTTTTCGGTTTTTTAGGACCAAAACCGAACACATTTGGTTCGGTTCGGTTTTTTCTCTCGGTTAAAACTGAGAAAAACCAAAAACCGAAAAAATGAATTCAGTTCGGTTTCGGTTCGGTTAAACCGAACTGGGCCTCATTTAAAAAAAAAATGGCTGAATTGTGTGTTGCTCTGCTGCTCGCCTGCTTGCTCCTGCTCCCGTCCAGCTCTCAAAAACTCCTGCAAGTCGCAACAACAGCAGCAGCCAGCAAGTCGACTCACTCTCTCCCTCTCATCTCGCTTCTTGCTTCGGTAAAGTGCAACAGCAACAGCAGCCGGTAAAGTGCTTGCTTTTTATTGTTTTAAGTTAAGTTTTGTGGTAGGATTTAGAACATAGATATGGAAATACTTTGTGGGATTGTTATAATGTGATGGTATTAAGTGTTGCAAATGAGTTTTATTAAAGATATGTTGGATTATTCATTGTGGCATTTATACAAACACTTGGTATGCATAAAGAAATGTATGTTAAAACTTAATATAGTTGAGTTCTTATTAAGAAATTTGGTAACTTTGGTAGCTTATTTATCTTATTTTCTTGCCATTGCCCAGTTGCCCACTGTCCCACTGCTGACTGGCAAAAAAAAAAGGAAACAAATTTTTTTTTTTTTTAAAAAAGTCGGTTTTTGGTTTTCCCGAAAAATCGAACCGAACTGGTTCGGTTTTAACCGAACCACAATGAATTCGGTTCGATTTTCGGTTCTCCAACCGAAAAACCGAACCGTTCGGTTAACCGAACCGAACGTGCAGTTCGGTTCGGTTAAAACCGATTGAACAGCCCTAACTAACACACCTGAGCGGAGGGTGTTGTCCGTCAATTAACTGATTCAGTGGCGGAGCAAAAAAGGTTCAGTGAGGTATATTGAATCTATTAAAACAAAATTAAAATACAATTATGAATTTATACAATCAAATTTAAAAAGCAAAATTAATTATAGAAAAACTATTAACAAAAAGGCTTACAATATATATTTTTATTATTGTCCCCTCCAAGTCAATTTTTCATAAATTGAAACCGTTTCATGGTTGTCTCGTTTGAAATGTATTAAATATATGAATAAAATGAATGAGTTATCAATTAATGAATGCGTATACTTAAAATAAATTACACAATCTTCATATTTGATGAACCAAAATAGAAATTTATTTTTATGCTAGAACCTAAATCGTAAACATAATATTGCACTAACAAGTATTTAATACTTTTCAATAAAAATTTCACAAACATTTATGCAAAAATCTTAAATTTTTTGTGAGAGTTTATAATTTTTTTTCTTCTTCTTTTTTCATTTTGGATTGTATGAAACAAATAGATGGAGTTAAAAATAAAGGAGGTTGAGTGGGCCTTTTTGTTCTTTTACGTTGACCTAGTCATAAATCAATTCCTAATGAATTAAAAGGATTGAAGTGGTGTCTTTTTTATTGGACCACTTGCATGTGTGTAGATACAAACACTCAACCACTCAAATTTAAGGAGTCGTCAAACAATATTTATTGAAAAGTAATAGTTGTTGTACAATTTTAGGGAATATGCCTTAGCATATTTATTTATAGAATATTTTCTATTAAATTGGTCAGATTTACCATCTAATGATAAAAAATATTGACACGTGTTGGATATTTAGCCTTAAATAGATAATTCCATTATATATAATATCGGTATAGATTATTATTTATTTTCCGGTTCATGGACTCTCAATGTAGCGGTTGTAGTTTGTAGAATGTATAAAATTATGCTATTTTTTACAATTAATAAAACTAATTAACTAAGAGAATTGTATCATCATGGCAATATGTAACTAATGGCCAACCCATAACTAATGGCCAACCATTATGAGTCAGGTTCTTTCTGAACCAAGTACGAAGAAGGAAAAAAAATTTC
The DNA here is from genome assembly GCA_026212405.1 of Petrea volubilis. NCBI lineage: Eukaryota > Viridiplantae > Streptophyta > Magnoliopsida > Lamiales > Verbenaceae > Petrea > Petrea volubilis. Next base: position 24,749,676 of record CM047870.1, read on the forward strand.
TCTACCTTCAAAATTTTATGGATAGATATTAAATTATGTTACTATCATTAATCATTAAAACAAAAAATAAAACGAGAAACAAATAATAGATGGAAAAATGAGAAATAAAATACTACAAAAACTATATCCCAAAACAGTGGCATTTAGCAAATTCTGTACAACTAAATAATCCCATAATCACATATGTGACCACAGAGTTTGCAGAGGGCTTCCATTACTTAATTTCCCTCACGATAAGAAAACTACTAAGTCAACCCCCATTCATGATATCATCGAGTTTGGAAAGGTCGCGGAGTATGGAAAGGACTTCCGTTACTTTTCGTCATTGCAAGAAAAAATATCAAATAAACCACACTTAATCATAAATACCACAACGTTTGCCAAGGACTTTCATAACTAAACTAGATGCAAGAAAAAATGTAAAATTATAATGATAGAAATGTATGATACATCAATTTTTAATTGAAAATATTAATATTTTTTATTAATTTCAAGATATAAATTTAGAAAAAAAAATTGCACATTAATACTTTCAACGTGAATTTACATGAATTCACTTATATTTCGAAAAAATTGCCTGTGTGGCACAAAATATAACCAGAATCCAACCGTCAGTGCTAACATGGCACAAAAAAGTACAAATTTTTAAAAATAAAGATAAAATCTATCTAATATATAAACTATTAAAATAATATAAAACAAATATTAAGTTTTTTTTTTCCCTCCTAAATCCTACAACCCAACCCCAGCCAGCTGGCCCCCTCCATTTTCAGTTTCGCTTTTTGAAAATAAGTTACACATTCACTCACACACACATAAAATCAACTCATCAAAAATTTAATGAATCATTAAATTGAGCATATGATTGGATTGCGCATAAGATAGAGATTAATTTTATAAAAAATAAGTTGAGAAACAATGTTTGTTGGAGGCGAAGACGTTGCGCCCAACTATATTTCCTAAAGTTATTTTGTATATGTTTGTTTTCCATCTCGTGGACAATCCAACGATATGACTAATTCGAAAATTCATCCCCATTTTATTGATAAATTGTGTTTATGTGTATGTGAATCTGTGCGTTTTCTCAAATTTTCTTCATTTTCTGGGTTGTTTCGGTTTGGGGTGTTAGGGGTGGGGTACGAGGATGAAAGAAAAAAAATAATGATATTGTTTTTAATTTGTAGTTTCTATTTTTAATTTATATTTTATTTACATTTTTATATATTATAGTTTTTATTATATACATATTAATGTGTTATATATTAGTTTTTGGTGTATAATATTTTTTAATTTACAAGTTTTATATTTCTGTGTACATATATATTATATTTCAAAATTATTTCAATATTCTTACTTATTATTTAGATATTATTTTTCTCCTTTTTCCACTCTATTTGGAATACTCAATTGGTGACGAATATTGTAATTTTTTTTTAAATTGAGTGCCAATATGTTATTCAATTAAGCATAATTAAGAGAGAATCATTAAAAATCCTCAATTTAGGGTGTCATATCATCGTCGCCCAATAAAATTTGGCCAAAACCACACTGGAACTCCTCAACGTGACCTTTTTTTTTAAAAAAAAAATCATCTCATAAAATTGAAATGAGAAAAATTAATTTTCTAAATTAAAAATTAGTGTAACATATGATTCTAAATTATAATGTTACAAAAAAGAAAAAAGAAAAACTACATAAATCCCTGTTATACTAGAAGGGTGTTTGGGATTGCTTTTGCTTTTAGAGAAGTTGGATTTGTTAAAAAAGTTGAAAAAAAGTTGAGTAGTAAAAGTTGATAGTGTTTGAGAACAAAAGTTAAAAGTTGATTGTAAAAGTATGGAGTGTTTAGAAATAAAAGTGAAAAGCAATCAAAAGTTGGTAGAAAATGGTTCAAAAGGTTCAATTTATTTACGAAAATATCAAGAAGTAGCTTCTTCCCAAACTTCTCAATTTCTGTTTTTTTTCAACTTAATTTAAACAAAAGTTACAAAACCAAACACTTAAAGTAGTTTTTTTGAAGCTAAAAGCAATAAAGTATTTCTTTTAAATTTTTCAAAACATCCAGTAGATATCATAGAGTTTGTAGCACAGTTCCCCTCATCATAAGAAAAAAGAAAACACACTAAATAATAAAAGGTAAATAAACCCCCAAATTCAAAATTGCATAGAACTTCAATCAACTTGATAATTGCAGCTTAGCTTGTGGAGGATGAAATCAATATTTCCCAATGTCACCACCATGCATTGCAAAATGTTAGTTAGAACATCATGTCGCAAGTGTTTTATATTTGTTTTGAACCCAAATTTTTTCTCAGTATTTATAATTTGAAAAGTTCTAGTTTATGCATGGTTTTATCAATCATATAAAAAGTGTTAATATACTTGTTATGTGATTGATAATTCTTTTTAAACTTCACACCAATCACATAAATATAGATAATTCGCTATATAATTAACATTGATTCGATCGAATGGAAGATAGTTTAAAATTTTCCAATCGATCTATTCTCCTAATATGGGGCCATCACCATCACCATCACCGTCACCGTCACCTAGTCAATTGCAGTCAAGTCACACCACTTGCCCTTTGAAAAGCATGCCAAAATAGACTTTTTAGTCTTTCATCATTTCTCAATAAAACCATAGACAGAGCCATTTTTTTCCTCATGGCTTCCACACCCAAACTCCTCTTATTTTCAGCACTGTTTCTCTTTCAATCGCTCCCCCTTTCATTCGGACAAAATGTTGTTAGAGGAGGATACTGGTTCCCAGGAAGCGGAATATCAGCCTCGGATATAAACTCCACACTCTTCACACACCTCTTCTGCGCATTCGCAAATCTTGACCCCCAAACCAATCAAGTCACAATCTCCCCCTCAAACATTGCCTCATTTTCCCAATTCACTAAAACAGTCCAGCTCCACAACCCTTCTGTCAAGACCCTCTTGTCCATCGGCGGTGGCGGCACTAACCAGACCGTCTTCGCCTCGATGGGCAGCCGGCCCGCCTCCCGGAAACAGTTCATTGACTCATCAATAAAACTAGCCCGGGATTACGGATTCTCGGGCCTGGATTTGGACTGGGAATATCCACGTACATCTTCTCATATGGCAAACTTGGGAGCCCTCTTACACGAGTGGCGTCTGGCTGCAGCTGCCGATGCCCGAACATCCAGAAAATCGGGCCTGTTGCTCACTGCAGCCTTTTACTTCTCGTCAAATTTGAACGGCGTGAACTACCCGGCTCGTTCCATAAACAGGAACCTGGATTGGATCAATCTCATGGCTTATGACTTTTACGATCCCTCTTGGTACAGGTTCACCAATTCACATTCCATGTTGTACTATCCGGCGTATCAAGAAATCAGTGGCAGCCATGGGGTGGAAGCTTGGATCCGGGCCGGGGTAAGCCCGAAGAAACTAGTACTAGGAATACCCTTTTATGGGTACGCTTGGCGGTTGGCGAGTGCTCATAATAATGGCTTTTTGGCGCCCGTTACTGGAAATGCAACCTCGGATAATGGGGTGATGGGCTATAAACAAATCAGGAACTTCACTGCGGAAAATAATGCAGCGGTGCTTTACAATGCAACGGTTGTATCGAATTACTGCTATTCAGGCACGACTTGGATCGGTTATGATGATACTGAGGCGATTCATGCTAAAGTTTTGTATGTGAAGAAGACAGGGCTTCTCGGATACTATGCATGGCAGGTTGGGTATGATAGGAACTGGGCACTCTCCGAACTAGGTAATATAGATATATTTTCTTTTAATTGCGAAAAGAAAAAATACTAATAACATCCCCTTATGATTAAATTTTACATCCAAAAGGTCCATAAAAATTATTTTCAATCCAAAAACCTCATTCCAATAAATTTTTATACGGAAAAAAGAAACAAAATTCAATTCTTTTGACTAAAGTATCCTTGACTTTTTAGATTTGTAGACTTATTAAATTGATTTTTTTTAAGAGAAATTTTGAAAAAAAAATTTATTTTGCCCTTTTTGGAGGTCATCATTGTCAAAATACCCTAATTTTTTAAAATATTTAAATTTTACCTTAAATCGAGCTATCAAAGCTCAGTTTTACTATGCTGACAGAGTATGACCGAACTTCCAAAGCTTACTATTTAAGTTTCATATGTAATTATTTAAGTTTTACTATTCATCAATAGTAAAGTTATTATTGATATATTTCGATTTTGACCAAAATCTGCCATAATTATTTAAGTTTCACTATTTATAAATAGTGAAGTCACTATTTTAATATTCCAAAATTAACTAGGTGCACCATGCTAGAACTTGTAGCTTATATTCATCCGAAAATATATTTGATGCAATTATTGAAATCACTATTTCAATATTCTAAAATTGACCAAGGGTACTATGCTAGAACTTGTAGCTTATATTCATCCGAAAATATTTCTATATATAGTACAATTATTGAAATCACTATTCTGATATTCCAAAATTGACCAAAGGTGCTATGCTATTTTGTGTAGCTTATATGTGCCGCCAAATTTGACAAAAGGTAATATGCTAGAACTTATATATTGGAAAAGTAATTCATTACTTATATTTTAGTTTTTCAATCTTGTATGGTTTAATTGTTGTTCTGTATTTTGATTTGATTATAAAGAGATTATAGTTAGTCTGTGTTGCTTATTACATATTTTCATGTCGAATGATGATAAACAATTAAAACTAGTATGAATAATACAAATTTTCAGATCATAAGTTAATTTTACACCAGTAATTCATTGATCACATTACCAACTATACTAATGCGGACCTAAATGGCCTCCAGTGCCATAGTCTTGAGGACGTCTAACTCGTTGGCCTCTTCGATGGGGTTGTTCTTCTTCAAATTGATGGGATTCATACGACTCAGATTGACGATCACTTGAGCTACTCCCAGGCAGCTCATCCCCTCGGTTCGACCACACTCCGAAGGGTACTGGCTAAGCATTATAACTCGGACGTTGTTCGATGTTCGCATAGTTAAACACTCCACCGGGATAACACGATTGGCTAGGGTCACTCGAGGTTGGCACGTTGACCGACTGAGTGTATGGTGTATTGGAAAAATCTCCGAAGACACTGGTACCCACATGCGAAGGCTCGTACACGTCTTGGGGGAAGCTCGAACTAGAAGGGCAAAATTGTGTTTTGGGTGCAAATGAATGCCCTAGTTCGGCACCATGCACGGTAGAAGGCCCGGTTTCATCATGTTGAACAGTGGAATCTCCACCTTGGATTGTCCTACGACGTCGTCCTTCGACATGCCTTGGATATGGATCGCTTGTTGCACCTACGAATGGATGTGGATCATACGTTTGGCCAGTTATTCCAATATGCGTTCTGGCCACGTTCTCCAACATCCTTGCATGATTTGCAATGTGTGGAACATTGTGTCGCATAGCCTCCACTTATTGGAGAACGTGGCCAAAACACATATTGGAATAACTGGCCAAACGTACGATGTACCTCCATTCGTAGGTGTAACAAGCGATTCATATCCAAGGCGTGTCGAAGGACGACGTCGTAGAACAATCCAAGGTGGAGATTTCACTATTCAACGCGATGAAGCAGGGCCTTCTACCGTGCATGGTGCCGAACCAGGGCATTCATTTGTACCCGAAACACAATTTTGTCCTTCTAGTTCGAGCTTCCCCCAAAACGTGTACAGGCCTTCGCATGTGGGTACTACTGTCTTCGGAGATTTTTCCAACACACCATACACTCAGTCGGTCAACATGCCAACCTCGAGTGACCCTAGCCAATCGTGTTATCCCTGATGGAGTGTTTAACTATGCGAACATCGAACAACGTCCGAGTTATAATGCTTCCCCAGTACCCTTCGGAGTGTGGTCGAACCGAGGGGATGAGCTGCCTGGGAGTAGTTCAAGTGATTGTTAATATGAGTTGTATGAATCTCATCAGTCCGAAGAAGAACAACCCCATCGAAGAGGCTAACGAGTTAGACGTCCTCGAGACTGTGGCACTGGAGGCCATTTAGGTCTGCATTAGTATAGTTGGTAATGTGACCAATGAATTACTGGTGTAAAATTAACTTATGATCTGAAAATTTGTATTATTCATACTAGTTTCAATTGTTTATCATCATTCGACATGAAAATATGTAATAAGCAACATAAACTAACTATAATCTCTTAATAATCAAACCAAAATACAAAATAACAATCAAATCATACAAGATTGAAAAACTAAAATATAAGCCATGAATTACTTTTTCAATATATAAGTTCGAGCATATTACCCTTTGTCAAATTTGGCAGAACATACAAGCTACACAAAATAGCATAGCACCTTTGGTCAATTTTGGAATATCAAAATAGTGATTTCAATAATTGTACTATAGATATATTTTTGGATAAATATAAGCTACAAGTTCTAGCATAGTACCCTTGGTCAAGTTTAGAATATTGAAATAGTGATTTCAATAATTGCACCAAATATATTTTCGAATGAATATAAGCTACAAGTTCTAGAATGATGCGCCTAGTCAATTTTGGAATATTAAAATAGTGAAACTTAAATAATTATGTCTGATTTTGGTCAAAATTGGAATATATCAATAGTAACTTTACTATTGATGAATAGTAAAACTTAAATAATTACATATGATATAAATTATAAATAGTAGCAGAGTATGCTTGATAGAAATTCTGATGGCTCTTGACAAACTTTGAATAATGTATCCAAGTAGCCTGATTTTTTAGCATGGCACACCTACACACATACTAATCAACTTTTTCAGACGCATGAAGTAACTGATAATTTTTAAGATCAAGGTAACGTGCCGAACAACGCCAATAATTGGTATACACCAATACTAATTTGTCATATATTTATGCTTTCTTTATTTAGAATAAAAAATTTCAATTTATATTATCTCTTTATATGTGATAGTTTATAATTACCATAATATTTTTAATTGAAATTTGATATTCTGTTATTTTATCTTTTTAATTAAATCTATTTTGTTAAAATACTTATAGAATTTATTACAACTCGTAAATGAAAAATGGCACAGTGAATGAGAAGTTTGTGAATTAAATTTTTGGATTGGAGCATGTTTATATACTGTATTGAAAAATACATTTAAAAAAAATTAAAAATCAAAAATTAAAACAATATTAAAATAATATTTAGTTTTCAAAAAAAAAACATAATAATATAGTCGAGCTATTGAAGCTCGGCCTTCTAACTATAATATATATATATATATATATAAAATAAAATAATATGGCCAAACTTGTGAATGAAAAATGCGACATTGAGAAGTTTGTGAATTAAATTTTTGGATTGGAGCATGTTTATATACTGCATTGAAAAATATATTAAAAAAAAATTAAAATAATATAAGAATAACATTTAGTTTTCCAAAAAAAAAATAAATATATGGCCGAGCTATTGAAGCTCGGCCTTCTAATTTTAAAAAAAATATATATATATATATATATTTATATATATATTAAACTAATATGGCCGAGCTTCAATAGTTCGGCCTTATACTTTAAAAAAAAAATTATTATAAAAACTTAGACCGAGCTCTTAAAGCTCGGTCTTTATTTTCTGAAAAAATAAAAAAAAAACTTAGACCGAGCTTTGGAAGCTCGGTCATACTTTGCCAGCACAGTAAAATCGAGCTTTGATAGCTTGGTTTAGGGTAAAATTTAAATATTTTAAAAAGTTAGGGTATTTTGATAATCACGACCCCCTAAAAAGGGCACAATAAAAAAAATTTCAGAAACTTTTTCTTTAAGGTTTTTAAGTGGACGTATAGAAATGATAATTTTAATAAATTACATTTTCTTAAAAACTATATTCCTGAATTTTAATATATATATATATATAAATTATGAAAATTATTTTCTTAAAATTTTAAGATATATAAATTATTAATTGAGGCAATCGTATTTTTTTAAAATTAAATGAACTAAATAGAAAATTAAAAGTTATTACAAATTAACTTTGATAAAAAAATGATAATGTATAGGTAAATAAAATTTAGTCATAATTAAATATGAAAAAATAATGTACGAAACTCAAAGATAATTTTATTCAAAAACAATGACGCGTGGGGGCCGGGGGGCACCTCCTCAACTTTTGCAAGAACCTCTTGTTTATATATAAATTATCAAGATTAAAAGTTTTTTCGACCCCCAAAATCAAAGATTAAACGCCAGTGTAAAATATAAAATAAAACTTTTACTCATTATATATTATTTTTGGTAGTTTACTTTTACCCATTCTTTTTTACAATAAATAATTAAATTCTTTCTATTTCTCCCCTCTTTCTCTTTCTTCTTTTCAAATGAAAATACTAAAAATTATATTTTATTTTTCCCTCTATTTTTTTTTCTGAAACAAAAACCCTAACAATTATATTCCACATTTATACCTCTTTTCTCCAAAAATAAAGTACAATAAGGTATTGTGTACTTTCTTTTTAATTTATAAATTGATTTTTTTTTGTAATTGAGTTTTTGATAAAAAAAAAAAAAAATTGAATCATAGGGTTCTTGATGAATTTTGATGGTTCGCGATATTAAAAGTGATGAATCTTATTAATATCAATTGGGATTAAAAAACTTGAATGAATCTTGTAGTATTAACTTTTGAGACTTGATATTTAATTAGGTTATTTGGTGAATGTGACGGTGGAGAAAAAGAAATAAGAGAATATGTTTTGTTATTTTTTACTAGACAAAGAGATAAAAGAAAAGGTTATAAATGTACTTTTTGAGTTTGTAATTGATTATATATACGTGAATCTATGGGAATTTTGTTGAGGATGGTTGAACACATTTTTGTTGAGTACTTTTCTAAAAGCAAGACATTATCCACTATTTTGTTTAGTTTGAAAACAAAGGGATAGCTTGTTAATTTTTTTTGGTATTATTTTTAAATTTTTTATTTTGATTGTAGTATCATTATAATATTTCTCTCAAGTCTCAATTGAGTATATACTTACTGAACTATGAATTCAAGAATTCTATTTTTTTCTGTAATATGTAATTATCATTTGAATATAATTATACATCATGGCCCTCAACAGTTGTTTAGAGGTATATTTTTATTAGAATATATATATATCCATAAATATTAAAAATATTGTTATTTCACATGTCAATATTACATATATTATTTATATTTCTTTTTTAATAAGTATTTATGTTCATGAAAAGTTCGCCCCAGCCTGGCTCCGCCCTTGTTCAAAAATAGGGCAAATTGAGTTTTTTAAAATGAAAAATTGGTGGAATAATTTTTTTTTTGTATTGGAATTTTTTAATGGGTGTTTTGCATAAAAAATAATAATAATTTTACTGATTTTTAATATTTTCCCTTTTAATTTTCTCTATAAGTAGTAAGTACTATAATCAATATTTATTGTTGCACTTTTTTAGTTTAGCTTCTATCTAAATATTGTTGCCCTAATATGAGATATTTTATATGTTTATGCAGCTAAACAGACATTGGAAGCCAGTTGAGGCCGCACTACTAGTATTTCTAAGTACTAGGATGGGACTGATGGTGCTTAATTTCATACAAAACTAAACAAACCAGTGCACTCATAATGACAGTTATGGCATGCATATGCTATTGATAAAAGACTGTAGGCTTCTGTCGATATGGGTACTAAATAAAAGCAATAATCATGATTGTGTCAAATTTCATCAGTGTGATCCATCAATTATATATTTTAGAAATAAAAGGAAGTTTTGATTTTAACATTATGAAAGTGTTAAAATAAAAAAATAATTAATTGGATGAAAAACAATATTTTTTTCTCAAATAGTTTTTAAAACATTGATATTAATTATTTTATTATTTGTATACTTCTAAATATATATATATATATATATATATATAAAAGACTCTACATATCCGAAAACTTTTGGATGTTCTGTTAACAGTGTTTCTGACATGTCTTTTAAAATGGCTGAATTTTCTTTGTGTTAATTTAATTTGTGGACCCGGTAAGTGGTGTCCACCACATGTGGTGTCAAAAATGATCAATCGGTCACAGAAATAAAGGGTCAAAAAAGGAAAAATAGTTCCAATGTCAATTTATGTAATTTAGGCATGAAATTGAAAACCATAATATATATATATATACACACACACATATATATGTGAAGATGGGAGAAATAACGATGTAGAGAACTTAAGTTGATTCATCCAAATTGGGTTGATCCATTGCAATGTTTTCTAAATCGGACTGAAAATAGAATCGGAGACTCTATTGATTATTGGTTTGGTCGGTTAGACCAATCCAATAATTGATTCAACCGTCATGACATCATGTGACATGATAATTATATATAATATTATAAATATCAATCAAAAATGTTTAATAATATAGAAAAATCATGAAAATGAATTCTTCGACTTTTAATATCTTTGCAAGTGTTCTTTAAAACTGTTCCATTACACAATTAATTAAGTATAAAAGCCAAATTTTAGTCATATCCTACAACAAATACCATATACTCATGTTTTCTTCTTGTCATATTTCAGAAAATCTTTGTAAAATAAATTTATTTAATCATGAAAAAACTTGTTGCTTGTTTTAAAAAAGTACTTCATTCATGTTATATAAATACTATATATGACCAAATGTATACACTTATTCTTTTCATATAAATACAGAAAAGCATATCTTTACCAAAAAAAGAAAAGCCATCATATCAAGTCGAATATAATATACATATACTAAATATAGGTAGATATATATACATATATATATATAGAGAGAGAGAGAGGGAGAGGGGGAGGGGGAGGGGGAGGGGGAGGGGGAGGGAGGGGTGGTGGTGGCTGCGGCTGTCCCCCTCAATTTTTTTTAAAATTCATTTTTTAGTATTGATGCTTCTTGTTTTCCGAGCACCAAGAATTTGTAACGTGGGAAAAGAGTTCGGCCTTTTGTGAGTTTAATCGTCTCGATGGGAAAAGAACCTGCAAAAAAGGGGGTTAGCACTCCACTGAATTAAGTCAGTATCTGTTCAGGAATGAGAAAAAAGCACGTAAAAAATGATGAAATAAACATAAACGATGCTCGAAATTGTCAAGGTTATGCTTAAAAACGATCAATAATGGCTTAGAGAACTCTTGAGAATTCTTTCAGAACTAAGAGAGTAATTTTATGATTAGCCTATCCTCCCTGCCTCTGTACGCCCCTGGTCCTTATATAGAGCCAGGAACGTAACTAGCCTGTCCCAGGAATCAGGGTGTGCTCCGCGAAATCAGGGTAGTTGGGGGCGTGTTAGTTGCGATTCTTCCGGATTCGGTGGATGCATCCCAGCCTTCTTATCCCACGTGCCTTTTGACTTAGGTCTAGGGTTAGCTAGGTAATAGGTGGGCCAGCGGCTTGAGACATCCCTTCCTGATATTGGGCTTAGGGGTGTATACTTCCTGGGCTTTGATCCAGGATTGATGCCGAGCTTTAGGAACAACCTATCCTTTCCGGGGCTTGGGCTCCAGATTGCATCCTTCCTGGGTTTTGATCCAGAAGCTGTTCTTGGACTTTTATTAGGATTACTTCATAAGAAACCCAATAACAAAATAAGGCCATATCATCACTCCCCCCTACTCTCGTAGTTGAGGTGACTCAACTGTGAGAGTAGTCGAAAGAGCCTTCGTCTTGATTTCACCCAATCTCCCTTGACTGTGTTGAAGAGGGTGACCGTGAGTTAGGCTCCCAAGCCAACGCCATTCCTGAAGGAAGGCAGGATGTGCCTCGCCGAGGGAAAACCAAAGGGAACGCTCCTGTGTTAGCTGCATAGGGTGGAAACGCTCATGTGCTCCCTGTTGAGAAGGGCACTTCAGACGCCCCTCCTGCTAGCGTCTCCACTAACACTTTCAGAGGAGGTATCCTTTGCTCACTTTATCTTTGCTTTATCTAATATTCCATACTTCATTCGTTTGATGGTGATTTGTTGTTTGCCTTTCAGGTCATGGATCAACCATCCCTCTGCCTGAGACTCGAGTTGACAAAAGGACAGTGGGCGTCCCTACTACCAGGACGGAGGGTGTTACTGCTCCCAGGATGGATGGCCCCTCTGACAGTTCCACTCCTCTTGACAGCTCCACTCCCCCTGATGACTCCAACCCTGATGGTTCCTCCCTTCCTTCCTACTTTCGTAGGTCGTACGCATTAATTTTGGATCCTCTATGGATCGCTTTTCTTCTTTTGAAATCGTATGGTGAATAATATCGTGTTCTTATGCTTCTCTTCCTTTGATTCTCGTGCATTTTTCTTTTTTTTGTGAGCACCTTCCCTTAATTGCTTTCCTGTGTGATCACAGTCTAAAATTTAAGAAGGAATAATAACAACTGATCTTGTTAACGGGATACAAGGACATAGCATGCTTAGTAGTTTTACTCGTAGTTTGCATAACTCATCGCTTGAAGATGCTAATTTTGAGTTTGTTTTTGATGTTGGGAGAGTTTCTTCCTACTCCGGGAAGATTTCCTCTTTAATTTTAGGATATTCGTCCTTTTGAGTCGTTTATTGTTTTCTAGACTGAGGCTGTGAATTTTTAGGCCTTCACCATATTGCGAACCCTTCCTCTGGGGTTGCTTCAGGAAGGTCTAGCCCTTTATTTAGGCATGATATCCCCCTCATGTGTTAGGGGAGTATCTTTGAAATTTCTTCACCATATTGCGAACCCTTCCTCTGGGGTTGTTTCGGGAAGGTCTAGCCCTTTATTTAGGCATGGTATCCCCCTCATGTGTTAGGGGAGTATCTTTGAAATTTCTTCACCATATTGCGAACCCTTCCTCTGGAGTTTCTTCGGGAAGGTCTAGCCCTTTATTTAGGTGCGGTGTCTCTCTCATGTCTTAGGGGAGTATGTGCTCCTTTCATTTCTTTCATCCCTCCTTCTTTCCCTTGACTCCTCGCAAGGTTGGGTCATTGCCTCATCTGCATTGATATGCATCTCCACTCGTGCCAAGAGTTCATCAAAATTAGTGGGGGGTCTTTTAGCTAAAGAGCGGTAGATGCTTCCTCTCCGTAGCCCTTGTGCAAATGCTGTGGACTTCATTTCATCGCTGATCCCTGGGACTTGTACGACGGCCGCATTGAACCTATCTAAGTAATGTCGCAAGGACTCCCTTTCCCCTTGCTTTATGTTGAAAAGGGTCAGTGGGGTTCGCAGTCGTTTCTTGCTACTGGAAAACTGGTGCAGGAACAACTGTCGAAATTCCCCAAAAGTCCGGATGGAGTTCGGAGGTAATTGGTTAAACCACTATTGTGCACCTCTCCTGAAAGTGGTGCGAAAGACCTTACATTTCACTCCATCGGTGTACCCGTGGAGCTCAGCCAGACCATCAAATCTGACTAGGTGTCCCTGAGGGTCGTGGGTACCATCATACTCCGGGAGGTTGGCGGTGTTGGTGAATGGAGGCAGGACGTCCTCTAGTATATTCCTGCAAAATGGGGTCCCTATAGGGACCGGTTCTCGTTCTCCTGTAAGTATTCTCTCCATTTGTTGCATTCTTTGTTGCAACTCCGCTATCCATGTCGTTGGAGTATCCTCTCGAGGGTGACGCACAGAGGGATTCCCCCGTGCCCATGTATGTATCCTTTCCGTAGTCGTGTGCATCCTCGCAGATACCATGTGGATTACTGTTAGATTGGATATTGGCATCCGTTGGGAGCGAGGCAGATTCCCTTGCTAAGTTTTAACCTTCTATATGGTCCCTATTCCATCTTGAGGTGCCGCTGAAGGGTACTTCGTTCCATGTTGTTGTATGCCCTGTAGGTGGTGTTTGTGGTGCAACCCTTGCGAGGGCAGTCACTACGACCCCCGTTATTATCTTCATGAGATTTTCCCATGTTGTTTGTGTGGCTCCTAGTACAGCCGGGCTCCTGAATGCCGGACTAGTCTGACCACCGTCCATTCTTCCTTGGTTTGTACCATTTCGCGTTTGTGTCCATCCCATGTTATGTGCCTCCGTTGTCCGTCTTGGTGCATGTTGTACACATGGATTCTGCTTGCCCGTGGTGTGCAACCCTGGAGATATCGTTCCCGTGGCCCGTGCTCCTCTAGGTATCTCCCCTGTGGCATACGTCCCTGGAGCATGTGTTCCCGGAACGTGCACTTCTGTATCATGTTGTATTGTGGCCTGCACTCCTAGAGTGTGCACCCCTGCAGCCTGCTCTCCTACAGGTGCCTCTCCTGCGGCATATGTTCCTAAAGCATGGGGCCCTAAAGTGTGTGCCCCTATAGGTGTCATTCATGTGACATACGTCCCCGGAGCATAGGGTCCTGGATTGTGCGCCCCTATAGGAGTTACTCTTGCGACATGCGTCCCTGGAGCATGGGCTCCTGGAGCGTGTGCCGCTATAGGTGTCACTCCTGCGGCATACGTCCCTAAAGCATGGGGCCCTAAAGTGTGCGCCCCTATAGGTGTCACTCCTGTGACATACGTCCCCAGAGCATGGGCTCCTGGAGCATGTGCCGCTATAGGTGTCACTCCTGCGGCATACGTCCCTAAAGCATGGGGCCCTAAAGTGTGCGCCCCTATAGGTGTCACTCCTGTGACATACGTCCCTAGAGCATGGGGTCCTGGATTGTGCGCCCCTATAGGGGTTACTCCTGCGACATACGTCCCTGAAGCGTGGGGTCCTGGAGCTTGCAGTCCTGAAACTTGTACTCCCGCGGCCAACATTCCTATGGAGTGCATTCCTGGAGCGTTCTATTCTGGACGTTGTACTACCGCGGCCAACGTCCCTATAGAGTTCATTCCTGTAGCATTCTGTCCTGGAGGTGGTACTTCCGCAGCCAACGCCCCTATAGAGTGCATTCCTGTAGCATTCTGTCTTGGAGGTGGTACTTCCGCAGCCAACGTCCCTGGAAGTTGTTCCCCCGGGACCGTTTCTTCTCTCGGAATTACTCCCAAGGATTGTGTCCCTATAGGGGGCACTCCTTGGGTGATGAATGTGGATCGTATATCTCCGCCCTCCAGAACTTCCCTTCTAGGAGGGATGTTACCATCCTGCGTAGTCATGACAGGGATGGTGTCACCATCCTGCGAAGTCATGACAGGCGTGTTGCTCCTTCGAACATCAATGGACTCTTCTCCCAAGGTCTTGGGTGTGTCCTTACTGGCCATAGCGATGTGCACCTCGTCAGTTTCGTAGTGAACTCCCTCACGCCTTAACTCAATGTCCCCACAGACGGCGCCAATGATGCTTCTCGTTTTCCGAGCACCTAAGAATTAGTAACGTGGGAAAAGAGTTCGGCCTTTTGTGAGTTTCATCATCTCGATGGGAAAAGAACCTGCAAAAAAGGGGGTTAGCACTCCACTGAATTAAGTCAGTATCTGTTTAGGAATGAGAAAAAAGTACGTAAAAAATGATGAAATAAACATAAACGATGCTCGAAATTGTCAAGGTTATGCTTAAAAACGATCAATAATGGCTTAGAGAACTCTTGAGAATTCTTTCAGAACTAAGAGAGTAATTTTATGATTAGCCCATCCTCCCTGCCTCTGTACGCCCCTGGTCCTTATATAGAGCCAGGAACGTAACTAGCCTGTCCCGGGAATCAGAGTGTGCTCCGCGAAATCAGGGTGGTTGGGGGCGTGTTAGTTGCGATTCTTCCGGATTCGGTGGATGCATCCCAGCCTTCTTATCCCACGTGCCTTTTGACTTAGGTCTAGGGTTAACTAGGTAATAGGTGGGCCTGCGGCTTGAGACATTCCTTCCTGATATTGGGCTTAGGGGCGTATACTTCCTGGGCTTTGATCCAGGATTGATGCCGAGCTTTAGGAACGACCTATCCTTTCCGGGGCTTGGGCTCCAGATTGCATCCTTCCTGGGTTTTGATCCAAAGCTGTTCTTAGACTTTTATTAGGATTACTTCATAAGAAACCCAATAACAAAATAAGGCCATATCAAGTATATATATTTATTTGAATTTCTAAATTTTGCTCCCCAGGCCTTGGTGGTTGTAGCCGTCCCCCTCAATTTTTTTAAAATTCATTTTTTAGTATATATATTTATTAGAATTTTTAAATCCCCCCCCCCCCAAATTTTTTTATATAGGTTATATAATAAAACTTTTAATTTTTTCTACTCTATTTCAGTTTTGGTGACTAATTTTTACCTAATCTAATTTACCATAATAATTAAATTCTCTCTCTCTCTTTCTTTTTTCTTATTTTATTTAAATTAAAATATTAAAAATTCTATTAATTTTACTTATCTCTTCTTTCCCAATTAAAACACAAAAAATCCTATTATAATTTTTTTTCTCTTACAAACCCTACACTATTCAACTTTTTCTTCGAAAGCAACGTACAAAAAGGTATTGTGTACTAATTTTGAAATTTATACATTTATTTATTATTATTATTTTTGTAATTGATTTTTGTATAGAGATTTGAATCTTAGGATTGTTGGTATGAATCTTGATAGTTGTTCAATATTAAACCTAATGAGTCTTGATGTTAATTTGTTGGGTTATTGACCTTGAATTAATCTTACTAATTCGACACTTTATATTTAATTGAAAGTGATTTGCGAAATGTGATGGCAGAGAAAAAGTTAAAGATATTTTTTGAGTTTTGAATATATTTTTTGATCATGAGAACAGAGAGAGAGACAAAGAGAGAGAGAGAGAGAGAAATTATTTTAATACTTTTTGAGTTTTGATTATATATCAATATGTGAATTTATGTCAATTTTATTTATTATTGTTAAAAATTTCTTTATTAAGTATTTTTTAAAAGCAATTCATTATCCACTATATTTATTTCTTCTGAAATGGAGATTAGCTTGTTATTTTTTTCAGTATCATTTTTTATATATTATTTTGATCGTAGCACTTTTTATTGTTGTTGTAGCACTTTTAATTGATCATATACGCATAAATATGATAAGTTTTGTTATTTTATATGTTAATATTATATATAATCCTTATATTTATACATTTTAATACCTAATGATCTCGAAAAAATTTTACCCACCTCAATCAAATTCCTAGCTTCGTCCTTGCTCAGACTTCAATTCTTCCATAGCTCCATAGCTCGATCTAAATCGTTTAATTCCCACTTCCTTCTACAATTATTTTTGGATCTATAAAATAAATTAAGGCCTTAGATTTAGCAAATCAGATTCGGAATCCATAATGGTGGGTTTGGGTTTTAGGGAGAAGAAAACGTAGAAATGGTTTGAAGAGGAAATAGAGGAACAAAAATCTCCAAGGGGTGAGGAACGCCGTGAACATAGTAAAAAACTAGAAAGAGGATTTTGTGAAGAGTAATTCTCATTCTGGAAAGTTCACAAAATGTGAAAGATGGGTATAGGTATGCTGAAAGGAAAAGCTAAATACGGTGACTAAAAGTGAAAGAAAAAATATAGTGTGGTCAAGCCTACACTAAGTGACTATACTACCACCGAACTAAACAAATAAATATAAGTGTACATCCCCTCAAGTTGGAGCTTGGAGTAAATACACAAAGCCCAACTTGGAGATCATAGAATGAAACAAAGGACCACCAAGGGCACAACGAAAGAGACAGATTTAGCATCACTAAGACCTGCATCTTTTAGTATATCAAAGATATATTTCCATTGAGAAATGAAAGTGCTGGAGACTCTTCAAGCTATCTCAAGCCCCAAAAAAATACTTGGCATGCCCCAAGTCTTTAATAGTGAACTGATCATGAAGAAACTTCTTAATAGAAGAATTTCATCAGAATGAGAACATGTCACCAAAACATCATCCACATATACTATCAAAGCTAGAAACCAATCATGTGACCTTTTGTAGAAGAAACAATGATCGTGAGAGGATTTTTGAAATCCAAAGACAATCAATTACTTAGTGAGCTCATGGTTCCATTTTCTAGAAGCTTGTTTGAGCCCATAAAGATATTTCTTGAGCGTACACACTTGCCTTAGCTATGCATTAGGTGGAATTAAGTGCACTTCTTCATCAAGATAACTATGTACGAAACCATTGTTAATATCAAATTGATGTATAGGCCAAGAATGAGCAGTAGTAATAGCAAGAAATAACCAAACAGTTACCAGCTTAGCGGTTGAGAATAAGCTGTCAAAATAGTCAATACTGAAAGTCTAATTATACCCTTTAGCTACAAGCCTTGCCTTATACCTTTCCACACTGCCATTTGGATTGAACCTCACCTTATACACCTATTTTGAACCAATGACAGTCTTATCGACTGGCAAGTTAGTCAATTCCTAAGTTTGATTAGCTTCCATAGCTTGAAGCTCTTTATCCATGGCCTCCACCCACTCATTATACTGCATTGCTTGGATATAAGAAATAGGTTCATAGACTATTGATATTTGAGCTACAAAAGCCATATCAGAAGGTGAGAAAAAAAAATGAGCATATGTGTTTCCAGCTAAGACATGGGAAAGGGCATTACTCGTGTGCTTATATTGAAGGAAAATGAATATCTCTTGTCTGATTTCAGTCCATTTACAACTCCATGGACTCATATTAATTTGATTTTATTATATTTTTTCTTGTACAACACCCCTATTGTTTTTATTGTCCATTTTGTATTCGCTCTACTCTTGTATATATACGTGTGTGCTGATCAATACATTTTACAACAACATTTCATATCCTGTCTGATTCTTTTTATGGTATTCAGAGCCATTCAAAACTCCAACGAGTTATTTCATTCTAGTATATCTCCACCATGACTAATCAAGAGTCCGACCTTAGGCAACTCACAAACTTACACCCAAATCAACCCCTTATGTTTTCCTTAGCTACTTTATCACTCATCACTACTACAAGTGGCTTAACCCCACCACCAACAAAATATATTTGTGTTGTCATGTTATGTTTACAGAAACTAAATTTTATTATAAACACTTGTCTCATAAGCTCCCATGAACAAAAGAAGATGACTTCTCCTTATACCTAAACCCATTCCTGTGAAGCCTCCTACCCATACCAGCTACAAGCTCAATTATATCTCCATCTCTCTCTATTGACATTCTGGCTCCACCTATGTCGACAACCTTGGCAGTCTCCACGCTATCTTGTGAAGGCACTTCACCAACTATGGTCCCTTCAGAAATCATGTCCTCGGTGGCCTTGAGCAACTAGACTTTCATCTCATCCTCACACTAAGTTGTTCCTTATACTTATTTATAGGTAGCCAAGCATAAATGTTGGAGGGATGCTATGAGTGATGAAATCAAAGCCAAGGTGAAGAACAAATACATGGTCATTAGTTCCACCCTCCTCTTCTCAGAATGTAATTTGTTGCAAGTGGAGTTTTCGTATCAAATAAAATGCTGACCACTCCCTAGGTAGATTAAAGCTCATTTGGTAACCAATGGATTTCATACACAACTAGGTTTTGATTTTACGACCACTTTCAGTTCAGTTCTAAAACCTACCACCATTCAACTTATACTGACGTATGCCGTCTTTTATCAATGGCTTCTCTATCAACATGATGTGAACAACGCCTTCTTACAAGGAACATAAAGAAGAAGTCTCCCCTAACATACTTCTGGCGGGATGCTAGAAATGATGAAATCAAAGCCATGGTGAAGAACAAGACATGGTCATTAGTTCCGCCCTCCTCTTCTCATATTGTAATTGGCTGCAAGTGGAGTTTTCGTATCAAATCGAATGCCTACCACTCCCTAGATAGATATAAAGCTCGTTTGGTAGCCAAGGGATTTCATCAACGATCAGGTTTTGATTTGACAATCACTTTTAGTCTAGATGTAAAACCCACCACCATTTGATTTTTATATTCCATCTCCCTTTCTATCTCAAGAAATAGATAAATTTAAGATTAAAAGTTTATTAAATATCCGACTCTCTTTCCGCTCTCCAGTTGTCCTCCTTGCCTCTAGTCATCGGATCCAACTCCGCCCGCTTCTCTAATTTCAAAGGACTCAAGATCTAGGCCGGCGCACTCATTGGGAAAGCTAAGCTCGACCACGGGAACTGCTTACTGTGGGGGTAAAACTATTGACGAGGTTCGGGAAACAGCTGTCAAATGTGAGAAAATCATAATCAATGGAACTACAATTGAGTAAAGACTGAGTTATGGGATATAATATGATATTCTTCCTAAAATATTGTTGGAGAAGTGGTCACCATAGCAGAAACTTAACGCGTGTGAAAATTGATCACACAAATGCAACAAATACAAAATCAAACCCAAGGATCAAAAATTCCCATCTATGCAAGCAAAATGAGCCAAGACAAGTGAAGAAAAACCACAAAAAAACACCACACCGAGATTTATGTGAAAAACCCCAAGGTGGGGAAAAACCGCAGGACAAACTCTAAGCAAACTTCTACTATAATAAATATAAGGGATAAATATTTTTTACCCTCCAAACTTTTCGTGTTTTTGGACTTTACCATATGAACTTTTTTTTTACCGTTTGCCATCTAAACTTTGTGTTTTTTTCACATTACATTTTTCGGTGGAGCTAAGGGCAAATGCATCATTTCAACTGGTTAAAGTCACATGACATACATGTGAATGCCCTTAGATGGTAATATGTAAAAAACGCAAAGTTCAGATGGCAAATGACCAAAAACAAAAAAGTTTATATGGTAAAGTCCTAAAATGCGAAAAGTTTGGAGGATTAAAAGTGTTTATCTCATGTAAAATAACGCATTTGCCCTTACTTAAAGTCATGTGATATGCATGTGATGGAATTCCGGTGGAACATTCCACCGAAAAATACCCTTAGATGGTAATATATAAAAAAATGCAAAGTTTAGATGGCAAACGGTAAAAAAAAAAGTTCATATGGTAAAGTCTAAAAACACCAAAAGTTTGAATGGTAAAAAATGTTTATCCCTAAATATAATGGGGATACAAGATTTTTTCCCTATACACTAAGCTAGGGGGATACAAAGTTTCAAAACCATCAAGAAATATTTGTTCTTAGCACTCACAATCTCAAATACATTACTCAATGAGAGTAGAAAACCACAAAGGAGAATTAACAATATTCACTCAATACATCAACTATATAAGGCTAGAATTCTGATCTGTGTATCTCGCGATTTGACCATTGGATTTGCACTAAAATTGGATAAAAACTATATAAATGTGTTTGGTACCTATCTGTGAAGTTTGAGCTCAATTGGAGAAGGAATTTCTATGCAATCATGGCTTGCTCGCAAACTACCAAGAAGAAGCATTCACTGTTAGAACTTTCTAAACAACTACTATAATTGATGAATGTCTCACGATCCAACCGTTGGTTCTTTAATCCCACCTAACGATTTGTAGTTTAGGATGTCAAAAAGCCGTCTATAAAATTTCACCTTGATCGGAGAACTTTTGGTGGTCCAATCAACACTCTATTTTTAGTTGCCTGAAAACTTTTCTTCCTCCCTTTCTCTCTCTCTTTTTTATCTTTCTTTCTTTTTTTCTTCCTTCTTCTTCTTCTTCTTCTTCTTCTTCTTCTTCCTCTCTCTCTCTCACTCACTTAATTTTTTTTTTTTTTTGCTAACCTTACAATCTGCAAATGTATTGCAAAAGTTGGCCACCATGGACTCCGCATATTAATTACCCACTTCCGCACTACTTCACATCACACAATATCACAACAAAACAAGGTAATTCCATTGTCTTTCTAATGGCAATCTACATTACATGTAACTAAATATCTAAAACATTCAAATCCATTAAAAAAAGTTCACTCTAGCACACCAAAACCCAACATTAATGTTCCTTACTTTTGACATGCTACAAAAACTAACATCTTTTAAATTATTCACATATGCATATAATATATATATATATATATATATATTATAATATATACAATAAGACATGCTCGCCATACAAATAAACAAAAAAATTCACTAATTCCGCTAACACTTCTATTGCTCTATATAACAACTGCCACCACCTCATAAAGACTACTGCTTCATTAATCTAACTCATCGCCTCCCAAAACAGATATGTAATCCCCTTAATTGTTGTAAAAATTAACAGTATAAAAACCATGCAACCTAAAATTTCCACCCAACCAACTTGTCCAATTTAGTATTCTTACAACAATCTCAAAGCATATATACGATGTCTCATTATTGTCTTCCTCAGCTTGCTATTTTCACCATTGGGCTCTTTATGTGGAACGACGATCATGGTGTCCCACCAAGGGAGATGTCTCTCTACAATCCCTCATCCTTTTATAAACTTTCTTACCCAACTTACCCACTCCGTTCGACATCTCCTTAACTCCACTATCCTCACGTCCTTGTCATATCTTCTACACTCCCTCATGTTTCCATGACACCATATGTGCTATATACACCCGTATGGCAGGACAATATGGTTCAATACAAACTTCTACTCTACCAACAACACCATCAACCCATTCTCAACTAGCATGCAACAATGCAATACTCTCTTATCAGATGCATGCAAATGCATCCTTGCCTATACTCACTCAATCACCTCTATCTTTCTATGCATGTGAACTGCTCAAACTTTGAACCCCTTCTTGAATATCATTTCTCTTCAACTCGAGCCCAGTTGATACAAGTTAAACTAACAACTTTTCTCACTCAATGGCAGTGTAGCTTACTTGAAATATGTGTTTGTTCTTATCATGCGACCACTATGCTGCTAGAAGTGACTTAAGAGTGGGAGCCTAACACATATGGTAGCTAAACTCAATTCCAACTCGTTGTGAACCTATCTCACCATCCTTGCACTATATCAAACAACAAACGCCAATCAAACGGCACCAATGTTGACTACTTCCACATCTTCAATCTTGATTCCTCACCCTTCTTATTCGAAATTCCAAGCATGCTCAAAGTTGTTGCTTGGACTTGCTATAGCACAAATCGTACCGATTTTATCTCTATCGCCACCCACTTTAGCAGTCTCTATAACCTAACTCTTCTGGTCATCCTTACTCTCAAATGGTGGATGAAATGTGCAATCCAATACATCGACATTCGGGATACACCCATGTAGTTAAACAAATATTAGAGTAAAGAAAGAAGTTCTACTTTTGCAAGGAAAAGAAACCTCCTTATAGGCTCCTGTGTCTTGGTACACAAGAAAGATGTACTCTTTAGCAAACAAAAATAAATAAATAAATTATATGAATGGAAGCAATAAATAAAAATATTTAAATAAGGGTTGTCCCCATTGACTACTACTGTGGGACCCCTCCCGCTAGGATCTTCCTATACGGTTGGAGACCACCGACAATCGCACTGAGCACAAAATTTAAAATTCACTCCCAGTATGAATGCCTAACTTAACAATATGCAGTGGAGGCAGAGTAAAAGATGCAACAGGGATAATATATATAACTATGTTTAGTACAACCAAGTAGCGCAACTGAATACAATATCAAAATAGCCAACTAGTGGCATAAAGTAGCAAATTACGCATTATATAGCAACACAAATTGAAATGAAGTTTAATATAAACAACTGGAGGAGCGGCAACCATCCTAGCACGCCCATTATTCTGATTCTGAGGCAATAAACAGAAAGAAACGAGGGGTTAAGTCCAAATGACCTAGCGAGGCCACATACAGATAGATATATATATTTGACTGAAAATGAGACTTAAAACGATTAAATCATAATAAAGTGCACGTAGTGTGACGTGTAACTTGATAATAATAACTGAACTGAGTAATACTGACAGTGAGCCCAAGACGGAGTCTCCAACCTTGTGACTACCCAAAACAGATAAATCATAATAGAAACCCTTATGCCCCCCTTGTCGAGAAGCCACCTCAACACTAAACGAGATGGAGATGTATCACGCGCCCGTGCAATACATCACTCCAATCCCTACTACAGTCATCCTCCGGCTGTACGTAGAAATTGGTTTCACGGAATGGTATCATATAAAAGGTTCCATCAACGGTCCGTTCCGCCTGATAAAATTCCTCTTATAAGTACCTAGGCCCAAACGCTCTAAGGGCGTCCCCAAGGGTAAACAGAAATATAACGGAACAGATATGGCTCACAACTTGTCAATAAAGTAATAACTTATTTTTTTTCACCTAGGATACATAGAAATATAATTAAAATATGATATCCCAAAGGTGTCAAAAATCATTTTGAGATAGATACAACTGGCAATATCAGAGAATGCAATATTTTTTTGGAAATAACTTGTCTTTTATGTATGGAAAACATTTTCCAAAAGATTTGATAGCATAAATTCGTTAAGGTAGGCTATATGAATAATATGTATATCATATAGTTCAAAACCCCAAAAAGCAATTGACAAAGCACTTACCTTAGGAGTTTATCAAGTTTATAGATTTGTTTTGGCTAGATCAACTTGGCTTCCTCCTAAAATTTCATTAATAGTGATGCGGTCGATTTCCTGGTTCGATTACGTGTCGAGGTATGATGAACTACGGAATGATCTTGCTGGTGGCCCACCTGTCAAAGAGGGAGGAGCGCACGTGAGACTAGTCGGTTTTGCCCGGGCGTAGGCTCTCCGACGCTCAAGTCAGTATTTGGAGAAGATGATGAATAGTGTATGAGAAGCTATTTTGCTTTTTTAAGAATGTGAGAATCTTATGAATTCCTTAGCCTTGGGTGGAGAGCCGGTGGGGGTTTTTATATGAGAGTGAGGAGCCCAGATGTAACATGTTTAATGGGAATCAGTAGTTTTCATGACAGTGGTTGTACTGGCATGTGCTTTTTGTCCCCTCCAGAGTTCCTATTGGCTGCTGCTCTCACTTCTGATTAATGAGGGGCCATATTGGCAATTAATGTGTATCTCGTGCATTTATGACCAAGGATTGTATTTATGACATAGCATTTAATGCGCTGGAGCCTGATGGGATGGACCCATGTGCTACTGGGGCGCATTTGGTGGCGATAGGTTGGACTTGCCAGTGGTCGGCAACTTGATTTATTTCCGTTAGATGTCAAGCCATGCACCGGCTATGTGTGGGATCTCATCCTCGATTGGGGCCCGTTCGAGGGCCGTGGCTCATCTCGAGGGTCCCCAGGATAGCATACTTGTGCCTTAAGGAGCTCTCGAGAGCGGCCAGCTTGTGAGCCCTTTCGAGGGCCATCATCATATCGAGGGCTTGAACTCCTCACTTAGGCAGTTTGGAAGCATACACTGACGTGGCATAGTAAGGTGGCACCTGACTCATCATTAGTCCCCCCACTCTTGATTGTGATAAAGACGTCAGCTTTCAAGAGTGATTTGATTGGTAGGATGTTAGGTGTCCTTTCGTTTTTGAATTTGAAACACCATCAGAACACGGAAAGTCGCCTTTTTGCCACAGCTCTGACGGCCTACGCGCCTGCTTGGGGAGACGCGCCTGCTTGGGGAGCGTGCCTGGTCATAATTACTGTAGGCCTTTTTGCCACAGCAGCCGAGGCGTCATAATGGTTGGTGGTGTTCCCCACGTCACTTATAGATAGTTGAGGGTTCCACCCCAAATTGATTTTTCCTCTTATCCACCCAAAGCATTCGCACAAGCATTGGAAGCAAGAGTTTGCAAGGACGACACTGCCATAGCTTTCGGACATTCATCTTCCTCAGGTGAACTCTTTTCTTTTTTCTCTTTCTTAGCACTCTCATCTCAGAAAAAAAACCCTAGCCGTCATAGGTCCAAAAAGAAAAATATTGGACGACTCAGATCCGATGTTTGAGGACTTGGCAGCGGAGAGGGAGGTCCACTTTCCTCACAGTCGGTTTCAGGCACCGGGAAAAGTCACGCCGTAGAGACCACCGGGCCGGCCCAGGCTGGGGCGTCGTAGGGCGGGGGCTTGAGAGAGGAGGCGCCGGGTAACACGCCAGAAAGAGCCCCCCCTAGGCTGAAGAAGAAAACGTCGGGGCCCACTAGAGGGGATGCTGGGCCTAGTAGGTCCCCTGCCAAGAGCCCAAAGACCGGGGTGGCGGAATGGGCTAGTTTCAGACTTTCTCACTCCCTCGGGATATTTCCAGCAACATTACGGTGGCGGAGACAGATAGAATCAGGGAGGAGTTTGGGATTCAGTTAACCATTCACATGCCTGGCCGTAACGAGAATATGGTGGAGCCTTGGGAGGGGTGCACGGCCTTTAACCTCCACCACTTCGAAGCGGGGTTACGCCTGCCCTTCTCTCATGAGGTTCAAAGGTTGCTGGAATTCGCCGGCGTCTACCCCAGTCAACTGGTACCCAACTCCATCATGATCATCATCGCCTTCGTGGTGATCATGAAATGTTTGAAGGAAGAAGCCAGCCCGGCCAATTTTTTGGAGTTCTTTCGGTTGAACGAGTTGGTTCAGTCCGGCCCAGGCAAATCGACCGAAGACGAGTCTAGTTTCTTGTACTTGTCCGCCCGTTCAGCTTCCTCGAAAGTGCTGGACGGCTTTAAATCCTCCCATGGGTCTGGGTGGAAAAGGAAGTTTGTCTTCGTGGAGGATTGAGGGCAGTTGGAAATGCCCTCAAACTGGCGTCAACCTCCCGTGCTCAATTGCAACTTCTTCCATGAAGAGCCTAGCTTTGACGAGGGAAAAGTAGCGGACTTCGCAAAAATGGGGAGAATGTGCGCTCTCTTTCTAACCTCGAAAGACATACTCCGGGCCTGTCGCCTCTCGAATGCCTCCGACGACCCCGGTCCAAGCCAGCGCCCCGGTACGCGGCGCCATACTTATGCAAAGAATGACCCTAGTGCATAAAATCTTTTACTTTTCAAGTTTTCTTTCTTGTTTTCTTTTTCTTTTTGAGGGTTCCCCACTGCTGTTGGCTCACATTCTCCATCATGCAGGTCTCGACATCCTAATGGACGCACGTCGGGCTTTGTTGTCCAGGCTTGACAGGCAGAGGCGCCAAACTCAACCTCCCCGACCCAAAGTATCATTCCACAGGGCCATTACCCAGAAAATACGGCGGCCAAGGAGCGATACTGGCACCAATGAGGTATCCAGCCAAGGTGCGGAAGCCACCCGGGTCGAGACTGGTATGGAAAGAGAAGCTTCCCAACCTGAGGAGGCTAGGACGTCACCCGTCGAAGAGGCGGCGGCAGCCCCGAGGGGGACTGAGGGTGATCAAGAACCCACTGATCAAGCGACCCCCCACACTGAAGTTTCCACACCGCCGGCCGCCCCTGCCATCGCCGGCGTGTCTACTCCTGCTGACCCATTGTCGAGGCCTCCACCAACTGAACCATCGCCCCCTTCTCGAGCGGAAGCTTCACTTGGCAGTCCCCCTACTAAGGCTCCTCAGGTGACTCCCTCCATGCGGCCCTCCACGTAGCCAAGTCCCCAGCCCAAGAGGGTTGCCCATCGAAGGGCCATGCCGGGGGTGTCCATTCTCGAAGGGGGCACTGAGGGCTCTCGAAAAAGGGCTACTGGGGAAGAAGCTGCCCA
The DNA here is from genome assembly GCA_026212405.1 of Petrea volubilis. Lineage (NCBI taxonomy): Eukaryota > Viridiplantae > Streptophyta > Magnoliopsida > Lamiales > Verbenaceae > Petrea > Petrea volubilis. The sequence continues at coordinate 24,777,051 of CM047870.1, forward strand.
CGGGGCCAAGAAACAAAGGCCTGCTCCGACGGGCAAAGGAAAATGAGCGGCCAGCCCCAAGCCCTCGGATACTGACGAGGAGGAAGAGCTCCTCAAATGCGCAGATGCGGGGCCCAGTAACCCCGTTCACCTCCAAGACCACCCTTCCAACCTCCATATAACCGGAGCGGGAGCCAACAAGACCAACACAAAGATGAACTTGGCTCTCCTCTGGGGTCTTCAGCTGCCGGCCAACCAACGGGCGCTTCTCAAGTGCTCGATTGCGGAGCTCGAGACAAATCTGGCCAACGCCTTGGTTGGGGTAAGTAAATGTCTTCAATTAAGTTCGCTGTATTTTGTCTAAATTCTCTCGATGTTCCTGGATATGTCGTCGTCCCTCTCTCCCATCACTTTCTTCACCGCGCCAGCATTTTCCGCCGGGGGAAGAACAAGTACAAAAGATTGTTCAGGGAAGAGAGGAAGAAGAGGCACCAAGTACCGGCTGAGGTGGAGAAGCGCCTCGAAGAGACTGAGGTCCTCGTCGGGGAGCTGGCCTCGACCAATGACACTCTTCGAGGGCAGCTGCAAGAAAGCCAGCAACTTCTCAAGTCCGCCAGGACCCGCATCACCGAACTCGAGAAGCAATACAAGGACTTAGACGACGAGGTGAAGCGGACAGCCAAGGCCTGGGAGGAAACGCGGGAGCTGTGCGAGGAGACTTCCCTCGCCCGTGACTTCGCCCAAGAATGCCTCAAAGTAGTCAATCAAAAAAGAGCTGAAGCGAAAGCCAAGGCTTTTCATAATTACGACGAGGGCGTTACGGCCGGGCTTTGATGGGCTGACTGGACTTTTCCTGGGCGGTGCCGTAAGAGGACTAAGTGCGCCTTCTTGAGGTTCCTTGTGAGTGAGGCGTTTGACTACATTCGAACATGCCTTAGCTTCCAGGACTCTACGAAGGCAGTTAATCTTGTCCTCAATCAACTCCAAGTGTGAGGCGACCTGGTCGATCGCAACTCCGTTGGACTTTCTTTTGACAGCAACGGGCTGTCTTTGGAAGAAGTATCGCCCTCAACGGGGAAGCCCAAGGAATTCGACTTTCAAGGGAACGAGTTCAACTTCGTCTTCCGCCGCCTTGATATCCTTCCGCCCGAAAGCGCGAAGGGAGAGTCGTCGGGGGAAGAAGACCTTCCTCTCCCATCCGCGCCAGCCCCCAAAAGTTGGAAGGACCAGATGGTCGGGCCAAGCTCTCCCAGTGACCCCGAGGGTGAAGATGATGGCATCGAGGCGGGGGCGATTGCTGGCGCTGGGGGCCAGGGCGTAGGCCAAGATGAGGGGCTCAGTCGAAGTTAGTGACTAGGTGAAACCCCCTTCACTGTAACCCCCTTAACCTCTGTAACTCCCCTTAACCTCTAACTCCCCTTGTATGTTAAATGCCCCCGAGCTTATCAATGAGATTCATTTCGAGGCCTTTCCTGTTTCACAAAGTATATTATTTGTTTCGTTCGTTTGTTGTGTGTTTTTTTTAAGTTATAATAACGTTTCGGAAAAATCGAGGATGAATCTTCCTTGATTTCCTGAGTGTACTATGTTATGCGTTTAACAGAAGTGTAAAATTGATTAATGTCGTGTAAGAACAACTTAAACCAATCGAGAGGAATAAGAAACTTTTCTTGAAGATTTTACTAAGTTTACAATGTCAATTTGTACAACCCTTCTCCCCTCGAAATAAAAGTGTCCTCGACACGTTTCTTAATCAATCGACAAAATAATTGATCGAGGATAGGACAACAGACTTATCTTAAACATAGAACTTTCTGAGGTTTGAAGTGTTCCACGGTCGAGGCAACTCTCTTCCTTCCATGTCCTCGAGCCGGTACGCATTGCTTTTCGAGACCTTTACAACTTTGTAAAGGTCCCTCCTAGTTTGGATCCAACTTTTCTACATGCCTGGACACCTCAACCTTCTTGAGGACTAGGTCTCCAAGCTAGAAGTTCCTGGGGCGTACTCCTTTATTGTAAGCTCGGGCCATGGAGGCTCGGTACTTTTGTATCCTCGACTAGGCTTCGTTCCTTTTCTCCTCGAGCAAATTCAGCTCCGTGGCACGATTTTCCTCTTCTTGGACTTATTGAAATGCGCCACCCTAGCTGTGTTGTGCAGTATTTCAACCGGGATCACCGCTTCAGATCCGTACACTAAAGCATATGGCGAGTCCGCTGTTGTCGTTCGAGGGGTGGTGCGATAGGCCCACAGTACCCCCGGCAACTCGTCTGCCCATTCTCCTTTAAGAGCGCCTAGTGACGTCTTGAGATTTTGCAGAATGATACGGTTGGTGACCTCAACTTGACCATTTGCTTGGGGGTTTCCCACCGATGTGAACCGTTGCTCGATGCCATGACTCTGACACCACTCAGTCATAGCTTGACTCTGAAATTGAGTGCCGTTGTCCGATATCAATACTCGAGGGACCCCGAATCGGCAAACGATATTCTTCCATATAAAGGATCGAATCGAGGCGTCTGTGATCTTGGGAACTGACTCTGTTTCGACCCACTTTGTAAAGTACTCCACTGCTACTATGGTGAACTTTCTTTGACCCTTGCCAGTAGGAAAAGGTCCCACCACCTCGATTCCCCTTTCGCTGACCATATACCCCAGAAACTTTCCCCCTCGAACCCTGAATGTGCATTTTGAGGGGTTGAGTTTGAGACCAAATTCTCTAAGCACTTAGAAGACTTCTCTAAGATGCTCGAGGTGGTCTTTCTCTTTCGGGCTCTTGACAATCATGTCGTCCACATACACTTCAATAATACGCCCTATCAATTCCTTAAAGATGAGGTTTACTAACCTTTGGTAAGTCGCCCCCGCATTCTTAAGTCCGAAGGGCATGACTAGAAAACAGTAAACATCTATCTCCACTACGAATGAGGTTTTGGGCTGGTCTTCTGGGGCCATTGAGATCTGATAGTACCCTTGGTAAGCATCCACATACTCATCATTTCGCAGCCCGCCGTGGAATCCACAAGCTGGTCAATTCGAGGGAGCGGGTAGGGATCCTTTGGGCACGCTTTGTTGAGATCCGTGAAATCGTTGCACATCCTCCATTTGTCCTGTCCCTTGGGGACCACTACCACATTACATAGCCACTCCGGGAAGTGTATTGGCGTCTATGATACACGGACATGGACACGGGGACACGGACACGACACGACACGGACACGTCGACACGAAAAATCTCAAAATTTTAGGACACGACACGGCTCTGACACGCCTACTAAAAAATATATTATATTATGTTATATATTTATAATTTATTAATTAAAGTATGTGATAGAGAATAGTAATATTCATCGTTACAACAAGTATCTTTTAAAATCAAATACATGATTAAAATAAAAAGAATTCATCATCATTCAAATATCTAAATACAAGCAAGTAAAAGAGTTAACACAAATTATAAAATACAATTAAAAAACCTATTTGTTATTTTCAGTTTTTCCACTAATTTTTTAAAATTTTTAAAAAAGACCCCATTTGTACTTTCTAATATATCAAAAATGCCCCAACTGTGTCCCAACCGTGTCCGACACGCCCTTCAGCCGTGTCCGACACCGTGTTGGAATATATTTTTTTTTGAATTTTCGAACACGGTTTTTCCGTGTCGGACACGTGTCGGGGCCGTGTCGGAGCCATGTCCATGTCCGACACGTGTCGGACACGTGTCGGGGCCGTGTCGGAGCCGTGTCCATGTCCGACACGTGTCCGACACTGCACCGAAGCATTTTTTGCCGTGTTCGTGCTTTCTAGATTGGCGTGATATATCCAGCTTTCAACAATTTATTCACTTCTCCCTCGATTATCTTGTTCCTCTTAGCCCCGAAGACCCTCTTCTTTTGCTTGACATGCTTAAAGGTAGGGTCGACATTTAGGCGGTGCACAATAACCTCGGAGCTAATCCCCAGGAAATCTGAGGATTGCCATGTAAATACGTCCCTGTTCTCCCGAAGGAACTGGAGGAGCATCACCTCCTTGCCCTTGTCAAGTTGCGCTCCAATCTTAGTAGTCTTCTCAAGGTTTCCCGATTCTAGCTCGATAGTTTTGGATTCTCCAGTGGGCTCGATCCTGCTATGATCAAGTTTTCTGGTCTTCGAGGACGTCCCTACTGGTCCTCCAGAATCGCTATCTAAGCCTACTTCAGGGGACTTCCTCTTCCCGGGTCCAAGCTTCATTCTCAGCGAGACTACGTAACAGGTCCATGCGTCTACGACATCACATCTCACCTGCCCGATCCCAGCTTCGGTGGGGAATTTCATCATGAGGTGATAGGTGGACACCACCGCTCTGAATGCGTTGAGCGCTAGCCGGCCCAGAATCATGTTATAGGCAAACGGGGTGTCCACCACCAGATAATTTATCATCAAAGTCCGTCTGTTGGGCTCCTGGCCGAGGGACGTCGGCAGCCTGATCTGCCCCAGGGGGTGATTTGGGACCCCCTGAAGCCTACCAGGGGCGTCCGCACTGGCTCCATATCTATCCTGCCCATATCCATCTTCCTCAACGTTGAGTAGAACAGGACATTGGCCGAGCTGCCATTGTCAATCAGCGTTTTGGTGATGGCGAAGTTAGCCATATCCATCGTCACCACCATCGGATAGTCAGGTTGCTCGGCCAGTCCCTCCGGGTTCTGCACTGGGATCCTATCACTCTCGTTGAATTCTATCGAGCATCCCTCGATCGCGTTGACCTATTGGGGGCGACCCAAATCCTCGAGGGCAAACCGGTCATACCGGAGCTTCCTGCCTACTCTTTTGCGTGAGGATTGGGTATCTCCCCTCGCTGGCCCCCCGTCCATCATGAGGATGGTGCCTTTTACGGGGTGATTTCCGCTCATAGGTCTCTTCCCTACCTTCTTCAAGAATTCTTGATGTCTTTGGGGACTTGGCTTCCTTGGCGACCTCGACCTGTCTCGATGGATTGGGGAGACTTGGGTGTCGTAATATTCTAGCTTCTTGACGAACTCCTGTCCCGCCACGGATCAAGGTCTCGATCTCATCCTGCTAAGTGTAGAAATCCTCCGTGTTGTGCCCGGGCTGTCGGTGGTAAGCACAATACTTCTCGCTTCTCCTGGCTCTCCTCCCCTCGGGTAGCCTCTTAGGCGTTGAAAATGCATGGCACCCAAGAAGAGTGAAAATTTCCACCGGAGTCTTGGTGAGGGAGGCATAGTCCTTGTACTTTCTGGTGGGCTCCTTCTCCTTGGCCGTAATTTTTCTTCACAGGGCTTAATGCTTCATTCGCTCTTGGCCTTAGGAGGATACTTGGAGGCCAGCTGCTGGATCCCAGCAATGGTACGGGGGGCCTGCATGATGATGGCCTCCGTGCAGCTTTTATTCTTCAAAGCCTGATACAGCGCGTGTCTTACGAACTCAACCCCAACATCTTCCACCTTGAGGAGCTCATTATTGAATCATTCCGTGAAAGCCCGTAGGCTCTCTCCTTCCTTTTGGATAATCCCACACAAGTGGGTATGGGACAACTTGGTTGATATCTTGGCAGCAAAATGATTGAGGAATCGGTCTGCCAGGTCTTCATATGAAGAGATAGACTGTGGTTCCATCTTCTTAAACTATGTAAGGGCAATCCTCTGGAGGGTGGTGGAAAAGAGGCGAGCCCATACATGAAGATTGCTAGTTGCCATCCCACTACGTCCTCATAATAGCTCAGATGTTCCATCGGGTCCGTAGTGCCATCATAGCGGGGTAGGGTGGTGGGCATGCGCTCATCAGGAGCTAAGCGGGACTCCGCAATCTCCAAAATGAAAGAGAACCTTTCCAACCAGTGGTTATAGGGAGGCAGGTATCGTGTAGCATCCACCCTCACGTTCCTCTCCCCTTCACATCGCCTGGAAAGTCGCTCTATCTCGTCTTGCAGATTGCTGACCTGCTGGCGCACGTGGGCTAGCTCCTCCAGTCCCTCCTCCCTTCGTGGGCGTGGACGGTAACCACCAGTCCTGGACCTGGCGGGAGCATCCATGGCTTTACGCCTAGGAGGGGCCCGACAGGTAGCACGATTACCGGACTCGGCAACCTCCTCCCGGTGGGAATGTCGGTGGCTCCACTCACGTGGTGAATGGCTCCGTGAGGGAGCGAGATGTTCACTGCAACGGGAGACGGCGGGAGGTCCTACCTCGTTCGGTCATGGAGATAGTCCCTCGGACAATAACCGAATCAGTGTTTAGTCATCGCAGGCCCCCAGTAGCTGCCTGATGCGGCTGATGGGGAGGGTGACCGTATTTTCTGCCTGCTACGTATCCGCTGCATGGGCCGGTAAAGGTTCATGGGAAGGACCCACCCCACGGCCTGCAGGCGGTACGGGGGCAGCATGCCCCTTTCCTTTGTCTATCACATTGACGGCTTTCCCTGCCCGTTGAGTCACTTCGGGAGGGTCACGGTTGCCCCTCTCCGAAAAAGTTTCGGACATATGAGTTCACCGTGTATTCACCATTTTCCTTCTTTTCTCTAAAAATCACCTTTCGGACAAGATTAGGCCCTCCCTTTAGCGCCAAAATGATGCGGTCAATTTCTGGTTCGACCACGTGTCGGGGTATGATGAACTCCGGAATGATCTTGCTGGTGGCTCACCTATCAAAAAGGGAGGAGCGCACGTAAGACTAGCCGATTTTGCCCCGGCGTAGGCTCTCCGACGCTCAAGTCAGTATTTGGAGAAGATGATGAATAGTGTATGAGAAGCTATTTTGCTTTTTTAAGAATGTGAGAATCTTATGAATTCCTTACCCTTGGGTGGAGAATCGGTGGGGCTTTTTATATGAGAGTGAGGAGCCCGGATCTGACATAGTTGGTGGGAATCAGTCGTTTTCATGACAGTGGCCGTACTGGCATGTGCTTTTTGTCCCCTCCATGGTTCCTATTGGCGGCTGCTCTCACTTCTCATTAATAAGGCGCCATGTTGGCAATTAATGTGTATCTCGGGCATTTATGACCAATGATTGTATTTATGACTTGGTATTTAATGCGCTGGAGCCTGATGGGATGGACCCATGTACCACTGGGGCGCGTTTGGTGGCGGTAGGTTGGACTTGTCAGTGGTCGCCAGCTGGATTTATTTTCGTTAGATGCCAGCCATGTAGCGGCTATGTGTGGGATCCCGTCCTCGATTTGGGTGCATTCGAGGGCCGCAGCTCATCGCGAGGGTCCCCAGGATAGCATACTTGTGCCTTGAGGAGCTCTCGAGAGCAGCCAGCTTGTGAGCCCTTTCAAGGGCCATCATCATATCGAGGGTTTGAACTCCTCACTTAGGCAATTTGGAAGCATACACTGACGTAGCATAGTAAGGTGGCACCTGACTCATCAAATAGCTATAGTTAGGATACCAATTAGTTATCTTTGTTTAAAGAATAACCTAACTACTTATATTCTTAAAGTAACACAATACTCATATAATCATAATTTAGAAATTAAGACACTAACTTATACCTAGTATCCACTTTAAGAAAAATATTGCACATTTTCACATAATCCCAAATAAAAACATAAAGAACACATTCTCATACTTTAAATCATAAAAGTATATTAAAAACATATTTTGGAATGATAACTAAGCATCCTTTATTCCTAATTTTATGAACATTGAGCATAATTATGACTAAAAAAACATGCTTTCTAGCAAGTATTCAAAAAAATAGCATTCAAGGAAATAATATGTAACATAAGACTTATGTCTAAGTTAATCATGAAATATCAACTTATGAAAATCACTTCAAAAATAGACAATCTACTAAACCAAGAGCATTGAAGCATGCTTGGCAAGAACTTTTACTCATGAGCATTGAAGCGCGCGCTTAGCAAGAACTTTTACTCAAGAGTATTGAAGCATGCCTAAGCAAGAACTTTTAGTCAAGGTAAACATAAATAACACTCTTATTTATGGGTTTGAGCAAGGTTTCTACCTTCAAGAGTGTTTGAGGGAAATAAGGGAGTATATGGAAGGCTAATAGGTATATATGTATAAAAAATGAAGGTTTTATTGATGTATATATATGTGGGGAAGATATGCTATAAATAGAGAGTGTTTTGTGTGTTGAGAGTGGAGTGAGTATGGGTGGGTGTTTTTAGGGAGGATTTTTGTGTGTGTGTGTGGGAGAATGAAGACAATGGCCTTTTTTATAGAGTTTAGGGCAATAAATAGGATTTTTATAAGATAAGATAGGATAAGATAAGATAAGATAAGATTGGATAAGATAGGATAAGATAAGATAGGATAAGATATTTTAATAAGATATGAACAAAAAATCAAATAAAATCAAATAAAATCTGATATTTATTGGCCTAATATTATAAAATCTGTAATCATATCTTTATTTAATTGAAAATTCAAATTTGTATTTATTTATGTTTGTAAAAATCGAAAATTAGGGTTTTAAGACATAAAATTAGGGTTTAAGCCCTAAAATTCGAAAATTCATAATTAATTTAGAAAATTTCCAAAATGATGAAATTTAATCTTTATAAATCTGAAATTATACGTATATTTCCCAAATATTAAAAATTTTTGAGTTATATTTTCGAAATTGCAATTTAGGAGAAAAGATTTCGAAAATTGTGTAAGAATGTCAAATTCGTTTAAAATTTGGAAAATCATGTAATTATCACCTCACATAATTCACATATAAAAGAAGAATCATAAAAAACATGAAATATTAGTAAACATGCGTGTATATTTTAAGAACCGATTTATATCGTTGTTAGACCAAAAATCGGGATGTCACAACTACTTTATTTTTTTTGTTTTACTTTTGATGTCGAAAGTCGTGTTGTTATTTTCCAATGAATAATATTAAAAATCATCTTCACTAGCACATGCACTAACAACTAAATATTCCAAATATTCTCACAAATAATGTGCCTAAATCAACCTAATGCCCACGAACACCGTGCTCCGTGCGCTGCCACCACCAACTAGTATGTATAGATCTTAATATTTAGGGCGAATTACATCTACCTCTCCTGAGGTTTGGCGAAATTACAATTTAACCCACGGTTTTTTGTAAATTACAATAAACCCCCTGTGGTATATTCCGTCTAACAATTTACCCAAACCGTTTATGACCGTTAGGGTTACGTTAGTTTTTGTATGTAAAGTTCCGATAGAACCATTGAGGGGTTTTTTTTGTAATATATATAAAATATTTGGGGTTGTATGTTATGTATTACATCTTTGTGGGGCTAAAAGTAATAATATTGAAAAAATTGCTCTGTTTTCTGACAAGGTTTTTCGGTGAACTTGAAGCGGGTCTTAAACTTTTCGATATGGGAAACACGTTGGTGAGGTCAATTGTGGGCTAGAGTAGGTTCTATCCATTTTTCGTTTATCACTTATAATTATTACATATCACAGGGGGTTATTGTAATATACACAACAAAATATGGGTTAAATTGTACTTTCACCAAACCGCAGGGGAGGTAGATGTAATTTGTCCTCTTTAATATCAGCAAAAAATAAAGGGCAAAACGGACTTTATACACTTTCCGTCCATCACTTGTAATTATTTCATACCACAGGGGATTTATTGTAATTTACAAAAAATCGTGGGTTAAATTGTAATTTCACCAAACCTCAGGGGAGGTAGATGTAATTCGCCCTAATATTTATTTAAGTTTCTATATAATGTTAAATAGGTTATATGCATAATGACAAATGCCAAAATTATTTATGATAACATTAGTAACTATAATTTGTAAATGTGTAGTTGGTAACCCAAGTTCAAATTCTAATAGGAATGAATTGGTTGAATATTTTTACGTCTAGTAATCACGGGTCACTTATATAATTACCAACCAAACCAACAATTTTCTCTTTAATTTAGAAAACCTTCAACTTGTAAAGTATTTTCGGTAAATGTGTTTTATTAAAATTCCAACTTTTTGATGAGTTTTGTTTCTATCAATGACAAAGCATATATATAAATAAAGGACCAAAAGTAAAAGTGGTTAAACAAATATATAGGACATAAAATGCCATTTTATCTTGTAGAGATGCGGAACTATACTGATGCATTGCGAGATAAAGTTAAAAACTAAATAGAAGGGGCTATATTGGTCTGTGCGATCAAGATATCTGAAGTGAAATGAAAACTAGACATGAAACGCAAAATAGTGAGAATTTAGTCTTCATTATGGTATATATGAATTTTGTAAATATTCGTAGGAATTTGATTAGTTGACCAAACTTTTTTATTTATATAGAATATTTAATTTTCTTTAGAGTAGGATTGTTTCTGATTCATAGAGTATTTAGTTTATTTTAGAATAAGATTGCTTCTAATATTATCTTTATTTCTTGTTCTTCATAATAAAATTGTACCTATTTATACCCCTCTTGGAGAGAGAATAATACATGCACAAATCATTCCAAAACACAATTGTTCTACATTGTACCAAAGCAGTTCGAATCCCAATCGCATTGCCCTATATATATTGAACTTTGTATTCCCAAGCCCATATCCAAAATCACTATCACAGTTTCTTTCGCCCCCTTTTTTGGAATAAATGGTGAATCCCAATTCCGTTGTCCCGGCTGCAACAAACAACCTAACAACACCAATTGTTATATATGAAAATAATTCTACATTTCCCACAAGTATCATACTAGATGAAAATAATTACCCTCTATGGTCTTAACTCATGGAGATGGGTATCGGTGTGTGTATCAAAGTAGGATACCTCATCGAAGAAACGAAGAAACCTAAACCTGAAGATCCCAAATTTGGGACATGGATTACTAAAAATCATAAAGTAAAAGCTGGTTATTGGCTAGATGAGTCCTCCATTGATTCAGTGATTTATTTGTCTTTCCACTGCCAAAGAGATATCGGAGGCTGTATCAAAAACCTTCTATGATCAATCAAGCGAGATGTGCCTTCTTGAAATTGAACAAGAGAACTTCATTTACTTGGCAAAATGTTCGACCATTTTCAATATACTATAATGAATTTATTGCTATTTTTCAGAAAATCTACCACATGACTATCTCTCCAAAAAAAAAAAGTTGAAAGAGTAGTCCAATTGCATTCCATGATGGCAAGGCTTCAAGTTCATATTTTTTTTTAGCAAACATGATCTTGAATTTGATAAAGTCCGGGGAGAAATCTTATGAAAAGATCCAAAACTTGACCTAGAGATACATATACATATGTCATGAGAGCATACCTACAAAGACAAACAATGGGAGGCCCTCAGCTAGTGTCTAAAAGTTTTGCTATGTTGACCAGCCAAACTCCTCAAGGAACATCCTTAGGCATGTTGAAGAGTTGAAATAGTCAATCGGATAGAAAGCCTAACAACCGGGTATGTACTAACTTTGGTGAAAAAGGTCACTCGAAACAATAGTATTATGAAATCATTGGTTATTCTAAGTGGTGGGACTTTACTAAAAGACTAAGAAAGAAAATTATAGGGAAAGCTATGGTGACATATGTCGACAAATCCAAAAAAAATTTGAAAAACAAATTACAACCTACAACTAATGTTGCTCACTCAAGTGTTGTTGCTAAGGGAAAAGTTTTTTCGATAACTTTTAAGAATAATACTTGTACTATTGATACAAGTGCATCTGATCACATGATTAGTGATGGTAGTTAGTTACAACCCTTTCACCATTCTTCCAAGTCCGTGATCTCCTGCAACAATGGTAGTGCTTCTCTTATTACAGAAGAGGGATCCATTATTTAATTCAATGTTTTGACCCTAGAGATTCACTACAAGAAAAAACTGTAGTTTTGATGAATTATTCGATGGATTTTCAATGAAATTCAGCCGAATATAATTAATTTTGGCAGAATAAATCCGCCAAATAAACCTTCTTTCCTTTTCAATTTTTGGTGGAATTTTTTTTAAATTAAATTAATTTTCGACGGAATAATCCGCTAAAATTTTGTTTATATTTTTTAAAATGAAGTTCCAATTGCCCGACCTAGGAGTGGAACCTGAGACCTCGCCCCAACTCTCACACACGTGTATATACGCACTCAAAATTGCCCCAAGTTTTTGGGTCGTTGGGAGTCGAACCTCTGCCCTTTTGGTTGCCAACCAACTCTCTTATCGTTGAGTTATCACTACTAGAAAAATAACTCATAGCCACAGATTTTACTCACAGAGAAAAAAAAATTACAAAATAAAGTTAGCCACAGATTGCCCGTGGGCTAAATTAGCCACGGTCAGGCCGTGGTTACTTATGGTAGCTAAAATTGGCGCGAATTTTGCCGCCGTCGGTTAGCCACAAATTAGCCATGATCAAATTGTGGCTAACTTAGCCACGGCTTGACCGTGGCTAAACCGTGGCCGTTAGCCACGGATTAGCCATGGTCTGGCCGTGGCTAATGGCTACGGATTAGCCATGGCTAGATAGTGGCTAATAGCCACGGCTTGACCATGGCAAGCTTAGCCACAGCTTGACCGTGGCTAATCCGTAGCCATTAGCCACGGTTAAGCTGTGGCTAACTTATTTTTTTTTTAATTGTTGTATTTGTGCTCGACATAATCGTTCTTTGAAGATAAATGTGCTACTCTATTTTGTATTATCAGTCAAATAAATCTTGTAAATAAATTGATATATAATTGATTAATGTTAAGGATTGTGTAAATTTATATATAAACGATCATTAGGAATGATGAATGATCGTTTAAATTATTACCTAATATTAATTATAATATTGATCGACCTAATTCTCAATTTAAGGTTCACAATTGTTTATTATAAAATCACAATATTAGAGTGTTATTATACATATATATATATATACACTACATATATAAGTGCACACATATATATATATATAGACATAAGCGAGTTTCATTTACATATATCGTTACTTATTAATCAGTTGTACGAGTTAATTGTGTCATTTCAAAAGTCTATAATTGATAAAATATCGTAACTTGTATTATAGTTTTATCATCGATGTATACTATCACAAAAAAAATATATTCATGGTAATGTTAAATTGAAACAACCGACATATATTAGCCACGACCTGACCGTGGCTAAACCATGGCCTGAGTACTTAGCCACGGCCTGACCGTGGCTAATAGCCACGGATTAGCCACGACTGGACCATGGCTAACCAATTTTTTTCTAATTATTTTATTAGTGCTCAATTTAATTTGTTCTTTGAAGATAAATGTGATATTCTATTTTTTATAATTAGTCAAATAAATCTTGCAATTAAATTGATATATATAACGATCATTTGGAATGACGAATGGTCATTTAAATAATTTGGTGATATATATTAATTATAATGTTGTATTGATCGAGCTAATCTTCAATTTAAGTTTCACAATTGTATATTATAATATCACAATATTAGTGTGTTAAAAATAAGTACGCATGCGAGTTTCATTTACACATATTATAATTCTATTAGCCACAGATAGACAGTGGCTAGATTAGCCACAGCTGACCGTGGCCATCTGATTATTTTTTAAAAAATTATTTTATTTGTTATTTGTGGATAAATGTGTTATTTTACTCTTTATTATCAATCAAATAAATTCTCTTTGAAGACAAATAATAACCCTTATTTAATTTCCTATTATCAATCGAATAAATATTTTAACTAGTAGTGATATAACTTATTAATGTTAAGGATTTCGTGAGGATATATATATATATATATATATATTTATCATAAGGATTTATATAGATGATCGTTTTAGTTATTTGGCGGTATTATAATTTTCAATTGATCTAATTAATTTAAAACGTGGCTAAACCAAAATTTGAAACGTGTTATCCATGGCTAATTTTTTACCCAACCTAAAAAAAAAGGAATTTAGCCACGGTTAGGCCGTGGCTAAAGAAGATCAGTAGCCTTTGTGGCCATGGATTAGCCACAGCCTGATCGTGGCTAATTTGAATCGGTAGCCAAATTAACCATGGCCAGGCCATAGCTAATCCGTGGCCACAAAGGCCCTATATATGGCACACTTAGAATTTTTTTCCCCCTACTCCTCTTTTTCTTCCCCCAAGGTACGTACCCCCCCAACCCCCAATCTCGCGCGGCGGCGCCTACACGCCGCCCCCCAACCATTCCAACCCCCCTCCTAACCCCAAACCCCTCCCCCCCCCCCCTCCAACCCCCCGCGTGAGGCGCCGCTGAGCGCATCGTCCCCCCAACCGCCCACCCAAAACCCGCCCCCCTCCCCTCCCCCCAAGCCTAAACCCATCCCCACTCGCCCCCAGCCCCAAACCCCCCTTCCCCCACCCCAGCCCAGCCCCAAACCTTCCCCCCCCACACCCTAATTTTTTTTTATAATTAAAAATATATTTCTAACATTTTTGTTTGTTTTTATTTTTTGCAATTATTGTTAGGTTTTATATATTCACAAGTTTTGGTGGTTCGAAAATTGCAAGGTATGTTTTAAATTACTCAATATTGGTGTATTTATATGTTTTTAATAATATTAGTTGTGTTTTATATTTGTTGTAATTTATTAGTATGTGAATAAAGACGGTAGTGTTATATTTGAAATTTGTAGTGAATTTACGTTTCATGTTATGTTAGTATAAAATTTGTAGTGAATTTATGTTTCATGTTAGAATAAAAATAATAATGTTAGTATTATGTTTGAAATTTGCAATGAATTTGTACTGTGAGAATAATGATGTTAGTGTTACGTTGTGTTATGTTGCATATGTTAAAATAACGAAGAACACGTTATATGTTGCTTATAAGATATGTTTTGATGAGTATATGTATGTTTGTTGGCAATGTTTAAATAAGAATTTTAGTGGTGACTAAATGACATAATCATGTTTCTTACAGAAAATGAAAAATATTCGTGTGAGTCGAAGTTGGATGTACAATTGGTTATTGCCCGATCGAACTAACCTAACAAATGAATTTTGTTAGGCTTGAATCAGTTTATTGAATTTGCAACTTCACAACCACAATGCAAACTTGACAACGGCTGTTTTAGGTGTTCGTGTTTTAAATGTGAAAATGGAAATACAGGAATACTAGCAATGTAAAATATGATCTTTTGAAGTATGGATTTCAACCAAATTATTGGTACTGGACTGCACATGGAGAGATTGCTCCAGAAAATTGGAATGTTGACGTTGTCGGTCCAAATACTTACAATTATGTCAATACTACAAAAGGGTTAAGAGATTATCAAAACTTGATATATGATGCTATGGAACAAAATGACTTTCATGAATATAGGACGTGGCAGAATTCTGAGCAAAATACTGCTGGAACGAGTCATATTGTTGAACAATCTCGTAATAACAAAACTCAACAATTTTATGACCTGTTGGAGGCCACGCATCGTCCCTTGTGGTCAGGATGTGAGTCACATATAGAATTATCACTGACTCTTCAAACGACGAAATTGAAATTAGATTATAATATGCCACAGAGATGTTTTGATAGAATGGCTGAACTTATAAAAATATCAAATCCAATAGACAATCATGTCCCCAGCAATTATTAAGAAGCCAAAAAGTTAACGAGAAAATTGGGACTGACATATCTAAAACTTGAATGTTGTATTGAAGGTTGTGTGTTGTTTTATAAAGAATATACTCATTCAGATGCGTGTGTAATATGTCAGCATCCTAGGCTTAAACCATCTCATACGCGGAGCATTAAACGTGTTCCTGTAAAAGAATGCACTACATGCCACTAATTCCACGGTTGCAAAGGTTGTATGCCTCTAGAAAATCAACTTAGCAAATGAGGTGGCACCAAGAGCACACGAAAAAGCCTGTTGTTCTTTGTCATTCTTCGGATGGTATAGCGTGGAAGCATTTTAATGAGAAACATCCACACTTTGCCGCCGAATCACGAAACATTAGACTTGGACTGTGTGCCAATGGATTTAATCCTTTCAACCAAACATCAAAATTATATTCTTGTTGGCCGGTGATTATTACTCCGTACAACTTACCTCCCAAAATGTGCATGACTGCTCTGTATATGTTTCTGACATGTTTGATTCCTGGACCGCGCAACCCAAAGGATCGGATTGATGTGTATTTGCAACCTTTAAATGACGAGTTGAAAGAGTTGTGGTCAGATGGAGTTGAAACTTTTGATGTCTCGAGAAGACACATTTCGTTTAAGAGCCGCCCTTATGTGGAAAATTAATGACTTTCCTGCATATGGAATGTTGTCTGGATGGATGACGTGTGGAAAACTGGCATGTCCAATATCCATACACTATACAAAATCATTTAGGTTGAACAATGGTGGAAAAATGACATGGTTTGATTGCCATAGACAAGTTTTTCCTGACTCTCACCCTTTACGGCAAAATAAATGTGCTTTCTTGAAAGGGAGACGTGAGCGATCTGCACCTCCCTCTCGAATGACGGGTGGTCGAACATGGAATTTTGTGCAGGACTTACCAACAATAACCGATATGCCCGTAAGACACTCAAAAGTATCAGGTTATGATGTGGACCATAATTGGACCAAACAATGCATTTTTTGGGAGTTGCCATATTGGAAGGATAGTCTCGTCTGCCATAATTTGGATGTAATGCACATTGAAAAAAAAATTTCGACAACATAATAAATACTGTAATGGATGTAAAAAATAAAATAAAAGATAACGAGAAGGCTAAACTTGACTTGTTGGAGTATTGCAAGCGTCCGGAGTTACATCTACAGTATCTTCCAAACGGTAAAGTGTTGAAACCACGGGCCACTTTCACTTTAACTGTTGAACAACGACGCAAATTGTGTGATTGGCTTAAATGTTTGAAGATGTCTCACGGCTATGCATCGAATTTGGGAAATTGTGTAGATCAATCTGGAACTAACTTGCACAGTATGAAGAGTCATGACTGTCACGTTTTTATGCAACTCCCACAGAATGTTTGGAAGCCATTAACTGAAATAAGTCAATTTTTTAAAGATTTGTGCTCAACAGAGTTAAGTGAGGGAAATCTACGACAATTGGATAGTAACATTCCCATCATTTTATGCAAATTGGAACGCATTTTTCCGCCTGGATTTTTTGACTCAATAGAGCACTTGACTGTACACCTACTGTTTGAAGCTGCCATGTGTGGCTCAGTGCAATATCAGTGGATGTATCCTTTCGAGAGGTAAGTAAATTATTATGAATTTTGAATTTCATATGTTAAATTACATTATGAAGAACTATCATTTTTAAGAAGTTAAAATAACGAATTTTTTAGATACTTACATAACTTAAAGGGAATGGTTAAAAATAGAGCAAAAGTTGAAGGATCAATAAGTGAGGCATATCTAAATCAAGAGTTGTCGTACTTTTCATCTTATTATTTTGAAAGTCACATCCATACCAAAAGTACAAGATCTCGTCGTAATGAGGACGATGTCTCTTCTGATGATGAGATGCCTTACACTTTGTCTGTATTCAAACGATCTGCAAAGCCAGGAATAAAATACAAGGAACGTTTTTGGACAGATGATGAGTGGAGCAAAGTTGCCTTGCATGTACTCGTCAATTGTGATGAAGTTGTGCCCATAATTGAGTGAGTACTATCTACAACATTTTGTATATAATGTGTTAAGAAGAATGTAGATGGCACTGAATAATTCCTTACGTTTTATTTAGGACGTATAGATCAACCGTTCGATATAACTGGCCACATCTAACAGATCAAGAGGTTGAGGAATCCATCGAGAATAATTTTGTTTAATGGTTTAAGCTCTATATGAGTATTTCATTATACAACATAAATACTTAATTAAATTGTATATCTGAAAAATACTGTGTGGTTTTAACAAAATATCTTTAATTAAATACGCTATTTGAAAATATTTTTATATGAAGGCGTATAATCTAAAAAATAATGTTGAAAATCAGTATTTGCTCGATTTGGCTTAAGGTCCAATAAAGAAGGTCAAGACCTTCAACAGGTTTTATTGTAATGGATATTTGTTCCATATGGACGATATAAGCCCACATACGAAGACCTCTAATTCTGATGTTTGTGTAATAAGTGACGGGGGTAGAAACTTTTACGGAATAGTAAAAGAAGTTATCAAATTAGAATATCCTGACGTGCCTCAACAAGAGGTTGTGATGTTTAAATGTATCTGGTATGATTCAGTATCGAATAGGGGTATCAAGATACACCCACAATATGACATTGTTGAAATAAAAATTAATGAGAGATACCCAAAAGATGACCCTTTCATACTTGCACAACATGCGTCTCAAGTGTATTACGTCCCTTACCCCGGTACGAGAAGAGATAAATCGCAATAGCGGTTTGTTATCAAAACAAGACCACGAAGTCGAGTCGTGAATGAAGAGATTACTCATGATCCGTTCCAAGAGTCCTCTGTAACAGTGAATGGTGCAATCGATAATGAACCGACGGATAACCTTGTTGATTGTACGGGTGCTATAGAAGAGGTCATCCAATTATACCTTCAACAACTAGCCAATGATGATGTAGAAGTTGATGAAATGGGTCAAAGTGACAACGAAGAAGAATTCAACTCTGACTTTGAAGATGATGAGGAGAAGGATGACGAAAATATGAGTCAATATGGCGATGATGAAGAAGAAGAAGACGAAGATGAAGAAGACTAAAATTTACTATGAAATAATATTTTGTTTAGTTTGTGAACATATATATATGTAGAAGGCAGTGAATGTTGTAATGCAAATCTTGTGATTGATTACCTAATGTAATGTAAAATGTTAAAAACTAACAAAGTAAAGATTTTTTTGGGATGAATGTACAAAGGTTCTTGCTATGTGATGCTTTAGATCTGAGTGTAGATGACAGGTTCTAGAAAAGGTAAAGAGAAGGTGACTAGTAGTGGAGGAGGATCTAACCGACGTGGCCTCCACATGCCCCCTACAACGGACCTATACATTCGAGACGATCCGTACGACGACTCTCATCAACACACATCTAGCCAGAATGAAGACGAACCGATTAGTGATGATATGCCGACTGAGACTTCCGATAATACCAGAGTTGACGGAAAGCTCGTTATTTATTCGCAGGGACATGAGTAAGTTTATGGTATGTTCATTATTTAAGATATAATTATGCAAATCTCAATTGTTGTGTTTACGCATGATTTATATTCATTAGGTTCAATCATGCCTTGGAGACCGTGAGGACGATCACCTGTATTTTCACAAACAGGTATACAGAGGCATGGGAGAGGTGGAAGAAAATCCCTATACAAACTAGACTCATGTGGTTCTCCGAATTCCAAGTATGTCTTGATATATATACAAATTGTCTTTTATATTTTTTCATTCATTATTGTATAAGTTTAACGTTTCTCATTGTACAGAGAGTCTACCATTGGAGAGCTGACCAGCGTGACGCCGTTTGGAAAACATTTGAGCACAAGGGATCAGACCTCCTAAAAAATAGGCTTAATAAAGCTTGTCATAAAAATAAAAAGCCTAAGTGGATCGGATCCGAGGCTTGGTAGGAGCTGCAAGCAAAATGAGGCATGCCCAGTTTTCTTAAAAAGAGCGCGGTCAACAAAGCTAATCAAGCTTCGGATTTTGGTAGAAGGGGAATGACCAGCTACAAAGGGGGTTCAAAATCTCACCTCACTCACAACGACGAGTTGGTTAGTATGTGTATTTCATAAGTACTTCCAAATAATGATTGATAGTGATATCATTTTTATATATCGGATTAAAATATTACATATCTTATTACAAGAAGCTCAATTGGAGGAATATCCGATCGTGGATCAATCATTTCTCCATCTCTACTCTTATAAAGATGGGAATGGAGACTTGAAATGGCCTGATGAGAGGGAGGAGCGTTCATTTGTGAGTATTCATTATGTTTCAACTTTAATATTGATATTTTGATTCTTGTTGCTGATGCTTCAAACTGAAAACTTGTAGAGCGCATTTAAGGAGAAGAAGTGGGACGACATTAATTCCCAGTCGCCTGCTCAATCTCCTGATGGCACGTCCTTACCTCGACCATCCTAGCTCGATGTAAGTCAAATAACTTGACTTTTTATATTCTAATATATATACATTGAAAAGATATATTACAGCTAAATTTAACTATATTCATGGATTTATAGGTATGGAAGGAGACAATGGCTAAACCGAATAAGGGTCAATGGTATGGCGTACCAGGTGGATCACGTAGTACGGGAACTTCAGGCTCCCATACATACCCCCTGAAATGGGAGGATCCGTCAACACTTGACTTGAAGCGAAGGCTGGACAAGTTTGAGAAGAAACAATCATCTGAACTGACTGAGATGAAGCACACACTCCATGCCTTACTTCAAAGCGTGCAAAATTTGACCCAGTCTACGTTTGTCTCTTCGCCTAATCAGCAACCCCCGTTAGCTGGTTCACCAAACATGCAGCCCACCCCTAGCCAACAGAGGGGTTCTCGTAGGACTTCATCGGGAGGGCGGCGATCTACCTCCAGGCACACTCCACCAACTTACATTCGTGATGACGGGCATGATGATGATGACACTGAGGATGATGGTATTGGACCCTGTTAGACATTGACACTTTGTGACATTTTGCTAATTTTATTATGACAAATGTTAGACATCATACATTGACTGATTAAGTTTGTAATGTATTAGCTTTATTGTTGAGATTTTTTAATTATTTCATGATATGATTTGTATTGGACGATCCACGATCGTCATTATTAGTATTGTTTGAATGCATCGCCATTATTATATTGTTTGAATTCTTGTTTTTTTTTTATTGAAAAAATAAAAATTTGATACAGGTTGGCCGAGAAAAAAAGGGGAATAATATTGCCGAAAACTAGCAAAATTAGCTACGGATTAGCCATGGTCTGGGCGTGGCTAACGGACACGGATTAGCCAAGGGTGAGCCACGGCCTGGCCATTTTGCAGAATTCAGTGGCCCATTTGGCCATGGCTTGACCTGGCTATTAGCCATGGATGGCCCGTGGCTAATGCTCGTGGCTAAAATTCGTAGCCATTAGCAACGGCCTGGCCAGTGGCTAATCCGTGGCTCGTTTAAGCTGTGGCTGAAATTAGCCACGCCACTTTTAGCCACAGATATAATCCGTGGCTAATCCATGGCTAATTTCTTAGCCACAGATTTTTACCAAAATTCGTGGCTAAACTTATTTTTTCTAGTAGTGTATATTCGCTTTGTTGTCATAATGCATAACATTATATATATATATAGCCCACAATAATTCTAATAAAAATAATTACAAATAAAATAATAATAATAATAATAATAATTTTATAATAATAATTCAAATAATGAGTTTTTTATTTATTGGAAAATTTAATATTTTTAATTTTTTAAAAACTTTATATATATAATACATAATATTATATATAGCATACAACAATTAATTAATAATAATAATAATAATAATAATAATTTTAATATATTTTTTAATTTTTTAAAAATTATTTTTTAATTGTTTTTAATTTTCGGCAGAATTTTCCGCCAAAATTCCGTCGAAATGTTTTGGTTCCGCCCAAAATTTCTGCCGAAATAGCGCTTTTTGTTGTAGTGATCGTCCTCATTGTATCATCTCTTGAATACAATCTTTTATCTTCTAGCCAAATTACATCTGCACTTGTTTGCACTATAACGTTTTGGCCTTTATTTTGTGCTTTTCAAGACATTCTAACTATAAAGATTCTTGGTAATAGTATAAGATGGGGCAAATTTTATTGCTAAGACTTAACATAAAGTGGAGGCATAAAGTTCTTGTACACATATCAAACCAGTGGTGAGGATAAAGCTCGAGAGATTATTTGGTTATGGCATTGAAAACTAGGTCACCTTTCATTTGGTTATCTAAAATGTTACACCCACATTTGTTTTCAACTGCACAGAAAAAGTGATGGTGGGCAGTCAATACAAAAATA
Organism: Petrea volubilis; assembly: GCA_026212405.1. NCBI lineage: Eukaryota > Viridiplantae > Streptophyta > Magnoliopsida > Lamiales > Verbenaceae > Petrea > Petrea volubilis. Next base: position 24,798,935 of record CM047870.1, read on the forward strand.
AATTCGTGTCCTATAATCTGATAATTGTATTGAGTTTGTAGATGCAACCCTTAGCAAGTTTTTGGTCCAACAAGCGATTCGTCATCAAACTTCTTGCCCTTATATGTTGCACCAAAAGGGATTAGCAGAATGGAAAAATCCCCAATTAATGGAGGTAGTTCGCACTTCTCTCTTTGGCATGAATATGCCTTGGTTCTATTAAGGAGAAGCCATGAAATCTGTTGCATATCTAATTAATCGGATACCTTCACGAGTGATTAGATTTTCAAGCCCAACAATAAAAGATGGAATCCTTATTCTCAATTCCCCATCTCTCAAATCTTGAACCACATGTTTTTGGGTGTACTGAGTATGTTCATATTCCCAAAGTTCTACGAACTAAACATGATTCATGTGCAAAAAGACATGTATTTTGGCTACTCTAATTTTCAAAAAGGACATAGGTGTTATGATCCTTACACTTGGAGGTCTGACCTTAGATGCTTCTTTCCGTGAATTAGAACCTTATTATTTAGAGGGGAGTTTCTGAATCTTCTCATCAAAGGAGAGGGCTCTAATGAGAACACAACACATGACATAAGAAATGACTTTTAGAGCTTCAGAAAGTGAACGAATATCTTAGAAAATGTGATACGGTTCTTGAAAAAGAAAGTGAGAAGTTCGTTCTTCCTAAGTGATGATATGGTCTTATTTTTATTATTGGGTTTTCCTCTTAACTGTTATGAAGTAATTATTAATAAAAGTCTGAGAACGGCCCTGGACCAAGGCCCAGGGAGGGTGCGAGCCCAAGCCTAGGAGAGGACAGATCATTCCTACAGCCCAGCACCAACTCTGGATCAAAGTCCAGGAAGTGTACGCCCCTGGGCCCAAAACCAGGAAGGAAGGCCCAGGTCTTAAGCCCACCTACCACCTAGCTAGCCCTAGACTCCAGTCAAAAGGCACGTGGGATAAGGAGGTGCGGATACAACAACCGAATCGGGAGGGATCGTAACCAACGCGCCTTTAAACGCCCCTATTTTCGCGGAGCACGCCCTGATTCTCGGGACAGGTCAGTTACGCCCCTGGCTCTATATAAGGGCCAGGGGCGTACAGAGGAAGGGGACGATTTTTGAAGCACAAAATTACTCTCTCACTTCTAAAAGATTTTTCAGGAGCTCCATAGGCCATTCTTGAACATTTTCAAGCATAATTCCAACGATTTCGAGCATCTTTTATGTTTATGCTGTCTTTTCTTACATACTTTTCCTTATTCTCAAACGGATACTGACTTAATTCAGTGGAGTGCTAACTCCTTTTTTGCAGGTTCTTTTCTCATCGAAACGGTTAAACTCACAACAAGCCAAGCTCCTTTCCCGCGTTACAAATTCTTGGTGCTCAGAGAACAAAGAAGCATCACTAAAGATATCCATTTAGCTAAAGATTGCAATTACTTGAAGAATTATCGATGTCTACACCATTAACCAAAGAATAGATCCAAAATGTATAGAATACTCTTCCTCATGTAATCTCAAATCCATGTCTAATGATTCTTATAAACAACCTATCAATTTCAAACTTGGTTAATTTTACCCAGGCTTAAACCTAGCCCAAACCCAATAAAAAAATATAGTTGGGCCCAGATTCGGGTATATACCCGATTAATACCGGGTAACTTTAACTCAATCCCTACCTAGTAATTTAATTTATCTCGACTCTCAAAATGTTGAAATCTAAATCTCTCTCTATCTCTCCCCCCACAACGCCACCTTGTTGCCCTACCTCGACAGTGCCCATGTATTTTCTTCCTTTCTTGTTGAATTTTTGAGAACCTTTTATGATTCATGTTGGTTTAATTCAAAACCTATGCCAAGTTCTCATGCTCATATTTAGGCTTTCACAAATCTAGTGGAGTTAACTACAAGGATTATCATTATTATACTCATTGAATTGTAAAATTTTATGAATGACAAAGGGTAAAGATGAACAGTTTGTTGAGAATTTATGATACTTCTCGTCGGGGGTTCTTTTTTCTTCCTTTCACTCTTGTTTGTTTGTCCTATTTTGATAGGTTAGGGAGAAGTTATTGATGATATATGTATCAATTTGTTTGTGCGTATTTGATTTATGTAATCGGATTGGGATGTTTATGTGCGTAATTTGAAGGAATCCAAGGGGATATGTTGGGTTTCGTTTTATTTAATTTTGGTATATATTTGGCTTGGGTTGTTTTCGGCTACGGAATGAATTATGTGTGGCCATTTGCAATTGTTGCTCAATTTTGTCTTGCACAAGCTATAAAGAGAAATAATTAAGTAAATTTTGTGGTGTTTTGAGAAACTTATGGCGTGTAGTTGTTCGATGCTTGCTTAGATTTTCCCAAGCCTCTTTGTTTTTAATGTTTATTGAATTGGATTAAAGGGATAATGGGTATTCTTTTTCTTGTGTCAACCTCATGTTGCTTGTGGTTACTGTAATGGATATGAAGACTTTTGATTTTATGGATAAAGGGTTTTTGATCATTTACTTTTTACGTGAACTAACGGCCATTTTGTTGCCTTTATTTTTATTTTTTTTTTGATATTATTCAAGATCATGAGGAAATAATGTTTTTAGATGAATTGATGGGTTTTTTTTTTATAGGTTTGGTGATGTCGGGGTTTTGCATCGAATCTAGCAAGTCGACATCTCTTTGTGATGAGGGAGAGGTGACTAATCCACCTAGAGCAACAAAAGGAAGACAATTAGGGGCACGGAAACATTTTGAAACGGTAAATAATATTGTGCATGCTAAATGTGATCATGGCAGTGCTAGTTTTGCGACCAATCATTCGTGAAAACACCTGTAGAATGTATGCCCACATTTCAAGTTGGAAACTAGGAGTAGTTTAGTTGGAAGTCCTAACATTGAATTTAAGTTTGATCAAATTAAGAGTCGAAAAGACTTGCAATTGCAGTCATAAAACACATGCATCCAATTAACATAGGCGAATATGAGTATTTCGAGAAATTTTTGAAGGGTTTAAGTCTAGATTTTGAATTTCCTTGAAGGACTACTATTAGGAATGATGTGATTGAGGTGTGTAAAGAGAAAAATGTTGATGTTTATAAATTGATAGCCATGCTTAGATGTAAAGTATCTTCAACCACTATAAGAAAACAATGAAAAACCTACGGAATTTTCCTACGTAAAACCTACGGAATTTTCCTACGTAAAACCTACGGAATCAATTCGTTTTTTAAGTTTTCTTGGTGAAAACCTATGGAATGGGGTCTGTCAAAAAAAAGTATCATCAGTAAGTTTTTGCTACAGATGTTCCCATGAAAAACCAATGGAAAATTCGTCAATCATTACCCAGTGGAGTACCAACGGAGAACCAATAGAACATCCCAACGGGTTACCTATGAGTTCCCTCAGTGAAATTTTCTATGAAATGTGAATTACCAATGAATTACCAATAGAAAGCCGATGGACTCTTTCTAGATAATTTCTTATGGATTATCAATGGAACACCGATGGAAGGCTTAGCAACGGATTAGCGGTAGAAAATTGACAGACGTTGTCTAGAGCGTTTCCTATAGATTACCGATGGAGTACCTACGAACAATGTTCCTACGGAAAGGTGACAGAATTCCAAGGAATATCATTTTCTCTCCGTGGGGCTTCCATTGGTAATCCGTCTATAATTTTCTTTTTTTCATTGATTTTTATATGGTCTTTCGATAGGCTTTCTGTTGGAAAATGAAAATAATATATTTACTTTTCATATATTTATATATTTTTACATCATACATAAATGAATAGCTTTTACAACATGGCTAGAATAATATTTAACAAAAGCACTGCACGCATATAACAAAATCCTACATTGTGTTCAAGATAAAATATTTGAAGAAGTAAAGTACAAAATACATGTTCATCATTTAAACTACAAACCAACATCGTATTAAAGCAAAGTACAAATGTATCTGAAAACCATTACTATTATTGTCCTCCACATAATTATCCTCGTGAACGCTGGTGGGTAGGAGAAGCGGCTAGCAGGGAGTAGGTAATGGACTGTGATGTCATCCCCTACTGCAGCATTCCCACTGTTTGGCTTTGGGAATCCTTTATCTCCTACTGTGAGGCCTTGTCCGCTTGAATTAATACCATCATTTCCTGTTGCTCTGCTATTAACTTTTTAATCTCCTCCTGCAAGCTTTGCGCAGTCAAGGTAGACCATTGCACCTAGGTAAATGAAGTCAGCGTCGTGTATGAAAAGTTTCCAATATAGTTCATCCCGTACATGCACCCCTTTTGTTGGGCCCTCTGGCAGCTTTAGGCCACAATCGAATTTCATACTATATCGTGCGAGCAGACCCCGTCTGACTATGGTCAAACTGCTGTTGTTGACGCTGCTTCAATTCATATGTTTCCTAAATATTAAAAGACATTAAATATGTATTCATATTGAAAGAAATGTTTAATTATATTAAACAATAGGTTCTAAAAATAGAAAGAATACAATTACAATGAACTCAGATGCACGGGGATTGACAATTTGTTTGTTGGACTTCCTCTGACGTGTCAAATCATTAAAAAAAAGGAGGATTTAGCCATGAATTTTTGGTCAAAATCCGTGCTTCGCTAACTTTTAACTATAAATTTTCCGTGGCTAAATTCCTATTTTTCGTATCCAATCCGTGGCTGACAACCACAGAAATTCCATGGCTAGAATTTTGGTAATTAGCCACAAAAAATCCATAACTAAATAGATCCATAGCTCCAAGTAATAGGTATGGTATACCTTGCCACCGTTACATCAACAGATTTGAAATTTGACGATTAATCAAACTACATATTCAAGGTGATATGATTATAGATGTGTTAATTGACCTATCGAATTAACTGAAAAATTCAATTTGAATAGTTTATATATTATATATGTATTAAATGAGAAATTCAATTTGAATAGTGTTCTAGAGAACTATTCACTAATGCAATAAAAAAACCCAAATATTTGATTTATGCATTTAACAAAAAAACACTAATTTGATTTTACACAACGGCAATCACTAATTTGATTGTACACAACAGGCTAACAGCCATGGATTTTCCCCAGCTAAGTGCATAGCTATTAGCCACAGATTTTTCGTAGCTGAACCCAACTACTAATTTAACTATAAAAAATCCGTGGCTAAACTGGCGCCAAATTTTACGCCAAATTAGCCACAAATTTAGCCATGGATAAGCCACAAAAGACCCTTGACTATTTTTTTTCAAGACTTTTTAAAATCTGTGGCTATTAGCCTAGAATTTTTTTTCCGTGGCTAAATGCCAATTTTCTTGTATTGAATATATTATTTATCAAAGGGGCAACAATCTGTATGGTTTTCAAAGCATAAATTGGAATAAGAGGGATATACACTGCAAAAAATGTAATGAAGATATTACAACTATATAGCATTATCATTATATCATACGTATTAGGACTATTTTTTATTATTAAAATTTTGGGATCAATATTGCAAAATTGACTGCTGCATGGACCAAAAATGCACAAGTGTCCCCCCCCCCCCCACCCCCCCACCACCAAAAAAGAAACTTTTACACTACTAGGCCAACAACCACATGATAGGCACATGGGTTTTCTGTTAATTATTCATGGAAGTCCTTTTCTCGCAACAACAATTAACACACAAGACTAAAAATAATCAATTTTGCACCCTTGAAACCAAATGTGCAAAAGATCTAACGAGACTAATATTGTATTTAACTCTGTAACCCTTTTCTTGAAAAAATGGCGATTTTAATTTGAATCTCAGCGAAATTCCCGATATCTGGTAAAACATTGCCGACGTGGCACTAATTTGGGGATGTTTTCAATGCTCCCTTCAATTTTACTAATTAGGCTTGTGAATTGGCATTTATTTGGATGACTTTTCCATTTTTTAAATTCAAATTTGGTGTATATGCACATAAGGTGGCACATTATATGTATAGATATATTTTGTATTTAAAGTTACGAATATAGTAAATAAATATATAATTTATACTTTAGATTATAAAAATTATATTTACATGATTTTTAACTTATAATATTTATACACATATAAATGTGTATATGTATATATACGCGCGCACACATGCAATTAAAAAGTGATGTACGAAATTTACTTAAAAATAAATAAATAAAATAAAACAAAAGACTCCACCCCAACCCCATTCCCTCAGTTTGGATCCTCTGCTCCAAAACCATTCTACATTTTCTCAACTGCTTATCAACACATGCCACATGTATTGGTGACGATATAAGAAAAGAGAATCTTCAAAAAGCTTCCAATATCACAAATTTTTTTTTCTGTTTTCTTGTCTCACCAGCTCACCAATACATATGACGTGTATATATATTGATAAATAGGGAAGAAGATGTAGTACCATTTTTTGGATAGGATACTCCATTGCAAAATAGTGTCTCATTTTCTATTTCATAAGTCACATTCATACCATGTATGTAAAATTATACTCTTAATTATACACTTGGTTTGAGTCTTTACATTTAGCGCATATCCATGCATTAAAATAGAAAATGAAATATAATTTACAAAAGAAGATCCCATGTGACCATCTTGTAGCAAAGAATCCGAATTGCCATTCCCCCTACCCTCAAACCCCGCAGTACAATGCACACCCGCACCACTTCCCCCTCATTCTTGCAAGAACAAACCCAACAAACACACACTCTACCCATCAAAAAAAAAAAAACCCCGACAAACACACATAATCACTCTACACTTATCAAATTGCTAAAATGAATGCAAATTTAAAATTTCCTTACCTCAAACAGCAAGATGGTGGATATATATTGCACATCCCAAATTCATGCTCACACTCTCAAACACACTAACCCGCAATATTCGAATTCGCAATTAAAATTTCGTGAATGTATTAAAAAAAATCGTGAATGTTTGGAATTGGACAAAAATATAGCTTATTCATGTGATACGAATAATTTTGGTAGCTTTACTTTGATGAAACTCGATGGTTGCCATGCATTTTGACGTGTGGTGAAGCGATTTGTTTTGTTTTCTTTTTTTCTTTTTCTTTTTTTTTTTCCTTTCATTCTTTTCCCAATTTATCCATGAAAGACAGGGTGGCAGGCTAGGGTGTGGGAGCCAACTGGGGGTTGGCGGGAAGAGGGAAGAATTTTTTTTTTTTTTTTTTGAGGAAGATGAACAAAAAAATTTAAAGAAAATGAGGAATTGCTTACATAGCCTTTCTTAAAAATGACACATGTATTTTTTTTTTCCCAATGAAAGCAATTTTTTTCTAGTGAAAACAAACAGTTTTTGCAATTTTTAAAAAATTTGAGGACAAAAAGTCAAATATCATAACTGGAAGAACTAAAACACAAAAATTGCATAATTACAAGACGAAAAATGAGTTTTCCCCCCTTTAAGGCGGTAATTGAAGTTTTTTTACAATATAAAGGGAGGTTTTTAGCACTTATAGATGACAAAATGAATTTTGATCATTTTAAATGAACAATCCACCTAACCCCGAGAGGCGTTTGTCGTGTGCACTACAAGAAAATACAATTTTTTCGGCGAAATTTTGGGCGGATTTTCGGTGGAAAAAATAATTTTCGGCTGATTCAATCTCCTGAAAAAACCTTCGTCGGTAGTGATTTTTCGGCGGATTTTCAGCGGAAAATATATATATATATAAATATATATTTTTAATTAAATAAATTTTCGGCGGGAAATTCCGCCGAAAATTATTTATTTATTTTTTTTTTTTTTTAATTAAATATATTTTCGACGGAATTTCGGCGGAAAATTCCGCCGAAATTTAATTTATATTTTTTGAAAATAAAATCTCAATTGCCCAACCTAGGAGTTGAACACGGGACCTCGCCCCAGCTCGCGCGCATGCGCGTGCGTACACGCGCCCGATATTATCCCACCTTTTGGGGCTGCTGGGAGTCGAACCTTCGACCTCTCAGTTGGCAAACAATTCCCTTACGGTTGAACTATGTTCACTTTGTTGTCATAATTCAATACATTATATATTTATATCATACAACAATTCAAATAAAAATAATTAATAATAATAATAATATGTTTTTTATTTATTGAAAATTTTAATATTTTTTAATTTTTAAAAAATTTATATATATAATACATAATATTACATACATATATATAGCATACAAAAATTCATTTCATTCTAATAATAATAATAATAATAATAATTTTATAATAATAATTCAAATAAAAATCAAAATTCTAAATTTTAATATATTCTAAAAATATATAAAATTATTATTATTTTTTATTTAAAAAATATTTATTTTTAATTTTTTAAATTTTTCGGCGGAAATTCCGCCGAAAATCTGCCGAAAAATTTAAAAAATATTATTTTTTATTTATTTTTAATTTTTTAAATTTTTCGGCGGAAATTCAGTCGAAAATCCGCCGAAAAATTTAAAAATTATTATTTTTAATTTATTTTTAATTTAAAAAATATTATTTTTTATTTATTTTTAATTTTTAAAATTTTCAATGGAAATTCCGCCGAAAAATTTAAAAATTATTTTTTTTAATTTAAAAAATATTATTTTTTATTTATTTTTAATTTTTTAAATTTTTCGGCTGAATTTCCACCGAAAATCCGCCGAAAAATTTAAAAATTATTATTTTTTATTTATTTTAATTTTCTGCCAAAATTCCGCCGAAAAATTTCGGCGGAATATTCCGCCGAAAATTTAGCGTTTTCTTGTAGTGGTGGTTCGCATGTGGTTTGGTAAGTTCATATCTCATATTTGAATCTTCTTTGTTCATTTGTCACAAATATTTGAATTTTTTTTTTTTCCTCCTCTTAACAAAAAATAAAGTAGACACCCTACTTTTTTTGTTTTATAATGGTAAAGGTGGCAAGTGATGAGTGATACGCATAATTTTTTGTGTCCTTTTCTTCTCTCTGTTTACTGATATATATGTATTATTCCAATATTGTCAGACTCGGTTACTTACTTTAGCCAAGTCAATAATAGATAGAGCAATTTATTTATTTTAATTTGTAATCCGATCCATTGAATGGATACACATTTGACTCAAATTAATTCTAAATTATCAATCACGAATCAAGTACATGTGATTATACTCTTTACGATTGGGTTTGCCAAATCGAATTTATACTAAAATATTTTACATACACACAGATTTTATTAAACTAATCTTTGGGACAACCCAATTTTGAGTTCGTAAAACTTTTAATCCGGATTGGCAGGGATTTGTCTCATCTCATTCACATGGCAGGCAAGCAAGCCAAGTAAATACTGAAAAATTCTAACCCAAACCTGATTTGGTCGAACCCAACAAATCATATGACAAATGTATTGCACTTGCTAAGTGATTGGTCACTCTCTCTAAATTATCGGCCATTCATAGGGCAAATGTAAGACACTCGCCACATGATTAGCACTGGTTCGACTGAGTCGTGTCTGGGCTAGAATTTTCCGTAAATACTACGATATTCTCTTGCTTAAAATACATGAGATATGATAGATACATTAATGTTTGTATATTTATATAATATGACAGTTCAATTAATAGCATTTGGCTAAAACACAGTGTTATGTGTGTACATGTTTCTTCAGACGTAATCTTGAGCCATATTTTTTCGCTGGACCTCGCAGAATACATATATATATATAGACATATATACTAAAACCATTGATCTTTTATAAGCATGTTTCACATATGCATTTACGCGGGGGGGGGGGGGTCTCCTCATTTTCAATTTGGATATTCTATTCTGAGCCATCTTAAAACTTTAGATTGAAGCTGGTAAAAAGGAAAAAGAAAAAAAATACAGTTTTAGGTACTTCTATAATTTGCTATTTTCAAATATAATGGTTGAGTTTTAGCGATAACAATTCAACACGTAAAAGTAATACGATGCCTTTCTATATGTTAACAAGAACTGTCATTTTTGAATTGAAACGATAACTATGTCAAATTTTATTATTTTTTTTTCTTTTTCAGCTAGGTTATGTAACAAATTTTAGTCTTCATTCTTGCTCCATAATCCCAAGCAAGATTTTATATTACAAAACATTTTGCTCTTACCTTCTTTTTTTTTTTTTAAGAAAATTCTCAAAATAAAGTTATTTCATTAAACTGCAAAGTAGAATATAACATCACTAATTTTAACCACTACTTGAAAAACAAATACACGAAATGTTTTTCTTTTTTTTTTTTTTTCCGTGTCCATAAAGCTCAAAACACGCATGATTTTGAGCATATTCGAGCAAGTCCGATAATTGGGACCGACATGTGTTAACCTGCGACTGAAGTGTCTTCATCTAACTAAAGGCTGCAAAACATTTTTCCTACTCCATTGGAATCTCTCCCTAAGCCAGCTAATCAGATTGCGAAACGTGAGAGAGAATCTCGTGCCACTTTTTGACAGGCGGACGTTTGCACACATTCGAACTGTACTTGCTTGCTCCAAAGTAATATTTTTATGTAGCATTTTGTCTTACACTCAACGAATACGTTACATGTCTTGATGAATCGATAAAATTAAAAAAGGGTGATAAGAAAAGGAATTGCGGATTTTTCTTTTCGATCCCTATTCTTCACTAATATAATTATAGGGTAATTATTTTCATCTCTTTTGAATTTAAGTGAAATTGTAAATAATATTTTTTTGTTCCGAAAATTATCAATACCCCCTGATATATATAAATATTTACAAAAAACATCTTACCGTTAGTGAATTGCCAAAAATGTCATTGTTCAATTTCTCCATTATTTCTTGAGGATCGAAATGCCCTTATTTATTGTAAGTTTTGAAACTTGAAAAGTTTTTATTATAAGTTTTTTGAATTATATAAGAGTATATCTATAATATTTTTGGAAAAAAGGCGCACAACAATGGGCAGCAACCTCCGATGGTTTTTTTCAATGGAATTTAGAAGCGTCTTGAGCTAATAGCAACTGAGCGATGGTCCATTTTGGGATAGAGTCGCTAGTGGTAGAAGAATTGGACGGAGAAGATGTAATGACAGGTTATGGTTTGATATAGTTTTTGTTCAATTAAATACAAATAGATAGAGCATTGACAACATGTATTGAGGGATTTTGACAGGTTTGGAGAGACAAAAAATTGGTGCGTAGCTTGACCATGTAAGTGTTGGCAATACGATGACAGTGCAGGGTATTGTTCATATTCAAAATAAGAGGGATTATTTGTAATTTCACCTAAATTTAAGGGAGGTCAAGGTAATTTTCCCTTAAAAATATCTAGGGATAAAAAGGGCATTATAGTCTTTTTATGTAATTTAGTAATAAAAGGACATAATTCAGGGGGTATTGGTAATTTTCGAAACAACATGAAATTACTTATAATTTCACATAAAATTAGGGAATGTAAGGATAATTATCCCTAATTGTAATAGGAGATGATAAAAAAAACAAAAAAAAAAATCAGCTTTTGGTCATTGTGCAAACAAAATCGAGCGAGTGTGGCTACTCAAAATTGTGCTAAAAGTATGCCAAGGTTTCTTTAGTCGTGTGTGGCCATTAAGAAAATATGCCATCGTCAAATCTAAAATTTTAAGTTTTTTGTTTCCCTCTGAAGGGAATGAACGTGGATTTTGGTCTCTAATATGAAATTCTGAATATTGATATCAATCAAAAGTCAACAACTTTACTCAAATTACATATAATAGTTAGCACATTTAAGTATTATAACTAGCTAGTTGGTCCAATATTTAAATTCAAAAACATCATTTCGAGTGAATATTTCAAATTTTCCAAGTACTACTTAAATAATTCAAATAAAAATAAAGAAAAACCAAGATTACAGAGTTATACAATCTCCAAATTCCACAAGATACATGCAAAATAGTTACAACAAGCGTAATTTGAAATTTCAACTATAAGATATTAAATTTTAATTGTGTGTAGGGTCCACAATTAAGGCATTTCATAAACTTGTTTGATTTAACATTTGTGAAATTGTTAATTGAAATTTCAAACATTAGCTCCAATGAAAGTTTAGTATAAGTCACTTTTAGAAATTTGAAATGCCAACCGCATCTCGAATTGCGGCACAATTAGAGAAACGCAGATTCATGACGAACTTTTGTGATTGATTTTTTTTTTTTTTTTTGGGACAATCATCAGTCACAAATGATCGGGTCTTCTTGAAATTTTGTTGCAAATTATGAAGAATGATTGTGTCATCTTAAAATTTGAAAAACCTAATCACCTTGAAATTTGTACCCATCATCATCAGTCGCAAATTTTGCTATCAAATTTGCTATTGATAATTTTTGCGATCGATTTTGCGATGGCTTTGTACAGTCGCAATTAGTGTTGACGTGGAGCCTATATGTAGTGCAGTTTTTTTACGAACACCAATGGTCACAAAAGTGTTATTTTTTTTTTCTATTTTGTGACCAGCTCAATTTGTCGCAAAATTTGGTGCAAGTTATGCCACTTTCTTGCGATAGATGTTGGTCGTAAAATTTATTTAATTTTTGTGAATATGCGATGGAATCTATTGCAGTGTTTTGTTTTGTTTTGTTTTGTTTTGTTTTGTTTTATTTTGTTTTTCTTTTTTTTTTTCGCTTGCGACACCCACTTGTTGGTCAAAAATTCTATTGAAAACCTATGCAAATTACACGATTCATTTTTTTGTAATTTACTTTTTCCTTGTGCACTGAACAATCCAACAAAATCATCGATTTTATTTTACCGTCCAATTAAGAATAATTAAATTACCGATGCAACATAAACATCCAACACATCAAGCAATCTTGTATGTGTTGTTTGCATGAATTTTCAACATTCATGCCTAAATAGTCGCTCAAGGTTCGAATTCGCTGAGTTCGATAGGAAAACAGTAAATTCGAAGTGAGCTTTTGGTGTTCGGGTGCGGGCATGCCAGTGTGCAAGAGCACACAAGTGGAAGTCTTGTTGATTCGAAGTGAAAAAGTGATGTGATGCGCCTAAGACTTCTATCGAAAAGCGATTGAATCGAAGTAGGCAAACATTACTCCTAAGGTTCTACTTGCCTACAACTTAATGTAGGACTTAACAATTCAGTACTTTAAAGATCGAAAATGATCGAAAAGCCTAAATCGAAAAGAGAATGTGTTTGGAGACTATAGCTACTCGCCACTTGGACCTTACAAGACTCGACTACAAACACACTCATTGATGACTCGGACTATATCTATAACAAAGATGCATTGAGCAGTCCCTAAGAACTCTAGCTACAAATCAGCCACATTGATGACTCCGGTCATATCTACTTGTGGATGTACTCAGAGGTAGTTCACTCCAACGAGCATTGATTGACTTCGTTTGCATTCCTCTTCATACACGTGCTCAATATGAATGAGAGGCACCACTTCGTCACATTGATATCTCACCTCGAATCGGGCCCAATTCGAGTGAGTGATGGTTACGACCTCGTGATGCTACCAAATGAATGCATTGATGGTCCCATTTCGAGCCAAATGAGACATGGCGACAAACATTCAGGCAACGGTTTTCTACCTATTGAACTAAAGCTAATCTTTATTCATTTAGACTAAAAAAAATCAGAGAAGTGTTGACTTCTTGATTTGAAAAGTTGTTGTGTTGTGTTGATTGATTGACGTTGTGTGTTTCAAATGGTGAATCCAGCTCCCTTTTATAGACTTCAAGTTGCAATCGTCTTTCTTTATTTTTGGAGTTGGCTACCTTATTCCAACTTGGTCATCCGAAATGGATGGCAGGCCTTATTTCTAGGACATGGCAGCTATGACATGCTATCTGGATTTCAAATTTTCAGTAGCACATGTCCTTTATTTTAGGCATATTTAGGTCTAACTATGCTTTATCTTTATCTAGTCTGTTATTCCCACCTAACAAGCCCTAAAATAAGGGATTTGGTTATTCTTATTTTTCTATTTTCTATTTTTCGCTAACTGGGACATGGCCCTCCAACTCACTTCAGCCCAAGCCTCTAACACTGGCTTGGTCTACTTGCTTCGAAGTGACCTGGGCCTTGTTAATTTTATTTCGGCATGGTGAAAAGGACCAACATCAACCCACTCCAAACTTATACAAAAATTCATTTTGGGCCTAAACACGTGTATTTGATGGTACTGAAATACCACAAACAAGTAAATTAGACACATCCTTAATAAGTAAGGCTACTACCACTCCAAATTACACGTCTTAGTAGAATCGAATTCTTCATAATACACACATCAATGCAACCACAAAATAATCAAAATAATCGGCAGATCTCCCAATAACACATTCTTGTGGATCATCTTCTTTCTCATTATGCTATATAGGACAAGTTGATATACTACCTCTTCTTTCTCATTATGCTATATAGGACAAGTTGATATACTACCACTTGTTGAACAAAGTACATTGAAGAATAAACAATACAAAAAACAGCTAAAATCGGGAAGGTTTTTTCGGTAGGTTTTCGTCGGAATTTTGATTTCCTAGCAGAAATTCATCGAAATTGCGTCAAGCAGGCACCCGTGGGAAAATACCTTGTTGCTTTTTTTGATTCTGACGACACTGCGGCAAGTTCCTATTTGACTCTCAAACTCTCACCAAAAATTGATAGGTTGGTGTATGGCCAAATCATCCTATGGTTTTCCAGCAGACTTGCAGAAAAGTAACATGAACTTTGTCAAGAATAATAATGTCCCAAAAAGTCTATTAAGGCACTTCTATGTAGTAACATGATAAGTACACAATTAAGACACTTTTTAAAAGTGACATGTTATATGTGTCGAATTAGGTCTTTTATTACTAGTGGAATTAATATATCTAAAAACTCACAATATGATTTATCGTAAGGGGGCAAAGTGAACGTCCTTTCATTGTAGTTAAGGAATTTTTTATCCATTGACAGAAGTTTTCTAGATTCAGGGGTGTTTGAAATATTTTATAATTGTTTGCATAAATTTTCTGCAGTCACGCCGAAGTGGCCGCTCAGGGTTCGAATTGGCTTAGTTCGATAGGAAAACAACAAATTTGAAGTGAGATCTGCTGTGTTCGGGTGCGGGCGTACTAGTGTGCGGGAGCACATAAGTAGAAGTCTTGTGGTTCGAAGTGAAAGTGATGTGGTGCGCCTAAAACTTCTATCTGAAAAGCGACTGAATAGGAGTAGGCAAACACTACCTCTGAGGTTCTACTTGCCTACAACTCAATGTAGGACATAACAATTTAGCACTCTCAAAGATCGAAATGGGTCGAAAAGCTTTAAATCGAAGAGAAAATAGATTCGAAGACAATGGCTACTCGCCACACGGACCTTACAGGACTCGACTACAGACACACGCATTGATGACTCGGGTCATATCTATTACAAAGATGTATTGAACAGTCCCTAAGAATTCTAGCTACAAATCGGCCACATTGATGACTCCGGCCATATCTACTTGTGGGTATAATCAGAGGTTGTTCACTCCGACGAGTATTGATTGAGTCTGTCTACACTCATCTTCATGCGTGCACTTGATATGAATGCTAGGTACCACTCCGCCGCATTGATATCTCACCTCGAACCGAGCCCAATCCGAGTGAGTGATGGCTACGACCTCGTGACGCTACCAAATGAATGCATTAATGATCCCATTTCGAGCCAAATGAGGCATGACTACAAACATTCGGGCAGCAGTTTTCTACCTACTGAACTAAAGCTAATCTTTGTTCATTTTAAACTAAGAAGAATCACAGCAATGTTGACTTCTTGATTTGAAGAATTGTTTTGTTGCGTTGTGTTGATTGATTGTTGATGTCCTCGTCAATGATGGATTCAGCTCCCTTTTATAGGCTTCAAGCTACAATCGTCATCCCTTATTTTTGGAACTACCCACCTTATTCTGGATTGGCCACTTTGACATAGATGGACATCCTTATTTTTAGGATATGATATTTATGTCATGTCATCTGGATTTTAAATTTTCAGCAGCACATGTCCTTTATTTTAGACATGTTCATAACCTCCTACCTTATCTTTATCTAGTTAGTTATTCTCATCTAACAACCCCTAAAAATAAGGGATCTGACTATTCCCACATTTATCTTATTTTTTTTCTATTTTATATTTCTGCTGATTGGGCCATGGGCCGTTATTTCATTTCTGTCTAGGCCTCCAACATAGGCTTTCTTGTACGCGTTGAAGTGACCTGTGACTTATTAATTTTATTTCGGCGTGGCGAAAAGGACCAATATCAGCCCACTCCGAACTGATACAATAAATTTATTTTTCGGACTCAAACAATAATATAAGGAGATTTAATACAAATTTAATATTACTGAGGCTAAGTGAATTTTAACCCATTTGACTTGATACAAAATCAACAGTACAATTCAGTCAATTCCGATAAGCAAGCCACCCTGCCCTTTGTCGTTTTAGCCAATCCATCGGCAAGCCCTCACTGAATCATATTCTTGTAGAGCAAAGTCATTCTTTTATATACAAACTTTGAAAATAAATTGTCTAATGTAGGTATTTACAAATAGTCCCTCAAATTTGTTTTACAGTCACTTTGGTTCCTTATCTTTAAATAACTACTTTTTAGACTGTGAAATTTCTATTTTGTTGCAAGCAAATCCTTCAGTTTGATTTTCGGTAGAAAATCACCAAAAAAAAATGTCATATGTTCTATTCAGCTAAGTTTTGACTTTTCAGGACAAAATAGTTGGTGAAGTCTAGATGGTATCTAAGTTTTAGCCAGGACCGAACTAGAATTGAATGACACAGTCATTCTCCCTCGAATTTATATCAAATTAAAATTTATTTATTATTTTAAATATATTAAATTTTGTTTTCTCTCCTACCAAAATTTCTAGCTCCGTTCCCAATTTCAGTGGTGGAACATATGGAATGTATTTGTGATGGCTTATGTTAATTAATATTGAATGGTCCTAAATGAGCTGTTCGATGTAATATTGGCCCCATATTTTATATTATTTTAAGGTGGTGGAATTACAAGCATGCAAATAACAAAGAATACCAATTAAATATTTTTAAAATAACGGTCAGAATAATTCATAGTTTCTAGTGAATTGTTCAAACAAATTATATTTTTGTGGGATCGAGTGAAAGAGGATCTGAACATTTAGGAATATAGTATGAATAAAGAAGAGAAAAAAAAAATAAACAAGCTAATAATTTTCTTTAATTTGAGAATTGTGAACCAATTGCATTCAAATGGGTTGAGCAAGCTAATAAACAAACCATTTTTCGACAAGTATATCTGGCAAGACAATATATGCAAACATTCAAATATTGGATTTGAGCATGCGTTAGCTCAACTATTCATAAGCACTTCACGTTACAAATTAATTATAAATCATTTTCACAATTGATGCACACAACACAAAAACCATTGAGTACTTAAATTGACTACTTGTAACAACAGTCCAAAAATAACAACCATAGTTAGATTGTCTTTGAACAAAGTTCAACTCTTGCTTGAATATAAGCACTTTGATGCTAATTCTTTCTGACATTACTTGATTGCTTGTAACTTGAGTTCTAATGATGCATTCACCATTTGTATTTCTTTAAACTTTTGCACTTGTTGCAAATTTGGTGAGCTCAATGTTAGCCAAGGATTTTTAGACCTGATGATGGCGATACTCGATTCCCACGAATGTGGATTTTCTTCTATTGAGTAGTAGGCTGTTATTTCTATTACGTCATGATTCTTTGTACCTAGATAGAATTATTATTGATGTGAAACTTGTGCTTGAGTTTTAAATATTGATTTAATTATTTGAAATGTATTCTTCTGCCCCCTTAAAAAAACAAAAAAAAAGTGAGCTCAATGTAAAACAATTTTGCCCATTTCTAGAAATTTGCCTCATCACATATATACACCACCAAATTACACAAATTAAGTTATTATGTAAATTCACAGAAAGTGGATTTGGATTTAGTACGTGTTCATTTTCTAGGTTTTGTTCATGCTACCCAACTGGGTACAATCCAACTAGTATTTTTAACCTATTGAATTTTAATATAATGATATCAAAACGTGTTAAAAAAATATATATATTGTGTCATAATACTCAATCCAACTATTAAAAATTCAGTTGGATAGTACCCAACTGGGTAGCTTCTACCTTCCCCATTTTCTATTCCTAATGTTGACGTGTAGTTCTTTGCTTCCAGAGGCAATGGCATTTTCAGCAATTTAGACCATTTTCACTGATAAAATAAAAATTATGACCAATAAAAAAATTTAATTAATGAAAACATAAGACGTGTCGTCATTCAGTGCATTTTCACATATCACTGTTAAATTTTATATCTTTTCTTCTATAGCTTTTAAATCATTTAATGGAAAAATAAAAGTTATTGTTATCTAATCAATATTATTAATGACTAAATAAAAGCTAATATCGCCCAATATATATTGTTTGTAACCAACTTTAACATTGTCATAAAAATTTTGTTACTAATGTTTATATATTGTACTATTTTATTTTTTTTTAAAATTACATTTTTAAGTAAGGTGTTCCAGCACCAATGAGCCTTTATTTCAATTGGAAGAAGGTTCATGTTTTTCCTACAAATGCCACTACAGAAGAAAAAAACTATTATATTAGCGAGAAATTATTAGGTGATAATTTAAAATTCATCAATAAGAAATATCACTTTTATTTTTTCACTAATGATATTTATTAGACAACGAAACGTTTAATTTATCATAATATGGCTAAATGATGGCAAGAATTAATATCTTAATTATTACAATTAACAATTAATTAGTGGGCTGGCACCCTTCCAATGACAATTTGGCTACCAAAAAAAATAAACTGTCATTATGATATGGTGACAATATTTTCACTATTATACTTTGTCACTAATTTTCACTAAGAATGATTTTTGTCATTTTTAATTTTGCGAAACTTATGTTTACAACCAAACAAAAGGTTTTCCCACTTAATATATATAGTTGGTGACAATGTTTATGATCACGTAATATATTCCGCTGGAAATTGTTATTAATATTCCAAAAATTGTTATTGGCACTATATTTTTACTTTTTTTTAATTGAGAAATTGACCCAAACACATTATTTTTTGAATATGATTGGACACACTCTACTTCCTAAATTATTTGTTGTCTCATTCACTCCTCTAAACTATCAAACACATATTTGCCCTCGCACAATTAAAAAAATTAATCAAAATTGCCCTCATTTGACTGCTATTTATACAAAAAAAAAAAAAAGTTTCTTTTTTGCATTTAGCATTCTAGATTCTACTTTAAATCATTTATTAGCTAATAAAAATAATTTTATTTTTAATTTTAAAAATAATTTATAGCTTAAGTAAATAGAAAGAAAAATAAAGTTAATAAGTTATTATAATAATACCTAAAAAGTAAATAGGAAAATATTATTTCAATTCATTAACTTAATAAATTTATTAAGTATAAATTCTAAGTAAAGTTTATTGACTAATTTGGATAAAAATGGACAGATATTTTTAACTATAATTTAAATATGTTTCTTATACGAAATTAAATTATGATATATTTCAAAAATTGTGAATTCTTCAAAAAAAATGAGTAGATACATTCAATCTATTTTAGAAAAAAAAACACAAATTGATGTAATCAATGAAAATATAATTATTCATTTAGATTTAAAAGAGTTTAAGGTTTTACTTTTGACTAAAATGTAAATAATTTGATTTTTAGTTAAAATATATTTAAAATTAAATTTAGATTATAAGTTGGTACAAATACTTTGTGAACTATATATATGATGCGCCATGCATCTCCTCACCCTAACACTTTAGCGTTTGTCAGTCAACTTATAATTCACAAGTGTGAGATCTGATGCCTTTGAAAAAAGTCACTGTCCTTGAGAGAGTGTCCGCATATAAGAGGGAAGCCTCAGAGTGAAAGTTATAAGAGGGGTAACACCCCCAAACTTACCCTTCAAATAAGTCTATGGCTCATAAAGCCACGAGAGGCTAGGGATGGCAACGGGGTGGGTATGGGGCGGGTTTGGCCAAATCTGGGACCCGCCCCGGCTGAATATTTTTGGACCCTGGACCCGCAGGGTCCGGGTCCAACCCGGTAGACCCAATTCAATATTTTAACATAGTTAAAAAAATTATTTTTTTAAAAAAATATATATTATCATACTTTTTAAATCATGAAAAAATAATACTATTACCAAAGTACTAATTATTTATAAATTTCTATGAATATATTTTAAATTTTGAAAAATTAAATATCTTTATCGTATATTTATTTGCACATATTTTGAAATTATAACTTAACTACTAATGTTAGATAATTATTTTTATATGTAGAAATATAATATTTATTTTTTTATGTGACTATTTATATCATATTACATAATTTATATAAAATAAAAAATAAAAAATATATATATAATTCTAGCGGGGCGGGTTCGGGTCTTAAAAGAAGACCCGGGACCCACCTCGGACCCGATTGGAGGTCTAAAAACCCGCCCTATGGGTTGGACCCGGACCCATTGCCATCCCTACGAGAGGCCTCTATGGGTCCTTGAAACTTCACGTGTAGGACAACTAAAGTGGGAGAACAAGTGGTTTTAAGGCACAAGGATGCCCTCGAACGCTGTTGTTTCGAGGACACGAATCCTCAACCTAACCTTCACCAAATTTGACAAAACCAATGGGAGGATCTTAGCTAGCAAGACTAACAGGCTTTGCACCTACCGCCACCAAACCCGCACCTGTTGCACATGGGTCTATCTCATCAATACTAAGAGCGTTAAATGTTCTCTCATAATTACATTGCTTAGCTATAAATGCACAAGATGTGCATTAAATGTACAGTTAATGCCCCATTAAAGAGAGTAGGGCCAATTCCTTTTTAGAGTCCAAGAAATGGCAAAAAGCATGTTCACTTGCACTCCATGAGTCAAATTCACTGACCACCCCCTATAAACCATGTCAAATCAATGGCCTACTCTCATATAAATAGTCAAACGGCTCTCCCCTAGAGGTAACACACATTGTTGCAAATTTCAAATAAAGATATTGCCATTTTTTACTATTCACCCTCTTCTTTAAATATCCTAAAGCTAATTTGAACGTCAGAGAGCCTACATCGAGGCAAAATTGATTAGTTTCATGTGTGTTCCTCCCTCTTTGACAAGTGGGCTTCTAACACATTAACTAGAGCGTATCAAACTCCACCACGTGATCAACCGAAAAAACTCCGCATCAATATAGATACACATTTATATAAATTTAAGGGTACTTTTGTCAAATTATATAATTGATGGGGCATGAGTGTTACATTTATTAGTTTATAAAGGTAAATAATATATTGCTTATAATTATGGGAGTAGAGTGTATTTAATTCTATTTAAAAATAAATAACATTTTAATTAAATTTTTTATTTAAAAATAAGAGTGGAGTGTTAGTAACAATTCTCATTCCCCCTAACCTACATTTTTCTTGTTTCTTGTTGTGTGTAGGTATTTGTCGATTGCAATGGCAGAGTATTTATTTATTTATTTATTATGATGTAATAGTTTGACTTTTAGTTTGCATTATTGTCATCTTTTCCTTCATGTGGTCAATTAAGTATGATTTGTGTTGGGCACTAAATATATATTTTCCGAAATAGGGCCAAGTAACTAATAGTTAGTGAGTTGCTGAAATAAATTACAAAAAGGTTAATTAGAAGGAATAGACTCAAGGTACGGATAATAGAACAACAAGGTAAGGGAAGAATAAACGATGGTTTTTGTTTAATTGAAATTGTACTCAATTTTTTAAAAATTTATTTTTTAGTATATATATTTATTATAATTTCAAATTTTCACTCTCCCCTCCCCTCCTAAAATAAAATAAAATAAAAGACTTTTATATAAGTTATATAATAGAAAAGAAACTAATTTTTTCTACTTATTTTATTTGTGGTGATTTATTTTTATCCAATTTCATTTAACATAATTAGTAAATTCTATCCCTATCTCTTTCTCTTTCTTCTGTTCAAATTAAAATACTAAAAATTCTATTAAATTTTACTACTCTTTTATTCCAATTAAAACACGAAAAATACTATTAGAATTTTTCTTTTCTTTTTCTCTTGAAATAAGAACTTAAAAATAAACAAACCCTATAATTTTAAACTTTTTCATCAATTTTTTTCCTCTCTTTCTCTTGAAATGAGAACCTAAAAATACACAAACCCTACAACATTCAACTTTTTCATCAAAAGCAATGCACAAGTAGGTATTGTATACTAACTTTGGTAATTATATATTTATTTATTACTCTCTTTTTTTGTAATTATTTATTTATTTTTTTGTAGAGATTTGAATATTAGGATTATTCACATGAATCTTGATAGTTGTTCATATTAAACTTAATGAATCTTGATGTTTATTTGTTAAGTTATGAAGTTTAAATGAATCTTACTGATTTGAGACTTAAAATTTAATTGGGGTGATTGGGGGAATGTGATGGTGGAAAAAACAGAAAAGATATTTTTGAGCTTTGAATATGTTTTTTAATTGTGAGAACAAAGAAAGAGAAAAAAAAATCTATTTTAATACTTTTTTAGTTTTGATTTAATATCTCTATGTGGGTTTATGCCAATTTTATTGAGTATTATTAAAAAATTCTTTATTAAGTTTTTTTTAAATGCAACTCATTACCCATTTTATTTATTTCTTTTGAAAGAAAGAATAACTTGTTATTTTTTTAATATTATTTTTTATATATTATCTTGATTGTAGCTCTTTTATATTAATTGTATATGCATAAATATGACAAATTTTATTATTTTATATATAAATATTATATATAATCCTTATATTTATAAATTTTAATAACTAATGATCTCAAAAAAATTCTTCCCTCTCAATTAAATTGCTGGACTTTGTTCGTGCTTGCTTGTTCATAACAATGCATCGGATTACTATTTCATAGCAATTCTTGGAGAATATGACAAATTCACGATCCAAAACAAATATCTTGTGCAGCCATTTTTGACATTTTTTTGAGAAATTTTCAACCAACTTAATGGTAGTTTTTTTTTTTTTTTTTGTCTTAAGCGGATTAATTCAAATAAAATAATGCGTAGACTCATGATGGGGAACGGTCCTCCCAACTCAATTCCTTCATTCATAGCTTCAAAATTCGAATTATGAACGTTGTTTAAAGAATTTAGCATCGCATTCCGCTAGACCAACTAATATGTTATTATTAAATTTTTGCGCTACTATTATTAACACGCCACATTACAAATTAGTTATTATTATTTTCATAATATGTACTCCATAAACTAGTGATGTAACTAACTAAATGAAATGTCCCCATTTGTAATCCAAAAGCAAAAAAATGTCCCCATTTAATTTATAGCTTTTCGATTACTACTTGTGTATCAAGTCAAAAACTGATTTAAGTTTATGCACCACTAGAAAATAGTAAAATAGCCACGAATTTGCTCACAAATAAAATTTGTAGGTAAAAGTGGCGTGATTAAAGTTAGCCATGGAAAATGGCCACAGATTGGTCCTGAATTTTTATGCGGCCATGTTTTTTTTTATCTTCTTTCGATTAAATTAAAATCTAGCCATAGAATCCATGGTTAATGGCGATCTATGTTTTTTTTTTTTTTTTTTGTAAAGTTTTGCAATTCGTGGCTAATGGAGATGAATAAAATTCTTAGCCAATATATGTGACTATTTTATTGTTTTCTAGTGGTGCTGATTGCAAAAAACAATGTAAACTTTCTCCTAATGAATTACAGCCCCCGTGCCCCTCGCCTCTCCAGACTTTAGTTCTCAATATTGGATAAACCTAGATATATGATCAGAAACAGGTCAAAATAACAACACAATAATGTGAAAAGCAATGTAACGTATATAGGGATGGCAACGGGTCGGGTCTGGTACGGGTTTAGTCAAACCCGGGACCCGACCCGCCATAAAATTTTGGACCCGGGACCCGTCCCAGACCCGACTGGTCCCGGACCCGAACCCGGCGGGTTGGACCCGCTGAACCCGCCGGGTCCATAAACCCGCCTCAACCCGCCAAACCCGACCCGTAAACCAGCTTCAATAACACTTAGGAACTTACAAAGTAAAATCTGAAAATTCAAAATTACAAGGTAACAAGATTCAAAGCTACAAGTAAAACAATAAGAAGTTTGAAAGTTGCATTAATTCTAACAAACATGCCTACATAATAGGCTCGAACAACAAAGATGAAAAACGTTCCCTGATGTCAGGTTGATTTTGAATGCCATGGCCATCTCCATCTTGGTACATATATTGCGTTGTTCTGTCAAGATTTACTGCACTTGCAACAAAATTTTGTTGAAATGGAGAACTCGAAACTCGTTCTTTGTTCATCTTTTTCCACATCTCGAATATCAGAAGCCTTGCATATTCTCCTGCCTCTACTTTGGAACCGCCCTAGGCGCTGGGGCGAGGCGGAGCTGGGTGAGACGGACCTGGGCGCGGCGGCGAGGTGGGGCTGGGCGCAGCGGACCTGGGCGCGGCGGCGAGGTGGGGCTGGGCGCAGCGGACCTGGGCGCGGGGGCGAGATGGGGCTGGGCGCAGCGGACCTGGGCGCGACGGGGCTGGGCGCAGCGAACCTGGGCACGGCGGACCCGGGCGAGGCAGGGCTGGGCGCAGTGGACTTGGGCGGCGCAAACCTGGAATGGCTGGTGCGGCTGGGTGCAGTGCTGGTGCGGCTGGGCTGATTGAGACTGAGACTGAGATTGAGATTTGAGATTTGAGAGTGGAATTGTGGGTAGGAATGGAAGGATGAATAGATCTCGTTTGCGTCTGTTTAGATTTGAAATTTTTTCAATTTTTAAGATTTTTTTTAATTGTATTTATTTATATATTTATATATACGGGTCGGGTTCGGATCGGGTTCACTTGAACCCGAGACCCGACCCGAACCCGTGCGGGTCTAGAATTCTAGACCCGCAACCCGTCCCAAACCCAATTATACAGGTTCAAACCCGCCCCGAACGGGTCGGGTCCGGGTCGGGGACCCACGAAACCCGACCCATTGCCATTCCTAAACGTATATAGCCAGTAAATGGTAGTGGCATAGTCAGAAATTTAATTCAGTGGGATCAATGCTCATCGACAAGTGATCAACTGTCGGCATGACCACCGTCTTTCACCTCACCTAACTTCTAATGATCCGATCATCAAAAAATTTTGACGGACAATCCTTTACGAAAATGTTGAGAAGTATTTATGATGACATTATTCCGATAGCAAATATCTTGGTAGTGTATTGAGGGTCTTCATAGATCGATAAATCAACAAAATTTAACCAACATGAAACTTGGATACGAACTAAACATCGATCCAAAAATTTAATTTAACAAAACAATACGTCTACATTTATTTGATTTTTTTGTTTTGTATTTAGTTTAGTATTTATATCACTTTTGCTAAGTTTACCAAACTAAATTGAATATTGAAATATTTTTATATCTTATGCGTCAGATTTTAGGCTTTAATTATCTTATATTTGCCGTAGCTTTAAGGCACTTACCTGCATTTAATTATTCAAGAGTTGACATTTCATTTTGGACTGTTAATTGGTTGAATAATATTCTATTATGTTGGTAGTTTATTTTTTACACTCTTTTCAATTGTGGAAACTCCAACAAATTTTGCCGGCCTCTAAATCGAAATTGGCAAAATTAATGAATTAGTATATTCAACACTCATGTGGCTTATAGTTATTAGTGTGCCATGTGTTTGTAGATGTGAAAAGACAATTTATACTTTTAAAACCATTCTTGTGTCAATAGATATAAATAAGTAGTCCTACTTTTGATTTCATTATGACACATACGTAGGCTCGGTTCTTTTGGCTGTATTAAAGTAAGATGAAAATTTTCAAATTTATCCACACCTTTTTCATTTACGACACCCTTATATATAAATTTAGAGTTTTTTTTTTTTTTTTGGGGGGGGGGGGGGAAGTGTCCTATAACGACCCTTAGATCATAGGGTTAATTAATTTTGGTAGGTGAAATTTAACACACTAGATATTATCCACTCTAAAACCCCAAATTTCACTTTATTGCTTAAGAACAAATTTAATCATTTTTGTAACTATGATTTCAAAGAAGGGCAAGCTTTAAATGTTGAAACGCCTTTTTCCCAATGCGAAAAAACTTTAAATGTTGAAACGCCTTTTGCCAAATGCTAAATTTAGACAGGATTTCATTAACGTCGTACATTTAATGACTCAGATTCTTTGAGGAATAATTTTTTTTTTTTTTGTCTTAACCATTCAGTTTTAATTTATTAATCGATTAATTCGGACTGGGTTTGAGGAACAATTAGCCTTTGGCTTGACAACACATATTATCTCCCCTCCAATTATGCAATTTATGCATCATATTTTAGTCTTTTGGCTTTTTGTGAACCTTTTACCTTCTTAAATTTCAAGATCTGAAATGTCCTTCATGAACCAAACACAATGTGATCAGAGATTGAGTCAGAAGGGAGTCGGAAGTCGTGGTTTCCCCTAGCCCTCCCCTCCCCTCCCCTCCCCAACTCTATCTAAATTTGAAGTGTGTTTTCTCGTTAAAGTTCGAAAATTTCAGAGCCCTCCCCCTTGCAAAATAATAAAACTATTTTTTATATTTTATAAAAATCCATAATCGTACCCTAAATAAAAAGTTATTGACTCCGTCCGAAATGTAACATTACTTCTCTCATTCTTATTGCTCTTTTTACCTTTTGTTTTTTTTTTGTTTTAGTTTTTGTACAACTTATATATGTGCGAGATTCTAATCACAACATCCTAACTGGAGGGTGGTTTAAAACTTTGGTACTTATATTACGACATGTGGATTTCTTTATTATGGATTCGTTTGGATGGACTTAATAAAAAAGTGTTTTTTGACCGATACTTTTTATAATAATTTTTTTTTTAAGTCAAGTAATTTTGAGTTTGAATACAGTAATTAAAAGTGCTTTGAAAAGTACTTTTATTTGAAGTTATATTGAGCCCGTTTGGATAAGATTTTTTTCAAAGAAAAATCACTTATTTTTTGGGAAAAAAAAAATAGCACTTTAGGCAAAAAAGATTTTGTTTGGATGGGTATTTAAAAAAAAAAAAACAAGCCAAAAAAAAAAGTCAAAAATGGCTTTTTTTAAAAGCTACCACAAAGTTGATTCAAATAAAAATATCTTTTAAAATACTTTTAACTACTATATTCAAATACAAAATTGATTGGCTTAAAAAAAAGTTTTACCATAAAAAGCACCATTTGAAAAGTACTTTTTTAAACTCAATCAAATGGACCCTTCGAACAGCTTTTAAAAAAAGCACTTTTTTGACTTTTTTTTTTTTTAACTTCTATTTTTCTCTAAAAGCCTATTCAAACACAAATTTTTTTGACTCTAAAATATTTTTTTTTCAAAAAATAAATGTTTCCCTTCTCAAAAAGAAATATATCCAAAGGCTCTATAAAGCACAAAATTAAGGACCTTTCTTAGAACCTTCTCTCTCTCTCTCTCTCTCTCTCTCTCTCTCTCTCTCTCTTCTTTCCCCTCCTTTTCAGAAAGTATTTCCATAAAATACATTTAGTTAGACTTTTTCAAGAAAAGGATAAGTGAAAGAAAGTCTAAATATGATTTTTTTTTTAAAATTTATTTTGAATATTTTTTATTTAGAAAAGCAAGTCTTAAAATATTTTTAAATAATTTGATTAAAAAGAAGACTCTATCATAAAAATACGATTCAACAAATAATAACTTTTTTTAAACTAATCCGAATATAAATTCAAGGAAACGGTGCTAATGATTCCCACAAAAGGGCAAAAAGTGGGAGTATCATTAGCATTCAAGTCCTAAATTATTGCCAAGATTCTGAGTAGATTGTTCTTTTCACCAATTCCACCGAAAAGACTCAATTACCCTCCAAGTAAAATGCTGCCTCCCAATTCTTAACCCTGTTCTCAGCAATTCTTGAGGGGCAAGGATGGAATTTCAAACCCACATCACTGATCAAGACAACCTTAGCATATCCAAATATATTTTTCCATGACAATTTGAACCCAAAGGTCCAAAAAAGGACAACGTGTGGAAAAATGGTTGTTACTGTTATGCATGATCAAGGGTCAAGATTTCTCCAGAGAGATGTGGTGTATGGATCTCTTGTTGGCATGAGACACAGGGAATCGTTTCCAAAAAGTCTTGCACTTGCCAAAATTGCATGCTTTGTTCTGATGGAAAAAAAAAAAAGAAGAGAGAATTACCATTAAAAAAAAAAAAAAAAACCTCAATTATATGGCTCTCCATAAAGCTCCATTATTCAACGCCGGTACATACATCAATCTGTATCTATATTCTT
Organism: Petrea volubilis; assembly: GCA_026212405.1. Lineage (NCBI taxonomy): Eukaryota > Viridiplantae > Streptophyta > Magnoliopsida > Lamiales > Verbenaceae > Petrea > Petrea volubilis. Next base: position 24,827,304 of record CM047870.1, read on the forward strand.
GCTTTGTAAAATAATAAAGACCAATAACAGAAAAGAAATGAGAAAAAGACAGCACAAATCTGGACACGCAGAGTTCCATTAGAGAGAGAGAGAGACAGAGAAAACTGATACGATTTGGTATTTTGTTGGGGGTTGAAACTATTCGCTGCGTTCTGGCTATCACCATCACTATTGTCCATGTCCACAGCTTTTTACTTAAACTAAGTATTTGCCCCCATCTCTCTCTACGGGCACACACAGACAGGGTCTAGTTTGTGTGTGTTTTTTATTTGTGATCCCTCTCAAGTTGTGTCAATTCTTCGATTTTTTTAACTCGAAGAAGCTTTTTTGCATCTGGGTTTTTTGTGAAGAGCTCAAGAGAGTGAATTTCAGCCATTATTCTCTGGTTCTTGAAATTGTGGGCTGCCAAAAAATTTAATAAATAAATATATAGAAATGACTGTGGAGAAAATTAGGGGTGATAATAAAAATTGTGACAATTTCCCAGTTGGACTTCGTGTTCTTGCTGTTGATGATGACCCAATTTGCTTGAAGTTATTGGAGACTCTGCTTAGGAAATGCCAGTATCATGGTATGCTTTTTTTTTTATTATTTTTTTTTCCTTTTCTGAATTTCAATTGAATATTTGTGTCCAAATACATTTTCTCTGTTTCATAGATTTTCTGTTTGACTTGAGAGATGTTATTTGTTTCTTTGTTTATAACTTATAATTTGTGTATATGCTCCATGAATCTTGGAGGTCTAAAGCTGTAGTGTTGAGTTGTCTAATGCTTTAATTCTCCCGGATTTTGTGGATCCAATTGTTCAACTTTCCATCTTGTTATTGAGACATTTGAAGGCTTCTCTGTGTGTGTGTGTGTGTGTGTGTGTGGATCCTATATTGTCATTCTGTTGATAAATCATTGTTCCTGTTTTAAGTTATTTGCTGCGTAATGGACTTCTTGTGAATAACATCTTATGGATTTAGAAAAAGATTGTGCCAATCCAGGCAGCCCTCTTCATCATGGAAGTTTGAAATATGCTTTTGAGGTTCAGTGATAAGCACTAGAAATTGAATTGAGTCCTGTAAATTGCTTTCAAGATTTCCTTTGTTCCTGTGATCCACAACATTTGCAGTGCAGTGGAAAAATACTTTGATTCGTCATCATTTTATGATCAAACTTGTGTCGCTTTTCAATAAATTCTTATGAGGATCTTTGTAAGTGATTCATAAAATTTTCCTTTCTTTTTGGGTTTTGACAGTTACTACAACGAATCAGGCAAGGACAGCACTGAAGATGTTGAGAGAAAACAAAGACAGATTTGACCTGGTGATCAGTGATGTCCATATGCCAGACATGGATGGTTTTAAGCTTCTTGAACTTGTTGGTCTTGAAATGGATCTACCTGTCATCAGTAGGTTCCCATACCTTTTCTGTCCCGTCTTCTTTTATATATATATACTCGATAATGCAGTTCCTAGATGGATCGAATAGATGACATAGGGTCGGTGAGGCCAATGCTGACCGATCTGTGTGTGTGTGTTTGAGAGAGAGAGAGAGAGAGGGCGCTGACCTGCAAGAGGTGAACACAGATTAGGCTTGCTGAGGTGGCCCCCACCAGCCTCAAGTCATCCATTCCACACCATTCGAAAACCGCATCATAAATGCTAGTGCAAAAAGACCAACTAAGCTTCCATCTCTCTTTTGGGCTTCGAGTGTTGCATCTTAACTCTGTAAGATGAATTGCATGCATAATCACCAAACTTGTAGCTACTTACTTAATAATCAAACCATCATAAACTCCTTTTTACATCTCATGTTTTGTGGTCCTCTTTTTACTCTTGAATGCAATGGTATAAATAGACCGCCCAAGATTGATTGTCTAACAAACCAGAATTGTGGTCTAAATTTTGAATTGCCATATTTCCTATTTCGAATAAAATGAAGCATGTGGTGCATTATTTGCTGAAGGGAAAATTTCCTTTAACCTCATAAATTGCACTTAAAAAGTAAACACAAGAACTTTTTACAATTTAACCTATTTAAGCTGTAGGAGTAAACAATATTTCAAAATACAGAACTCTTTTTCAAACATTTAAATTAACCATACAACGAAACCCACTTATATGATCCTAACGCCAAAAGTAAACGAGCCCTTAAAAACTTTCATTTTGGTGCTTTCTTCTTGCAGTGTTGTCCGCGAATAGCGATCCCAAACTTGTCATGAAAGGGGTCACTCATGGTGCTTGTGATTATTTGGTCAAACCCGTTCGGATTGAGGAGCTGAGGAATATATGGCAACATGTACTGAGGAGAAAAAGGTTCGACTCAAAGAACCAGAACAGTAAATCTGGTGAACAAGTCAATTCTAAACAGGCAAATGGAGAGGGTCATGGGTCTCCAATGACAGGTAATACAGATCAAAATGGGAAATTTACTAGAAAGAGGAAAGATGAGGAAGATGAGAGTGAAGATAATGGAAACGAAAGTGAAGACCCTGCAACACAGAAGAAGCCTCGGGTTGTGTGGTCTATAGAGCTTCACAGGAAGTTCGTTGCAGCTGTGAACCAGTTGGGAATTGAAAGTAAGTTCTTTTTTGCATGGTTTAATATAATTAAGATGCATTTTGATTGGTATTCTAGCTACACCAGGTGTAGTACATCAGGTGCTAGGATGGATGACGCATGTTAAAAAATGACATAAGAATTTTAGTTTCCTGAATTAGGGGGGAAATTTTGAATTAAATGGACGTGTAGCTTCTCAAAGACCCTTTCTGATGTACTTTTTTTATTTTCATCCTTTGTTGCAATGCAGAGGCTGTTCCAAAACGGATTCTTGACCTAATGAATGTTGAAGGGCTTACGCGGGAAAACGTGGCGAGCCACCTACAGGCATTAACTTTACCTTATCTTCTTGTCAGTTTCCTTGCATGACAATGATACTGACGTATCTCCCTTGTATCCATGTGCACTTACACTAACTTCCCCCCTTAGTTTCAAAATTAGAAGTACCCCCTCTTAATCGAAACTGAAAAAAAAAAAGGTTATTAACAGACTTGGATAACATCACCCAAACATGCAATACAATTTGAGAGGTTTACAAAAATTTGAATTATGACATCATTTAACTGCGTAGTAATCAACAGAAGGAGGTAAACTGTACGGTAGAAATAAGTTACAAGGGAAGTCTGTGTAATTTTGAATCATGTAGGGGATATTTGTGTAATTGTATATAGTTACAGGGGAAGGCATTATTGTTGTTCGTTGGAGAAAAACGCATAGATAGTATCAGGCTGCAGTCTGCATTTTAATGCTACAAAAGATGGATGAAAAGTTTTTATCCATCGTTTGATCTTAAAAAGCAATGCTTAACTTGTTTTTGCTGTTGCAGAAATATAGGCTTTACCTGAAAAGAATTAGTTCAGTTGCAAGTCAGCAAGCAAACATGGTAGCTGCACTCGGGGTCAAGGATTCCCCTTTCATGCGCATTGGTGCGTTTGATGGGCTTGGAGATTATCGAACTTTGGCGGGACCTGCAAGACTTGCAAATGCTGCTACCTTGTCACCTTATAATACAACCGGGGGCATGCTCGGTAGACTGAACACTCCTGCTAATCTAAACCTTCGTAATCTCACTCCATCCCCACTAACCCAACCGGTTCATGCACAAAACTTGAGCAACTCCATCACTTCTCTTGGAAAAATTCATCAAAGTCCAAGTTTATATCAAGGCATTCCTTCATCATTGGACCATATAGACCAGTTACAGCAGAATAAGTGTTTGAATTTCAATGCTATCGACAGTTCAAGAACTATGTTTGCAGACACGGGAGCAACTATTGCTAGCTCAAGCAATATGTTAAACACCGGCCCAAGTGATCCTCTGATGCTAAGCGGGGCCTACCAGCAAACGCTGAACGGTGGAGGATTTGGTCATAATGTGGCCTCTTTTAACTCGGAAATGCAACCAAATCCTTTGCTTTCAACGGAGAATAGTTTCTCAAGTGGTCCTTACAACAACAGCAACAACAATCCTATTGATATTTCATCCACCACCATGGCTTTACCTCTACCTCTTGAAGAATCAAGAGAAGTGCAAAATTTGATTGGTGATCTACAGAACATCACTCAAAATTATGGGCTCGACTCAAAATTTAATTATGGTTCCTTAAACACTCAAAATAGTCATGGGAGCGATGCATTGTCTCCCTTGAGACAGGATAGTGGAATGACCAAGTCGAATGAGAGCTTCTTTTTAGAGCAACCGAAGGTGCAAGGCGGATTCATTCATCCTCCTCCTCGGACTTATGATTCATTGGATGATATGATGAATGCTATGATCAAACGGGTATGAATAAGTCGAATGTTTCGTGTTTTCTATTTCCGAGGCGCCATCTTGGATTGTATTAGTATTAACGTTCGTGTTTTCTTGGACGTGTAGGAACAAGAGGAAACAGTACCGAATTGTAACTTTGGATTTGATGATTACTCTTTTGCACCAGGTATATGAGGCTCCATCAGGCATAAAATACTCGTTTCTTACGGCAGGAGTCTGTGTCTATATGTAATCTGTCTTTGTTTGAGACTCTTTTTAGGATGTTTTGAATTTATTCCTGTTCTTTTTTATTTTTTCTTATATCCCTAGCTGCAAGTGAGAATAGCATTGTAGTTTGGTGTCATGAGAAACTCTAAACTCTTCCTTAGTGAGATAAATAAGGCATTTCAATGGTGATCAATCATTCGAAGTGTACTTGTCAAATAGAAAATTCTTCTGTGGACCGGGTTTTTGGATCCTATTCATGCACCTAATCGTCCACATTTAGCTTATCTTACATGCATTTCATTATATATATATATATATATATATATATATAAGATGTGTTTAATTCTGAATCACTGGATATGTGGGTGGGAGCCGGAACGGAACTTAGCTCAATCTAACCTGTGGACTGAGAGAGAAGAGGTTTGATTTAATTGATAAAAATCAAGAATTGGTGGCAGTTCTGCAGGATGATAATGATTGGAAAAGATAAGTAATATATGTTGCGTTATATTTTATTTGGTTTTGATATATGGTATAATTTATTAATGCATCCCTAATGAGATGCAAGGAGCTTAATTTATATAATCGTAATAACTTAATTCGATGGAATTTGAAATTGTTAATACTGCTGGGAAACCTTGGAGGGATTTGCTTGAAGCAGATAAGACCAAGAGAGTCTCATACTCTTAAAGAAAAGTACTTCTGTGGTTTTTGTTATTTTTAATGCACTTGTTGAGTGTTTGGTGCTAAGTTAGCTTCTGCTTCGTTCAAGGGAGAATAGCTAGAAGCAGGTAGAAATTATTTTTTTTGGTATTTTTTCTAATTATGGGCAACATTCGGTAATTTATTAAAAAAAAAAAATTCTCAAAAAACAAAAGCATTTGCAAACACCCCTAGCCTAGTGATTGCGCAAGATTAAGTGCAGCATGAAGTTGCTAAATAAGAAAAGGGTGTAAATAAGATTGCTTAAAAATGAGACAAACAATTATATTCTCTGTTAAAAAAGTAATTTAAAATTTATAATAATGATTTAAAAAAGAATAAAACTCAAAATGAGAATGTAACTAACCACTCTTCCCTAACTGATAAATGTAAAGAGAAACAGCAAAACCAACAGTCGGTGTTTAATATTTGGGATGAACCTTGCATTGCTTGTAATGTGGAGCATCCAAATACTTATAAATTACATGAGAGTTGAAAAATAATACTTGTTCCAACGTCTTTATATTTTGGAATACTTATCCTGGGGTCGTCTAACAAAAGGTAGCTTTGTACTACCTAATATTAGGTAGGCCATTAATTTATTGCCATGTGTCATTAATTTTGCATTTAGCCGGTTACAAATTCTTACTTTTACCTACAACCGGTTTAAACACTTTTTAATTATTTAGTAATTTTTTAATAAAAATCTTTTTAATTAAGGAATTAATTGTGAGATTATTCATATTTCCTCTCCCATTCATCGATCTTTCCTTTCAGGAGAGGGAGTCTATTTTGTTAATGGACCTTTATTATTAGTTATTTATTTTTTAAAAGCACAATTTCAAACAAAGGGGGAGGATGTGGCGTTGGAAATTTTCTAAAATTATTTTTTAATCTTTATTTTTTGAAGGCGCAAACTAAATTAAATAGAACTTTATTTATTTCTTCAATCAAATTTCATTTTTTTAATAAAATGAGTCTAATTCAAATCAACAACGCAAAAATGAGTCATATATGTTTTCTTAAAAATGAGTAATTTGTACATCAAATTTTGTTGATAGTGAAAGTTACATATGACTTCCTTGTTCACATATATTTTATTAATTATATTTTCTTTCTCTTCAAATTTAATTTGGAAAATTAAGTGCATATATTTTTATTTGAAAATATTTTAATTCCTATTATACTTGAAGATTTTCTATACGTGGACTTAATTTTTTTTTATTTAAACATATTTTAATATATTAATTATTATTTATTACATAATTATGACATCACCGGTTCGACCACAGTTTGATCAACGGTTCAACAAATGAACCTTGACCCGATGATTTTCCCGTCCGATGACCGGTCCGGGTTTTAAAACATTGATGCATATACAGATGAAAGTTTTTCTCTAAGTGAATTATTAATTTGAAATTATTACACCTAATTATTGACTATTAAACCACAATAAATTAATTTATTGTAAATTTCATGAAATTAAAGTTACTAAGATTATACCAATGTAGAATGAACAAATTAATAATACTAAAACCATGATTTAATTCAACAAATTAGATTAATATGATACTTTATGTTATTACAATGTTTAAAAAATCATTCTTAGGAACAAAATTATATATTTTTAAAAGTCGTGCAGTTTTTTAAAAGAAAGAGTCAATAGCTTCATTTAAAAAAAAATAATTAATTTTATATCAAAAAATAATTCGAAGAGCTATCTCGCAAAAGAATATAAATTTGCACACAACGTGGTACACGGCGTCCACACGGTGCACATAAACCAATGAACATGGTGTCCACACACTGTCTGACCGACGTGCACGCACAATGCCCGAACGCTAGCCAATGTGCACGCACCCACACACTTCCTAGCTAACGTGCATGATGTGCCTTAGGAGCCCATACGCTACCAACACGGGTGTGCCACACGTTGATTGTTGGGCGCATAAGACTAGTATAATATATTTGTTGTGTGTATTTAACAATAGAAGACAAATTTTATATTATTGTGATTTACGAGAAGTTAAAATATATAATTATATTGAAAGAGCATAAATTAATTAATGATGAATACTTCACTAGAAATATCAAACGGCAATAAAATTAGCTTACCAAATTGCAAAAAATATCACTTAAATAAAATTAGGATATGGATATAGCCTTTCAATGATTGTTTTAATTTCAATTATACACCTAAATATATTTATAGTGACTGTTTATCGTTTTATATCTTAATAGATTTCATTTTTGTATTCATAACTTTATATCTCTGAATACAAATATTTAACATAAATGACAAGATATAATATGCCCATTATGTATACTGAATTATACATTCCAAATAACACAAAATTACGTTATGTAAAAATTAAAATATAGAAGCACATTTATTTCAAATATTCTAATTTTTAATGATATATTCTATAATAACTCAACCAAATTTCTTTGGTTATAAACTATTAATTTTTTTGAAAATTTTATACATGTAACATTTATTTATCAAGTTCAATTTTCTACAAATAAGTAAAATTTTCTTAATTTTCTACAATTTTTTCTTATTTTTCTACAAATAAATAAAAATTTTCAAAACCTTGTTTTTTTAGGAAACGTTACAATGAAAAAAAAAATTAAAAACAATTGAACTATGATGGATGGACGGATATGATAAATATAATAATTAAGGATGGATGGACATAATTAATTGGGCTCAATGTGCCATATATATTTTATTAAAATTTAATTAACAGGTAAATAATAAGTTACAGGTAACTAAAACTTGAAGAGTAGGTTACAGGTAATTGCGACCCGAATAGTAGGTTGCAGGTACTCTCACATAATGGGGATACCTAATGTTAAACATCTTTCATGGGTACCTAATTTTAGACAAGCCCTACTTATCCTAACCAAATAAAATATATATTTTGGAATACTTTCTATACTCTTAACAACAGTTCAGTTCTACAATGTGTGAACCATAACTTGGCCAAAGATGCAGGAATATTGACTACAAGTAGCGGAAATAGAACGCCGAACGAAATGATAGAGATTTCTGCAAATTTTGCTTGCTAGATAATCTCTACATGTTGAGCATCAGATACATATTATATATATATATGTATATATATGATTTGTGTATATAACTATTCTCCTTCCCAACCGAGTCGGCGAGCTCGTTTTTCCCACAATGAAGTGATCTTCCTCTCCTTAGTGAGCAGCACCTCAGTTCGTTCCCTGGTTCCCTCACAAGTTTCTATGGCAGTGGTGCATTTCTCAGCTTCCCTTTGGTATTGGGAAGCCAATCTTTTCGCCTCTCCTAAGGTGATGTTCATGTGGTGTGAGTGCTCTTCACCAACGGCTTCTTGCAATTTTAGCTCTTCGGATAATAAGTCCACGAACTGCTTCTCCATCTCTTCCTTGAGGTCGGGGTCATCTTTTCCGCAATCTATTTCAATAATAATGGAAACAAAATGATCATGTTAACACAGGAACACTATTTGGAACGAATAAAAGAGACTTGACGAGGGATGCAAAATGCCAGTAATAACTTGGGGCTTTCCAAATATTCCGGGGTTGACATCTAAGTGCCCTTCTATACATTATCAAATATCAGGGGAAGGCACCGTTAAGTGCTGGGAATACCAAAGTTAAGCATACATCGCAAGAGCACTCTTTAGCCAAAATTTAAGCCTCTTAATAAGTAGCATGTAAAGAAATTTATAAAGTCGATGCATTATTTTTTTGACTTCAAACTTCAGCCAATGAAGTTTCAAGAAGATCAAAACAAGAAAATTTCAAGAAAGACAACAACACTGTTTTCTCAAGCTCTTCCCAAGAAATTTGTTCCCAAGGAGAAAGACGAGTGGGAAAGGGAGGAAATCTTACTACATTATCCTTACCTGTAACAGAGAGATTAGCCAAGCCTGCAAGAGAAAGAAAACAAAATGGAAAGTGTTAGGGAAGCGGAGTTGCCTAATTCACAACAAGACTGATAACTTCACACTCGCATGTTCTGAGATAAGCAATCTAAGTATATCAAAATAAAAAAATGATACAAAGATAAGAAGTGTCGAATGCTAAAGTTTTCTCCGCTCACTCAAACTAGTTTCTGCCTAAGAACCTCTCTCTCTCTCTCTCTCTCTCTCTCTATAAACAGTTCTAGCTAGCAGAGAACTGAATTCCAATTTTCTTATTTTCCCTCTTTCAAGAAAACTGAGGATATTTCTCAATTAAATTGAAAAGTTCTATATTTAACCAGTTGTGCCTTAAGTTTACGATACAACAGCCACACTATCAACCAATAAGGAGCCAATTCCGAGATCAAGATCATCTAAAAACACTGTGTGCGTAAGGGAGTGAGTCAACAATGGGTGCCAGACATACACATTAACATGTACAGCTCATTCTATATCTTCGCACACTCATAGATGGGAGAGAGGAAATAAACAAGTGTGCACTGATCGAGTAGAAAGCTCGCTCCAACTACTTCAGTCATGCATGGGCTGAGGAAGACCCCACTATGAGTGCCATTTTAACTTGAAAGAGAATTAAGCATAAATCCTGCAGATTTCTGTCTCATAGACTGTATAACTTCAATAATATGGCTGGTTATCCATAAGGTTCACATTGTTTTATCTTTCCTACTGCCGTTTAAACATCAGCGAAGGGTCATCAATATGAAAGACAGAGAGCGTGAAATAATTGATATCCTCTAAGCTAACAACACTCTCGAGATTGTTTACAAACTATTAATTTCCTTATCTGACTTCTGAATTTGCATAACCAAGAAATGAAATCGATTACTATAATTGCTTATTTAATGCATTTCAAGGAAACAAGCTTCTCGTATAATGATAATTTATTGATATCACATCACGGTCCCAACTGCTTAATTTTCAGTCAGTCATAATCAAACGAATGATTTTCGAAACAAAGTTTACTACCCTATAATCGAGTTCTAACAAATTATATAAAGAACCCAGAAGTGTTTGCCAGACAAGAGATCCCCATGAAATCTAAAGTATAATTTACAGAAACCTAGATGTATAAAGCAAGTCTAGATTATCCAGAGGTTGATTAAGAAAATTTATGAAGATAATGATAGAAACTGTCAAGGTGTCTTAAAACTGCCACTTTTGCACACATTCTTTCAAGATAGCTTAAGATGCAAATACAAGTACAATCTGAAGAAGATAAATTATTGAGTTGCATTGCCTTATATTTTCGCTCAGGTTCTCTTTCTAGCATTTTGCTGGAGCCAAAACCAAACAAGGTCCCAACTCTTTCCCAATTAGATTCAAAAAAGCGGATCTCCATTATTCATTATATCTCAGCATAGCCAAGTACTTTACCCTCTCAAATTTGAGCATATGCTACTAAGTACCAAAATTAACTCTGAAAATTTGATAGACCCCCACAATGGATCATGTCATTGGACTCAATGCTAGAAAGTGAATTAAAGTAGTGAAGGCAAAAACAAAGACAGTTTAATCCTATACTGAGATCCAAGACTTATCATGCTCCTTAAATCCCAAGACTTATCATTAAGTATGGTTCCCAACAAAAAATTACAGTTACAGATAGAAATTAACCACCTAGTTTATGGAAAGCAAAGTCAACCCTACTGCAGCTTGGGCCGATCGTTCTAAGCAATAATAACATAAAGTTCAAACCCCAAAAAAGAAAAAGGAAGAATGAAGATGAATGATGATACAGAAAACAAAGCAACAAGGTCACAAAATTAACTTTTAACGGATTTGCACTGAATAGAGCAACTTCACAGAGATAAACAGAATGGATGCAATCAAACTTCAAATTCAACGACGACAATCTCAAACTTAAACCAAGAAACCACGAAAAATCAAGGAATTACACCAATCTCCAAGAGCCCAGAAGCTAAAAATCAACAATAAGCACGAAAAGATCGAGACTGGATCAAGCAAAAACCAGAGAAAGTCATTACCAGGAACAATCTGAAAAAGGGATTGAGGAGGAGCACAGTTGCAAATGCACGGAGCACAAGAAGACGAAACCCCTTTCAACTTCAAACCCTTCTTGAATTTGAAGTACAAAGCCGGCCCAGAAACACAGAGTGCAGAGACCACTGCAAAAAGCACCAAGCAACACGGCAAGCAACTCGCCGATCTCCTACTCATCTCTCTCCGCGCTCACTGTGTGCGTCGGTGTGTGTCTTGGTGTGTGTGTGTGTGAGAGAGAGAGAGAGAGAGAGGAAGGATGTGAGATCCAACAGTGGTTTACTTAACTTAAAATGCGCATGCTCTGGGATCTATCTCTCCGTGATCTGTACACAAACGCGGTAGAATCAAATTTTATTTATTTATTTTTTTAATAATATGCAGTTTGTAATTTTTCTATATTCAATAGGGACATGATATAGAACAGATAGTTTTCTGATTTTTACGTTTTTCGTTTTCTTTTTTCTATGTTTTTTACTACTCTCTCAACTTTAGTCTTTTAGCCCGGAATCATCTTTTTCTTTTATATCTATCTCAAAATATATATACATATAAATATATAAATAGTAACTAATTGTTTTTTTATATGCTAAAAACATATTTGATTTGAAATTTCACTTATAAAATATTAAATTCTAATTATGTGTAACTTTTGATTTGATATTTTTTGAAATTATTAATTAAAATATCCCAACATCACTTCTAAAAAAACATTTTTTATAGGTCATTTTTTAGATTTGAAATTCAAATCGCATTTTAAGTCAGTATCTCGAAATGCAAATCACGACAAATTACATAATTTTATACGTGTAAGTGAGGGTGCTGAAATAGTACAACAAGTGAATCAAGCACGTTTTAAATATATATATATATATATATATATTTATTATGTTGTTTTGAAAAGTTAATTTATTTATGGTCCTTTGTGACAACAAACTGTTTCGCAAATATGCACCGGGAGATTTTGGAGAGGAGTCGGTGGGCGTTTTTACATAAAGCCATAACAATGTAAGGGTTGAGATACCCCATTCCGTGGGACCTAACTTCTTGGCAACTTGCCAATTTTTATTTTCGTTGCTTATGCTGCTCTTGGGTCAAAAGTGAAAATTAAAAAAAGAAGGGAAAATAAAAGTTAACATTAAGAATTGATTTTAAAAAAGATTATTTTATTTTATTTTCAATAGAATTTGATGTGACATATTTCGAGGCATTCTACGTGACTTAATTACGAAGTATCAGATTTTACCTTTTTAATTGAAAAAAAAAAAAGTATAAGTCACATGGATCATTGCTATTTGAAGGGATCTCCTCAAGCAATCAGCTTCAACCCAAACCCATACTTTGAATAGAGATTTCTGGGATCGCCATAACCTGACTCTCCATAAAATAAAGGGGCTTAAGATTTGGAAAATTCTAGTTCGTTTGCCCTCAAGAATTTCTCCTCAAGGGCTTGATGTGAAGGGATTTCGACCAACTAGGGCCCCTCCCAAGAAAAACACGAATGATCACCTTCGAAAATGTTAAAAAATTTCTAACAAGGGTTGATATCTTCAAGTAGACCTGTGCATTTAATGGAGGAGGACGTCAGCCTACAACGCACTTAATTGTCCAACCACTTTATATGTTTTGCAGCATTTAATGTACCCATAACGGACTATGTGGCCACCAAATAGATATCGATATAGGCATTTGGTCAACTTAAGATAATATTATAATTATAACCTAAAATAAGAGAATTTTTCCTCCAAAATGATCCAATAATTACCTTCAATATTTATTACGATTGGTAAGCCATTTTATTACTTTAGAATCTCTCATATCTCCTCAATATTACACATAAATTTATTTAAGTGTCGGACAGTCTAAGCTGAAGGGACTTCTAACTATCTTACTCTTATTCCCATCTTATTAGTCGAAAGGATTCCTTTCCTTCATATACCATCCATTCTTGAGATTGGCTTTACTTCGATTTCAAACACAACAAAATGCAGACCACATCAACATTATGTACCACTTTAAGTTATGATCTTGTATTTCGACTTTATCCTAATGATGTCAAAATTTAGCATTATTGTGGAACTGATAATATGAAATTATTTTGTGTTATAATAGTTAGTTATAATTTATATTTAAACGAGAGGAGAGAAAATTAATTTAAACTAGGCCCTTGTTTACTTCATGAAATTAAATGACATGAGGTAATGTTTCCCATCTAGTGTTATTTATTGGGGATACTTACGGACAATTTACTTGAAGTTTGATCCAATTACCACAAAAATCTCTATTTACTTAATTTAGAATTATCATACTTAAGGTTTGCTTACATCTTATAAATATTATAAGCTATTAGTTTTTCCGAGCGTGTCGCTCTATCTGTTTTGTGTTAGGGGAGTAAATGTAATTTCAATAAATTGAGAGAGTTTTCTTGTAAATTTAAGGATTTTTAGTCTACACATGCTTAGGTTACAATTTTGGATGATTTTAAGATCTCAAAAAAATTACTCTCTCACCCTTGTTTGTATTAATTAGCATTTGCATGAAAAACCCTGTGTTTGTGAGTGGTACTATCATAACTTTCGATAACAAGCAAGGGTAAAACAAAAAAAAAAACAACCGCAATAGTAATTTCAAGTCTAATGAACCCAAGAGACCATCTATCATAAGGTTTTTAAGAGTTAATTAAAAAAAAAACACAGGGTCAAATGGACCAAAGCTCTAAGCTTGGTTCATGTCCAGATAGTAATCCGATATCCATTTGCGAATGATCTCAACTTCTTGCTTTCTCTGCTCGATCAGCCACTCCGGATCTTTCGTCGTTGCGGCACGCAAATCGGTGTGGTGTGCTCCTGTTTACACAAAGCAATATGTGTGTGTATGTCCATGTATCTATATAGAGAGAATTACCAAAAGTTCCCTGAGATTTGCTTCGCTTACAAAAGATCTCGTCTATTTATTAAAATTACAATTATACACCCCCAATGAGATTCGAGATTAACATATAGAGGGGCTTTCTGTAATTAAGGGGGATATACGGTTGGTGCTATTTGTTAAGATGACGGCATACCTTGAAGATGATAACTGCAATTTCAATAGATAGAGAATTTTTTTTGTATTTGAGCTAAACCTCAGGGCGTCTTTGGTAATTATCCCAACTATGTATAAGGGTTTAGTGGCATATGTATATATATATATACCTTTCTCAGCCACCAGAGCCACAATGCTACCAGATATGTTTTTCAGCACACTTTGGAATACAGAAATATGAGTAACAAACAATATAATTAGCATCAAAATATATCAATATTAATTTATATAATAAATTAGATCAATTTTTTTTGCATTGACATTAATAAAGTAATGATATGTTTTTTGGCTGACCTGCCTCTACTCCATGGATCTTGCAATCCGTTGGAAAATATAATGTTGCTGCCAAACCTCTTCAACACTTGTTCAATATTCTGTTGAGAATGTTAACGTTTAGACAAATAGGTAACGCGGGAAATTGTAGTCCAGATCATATTCGGCCGCACCAGTGCTATGATATTGGTCAATTTTAATTTTGTTAAATATACATAAATAATATTGCAAGTCTAATTCGTTCGTCACATGATTAGTATCCGCATAGCTAAACCCGATTTGCATTGTAATTTTTTTTTTAGTAAATGTTAGTATCCTTTAATACTTGCTTAGTGCTAGAGGCGGAGCTAGAGGGAGGGAGGGAGGGAGGGAGGGAGGGGGGGGGGGGCGGGTTGGGTGGGCTGGCGGGTGCAATCGCCCACCCTCAAGTCAAGATCGGGCAAAACTTTATATGAATTTTTTTTAAAAAAAAATTAACCCCCCCCCCCTAAAAAAAAGAAAAATAGAAATATCTTTAATATTTTATAGAAATTTGGTCTCAACATCTTGCCCTCTGGCTCCGCCTCTGCTTAGTACAGTTGAAAAATAAGCAAAGATCTTCTTTAAAAATAAAAAATAAATATTAAATACTCACAGTGCCACCAAATTCAGTAGAGATCCAGTGGGGGCGAGGCCTAACGCCATATTTTTTCATGCAATCATCTGCATACTCCTTGTAATTGAATGGAGAAGGAGGAAACATACTCTCGTTCGAAACAATCATCGGCATAACCATTTCTGTACACGCCTTTTGTTGGGGGGACAATCAGTTTAAACAAATAATAACTGCAAATTTTTGAAGTCCTGGTTTAATTAATCAACCAATTGGGAGAAATTTTGCACTTTTCATCCCATAAAGTAGGTCCTTTTCAAATTGAATTTCATTTATTACGGATTTATCACATTTAATCCCATAGTGTATGATTTTCCCACATTTGGTCTAGTATGATCGATTTTCTGTCAAATATTTAACAATTGTTGCACGTGACAAACACGTGGCCATCAAGTGGTAATACTTTGGAGGACCAAATGCGAGAAAAATTGTATATTATAGAACCAAATGTGAGATACTTGTAATGACGTGCAATCGCCACATGCTTGTCACATGCAAAATCCGTTAAATATCCAGACGGAAAATCAATCATTGGATATATCAAATGTGAAAGAAAAAAAATCATACAATATTATGGGAGTAAATGTAAGAAACCTATAATGAATGATCGAGACTCAAATTTGAAAAGCCCCAAGTTTTATGGGACGAAAAGGGAAATTTTCCCACCAATTGAGAGATGATATATATATATATATATATATATTCTACTTAAATAATGGGTTAATTAATTTTACCTGCCAGTCCCAACCATGTAGGCCATGCTCATCATTTTGATGTTCAAATTGAAAGCATTTTTCAGTTTTTGAGTAGTTGTAGTATAAGCTTGCAGCTGCGAACGTTCTGCTAAGCTTTGTAGCTCCTGCTGAGAATCCATCAATGATCTTACACATCTTCATTTCAAAACACACACAAAAATAAATAAATAAATAAGGTGTGTGTTAGTTTGAAGAAATATATAGAAAGTTATCACCAGGGACGGAGTCAAATTTTTATTTGAGGGTGTGAGATTAATTATTTATAAAATATTATAGGTATTCATATGATTTAAGGTATCGAAATATAATTTTTTTAAAAATATACATATAGATATATATATATATAGTTTAACGTGATATAAAATTGAGAGAGGGGGGCAACCACCCCCTACAACCCCTTCGACTCTGTCCCTGATTATAGCTGATTATATGTATACAAGTGGTTGTATGTAATTATTTGTACCTGTTTGACGGGGTAGGGTGGCAATGGCTTCATGAAGTTAGCTGCGGTTGGATAATTCACCATTGCTGTGTAAACAAAGGCTTCCCACAGCCAGTTTCGGGCTGAATTTATCGACCCGACTTCTCTGAAATTTCAGACGGGCTCGCGTTAGTCTTAAACTATGAGTGACAGCACGCTCGATTATATATAATGTTACAAAATACCTTAGTGTAGTAATATATGTTGTCATTTATTTGAATTTATTGTACGAAACATCATGTTCAATCTTTTTTTTTTGTTTTTTTGGAGAGGATAAGCTTGAATAGGAGAGGGGATATAAGTAATTTATTTGGTGAAAAACAAGTGAAATGATAAAGAGAGAAACATCAAAGAGAGGAGGAGAGAGAGAAGAAGACGAGGAAAGTGGATCAAAATTAGGACAAATTATACTTATCATCTTTGAGCTAGAGTAAAATTATAAAAAACACTCATACTATGGAAATTACCATTATCCTTGAATTATTGATCATTATTTTAAGCAGTGTATGTTGCATACTTTTATGAGTAAACACTAAGTTTTATTGCATGAATTACAATGATAGTTTTTTTTTTTTATTAAGAAAGACATGTTTGGTATTTATTTGTTACTTTTTGGAGGTGTTTATATAGTTTTTCTGATTTAATGCTAAAAATTGAAGTTTTGTGTGTGCTTTTTTTTTTTTATACAATCAACTCGGGACACCTTATAGATGTCGAAGGGGAAGGGAAGATGACAAGAAGATTTGAACTCGGGACCTCAATGGTACCAGTTTGAACCTTCACCACTAGGCTACAAACCCAATGGTGAAGTTTTGCGTGGTTGATAAATAACATTCTATCAACAGATTATACACTATATAAGTAGAAAGTTACATTGCTTAAACACATTGGTTAAAAACTAATAATATAGTAAATATATGCACCATCCACAAACGACTATAAACGACATGTTTGAAAAATAACACGAACGCTACATTTAACCCTTTATGGTTTCAATTAATTATAATACAATACCCCAAATAATGAAACATAATAACAAAACCACTCTTGAGAATACTTTCGAAAGTTCATATAAGTTGATTAATGGTGATCGTTAGTTAAACTAATGATAGGTGTAAATGGTTAGCTAGATAACATAACATTAATAGAGTAATGGTAATTTTTCATACTTGAAAGAATTTTTTTGTAGTTTTATCATACCTCAGGAACAAGAATTGAACTTGCCCTAATAATTATTTCAGAATATAATTTTCTAATTAGGCATGAACCACACCAAAGGGTTAATTATTCTAGCATCATGTGCTTTTATATATCTATACTATATATTAAATGTGAGGGGCTTTCACTTTTTCTTTGATGTGTGTAATTGTAATATTCCTAAAATGCCCTTTAACACCTTATCTCATCTCTTCTCTCTCCAAGAATGTATTCTTTTTCCTATTTTCTATTGTCACCTCTTTCCCATTTTCTGTCTCGCATCCCATTTTCTTATATTTTTTAGAAAAAATATTCTATTTTTTATTTTTATTTATTTTAATCAATAAATAATTTTATTTAAAAATGATTTTTTAACTTTTCATAAATTTAACAAATATATTATAGTATACATAATAATAGTCAAGAAAAATGTGTATTTAAATAGAGAATTTAGCAGAAAAATAATTTTATGTTATTAAAAAAACTATTTGACTAAATTATATCTCATTTTTATTTTACACACGCAACTTAATAAATATTTTTAATTTAATTTATCAAAATTTAAATGTATAGTTAAAAATTATATATATTTCTATTTTGCACATGCATTAAGTGTGCTCGACATGTTATTATATAGTATAAAATTACGTGAACTCTCTTGGATAATTAGTAAACTTACAAAATGCACTCCTCTTCTTTTCCGGGTTAACAAAAACTTCCCTCTAAATTTTACAAAGTTTACATCCATTGTAATTTTGAATGAAAATTGCTAATATCAACAATATATATATATATATATATATTTATATAATATGTGGTCGAAAATGGCACAATAAGAAGACATTGTAGTTTTTCTTTTCTTGAAACTGAACTTACTTGCAAGCCCTGAAATCCTGACTCAATTTGGGTAATCCTTCTTTTTGCGTTGAGATGGCGTCCAGTTCTGCCCAACTGCCCTTTATCACTTGATAACAATTTAAGCTTACGTCCTGCCCAATACAGTTTCAGTTTCAACACATTTGCCCTAACATATTTCAGTTTCCTTTGGTCAGGTTACAATAAAGAGAAATGAAAGAGGCAATAATACGGAAGATATATTTATGGAAAAATAATGCAAATTTCACCTTGTAAGTTGATTCATTTTTTATTTTAGTCATTCTATTATATTGTTCGGGTTTTTATCTCATAAGTTTTTAAATTTGGCAATTTCGGTTCTATTTGGACAGAATCTCAATTTTCGAAAAATTCTTACTTGAACCTCATTTGGCTAAACCCAACAAATCATATGATAAATGTATTGCACTTGCCAAGTGATTGGTCACTCTTCCTAAATTATCGACCATTCACAGGGCAAATGTAAAACACTCGCCACGTGATTAACACTGATTTGATCAAGCCGAGTTTGGACTGGAATTTCCCTAGTTTTCCTGGTGGACATAGCTAAGGTGATGTTGGAAAGCATGATGGACATAATTTAACAATTCATATATAGTAACAAGAGAAGTCACTATAATATATATCGTATTTTTCATTCCATGAATCCAACTAATTCCATAAACTACATAGGTATTTATAGATTGCACTAGAATGAATCTAGCCTAATAAATGAACCCTAATTTAATATGGTACTTTCTCTTTCCCTAATACATGTGCTAACTCATAAGTCACATACATGTACCAAATTATTCTTCAAATTCCTTTTTACTTGAAAATACTAAATTACTATTTTCAACTAGTGGATGCAAGAATTGGTGATGTGTGCCCCCTAAAAATTGAAATTATGGTAAAGGTAAAAATTGAAATTATGGTAAAAGTAGGATGAAATTGCCAAATTTAAAAATTATAGGACAAAAACCTTAACAATGTGAATGAAGGATTAAAATTTAAAATATATCAACTTACAGGATGAAAATTTTCAGTCTTCTCGTGTGTGTGTGTGTGTGTGTGTGTGTGTGTCTGTGGTGTTAAATTCGTAATTAGACCTTGAAATCTTGTGAAACAGCATCGTAGAAACTAGACCATGGAGTAATGCGATCAAACTGCAAGATTGGGGCCGAAGATGCCAATGCTCCAATGGCTACATGGGGGTATTTCAGTCTAAACCAAGCGGCGAGCACTAGAAAAATCAACAATTTAATTCATCAGCCAATATGTGTGTGTGTGTGTACTTTACATCATTAAGCAAATATTTTACACAAAATTTACTGATTTAGCAATATAAGCAGACCACTGATGTACTTTAAAATCAGGAATTTTCTTGTCTTTTCTTTTCTTTTGATGACACCTTACTACTCAAATTGTACATACTTTTATGGGTTAATTATGATTTCCATGGCTGAATTATATCTCATACCACGTTCCTTCTATAAAATACTTAATGTAACGAATCAACATCTTATCTTTTAATGGTGAAAAACGTAACAAATCGAACCTTAATATCTATACTAGTTTGATATATTTTATAATTTAAAATAATAAATGTTGCATAGTATATAATTTAGAAATATAAAATGTAATAATCTCTATTTTTATACTTGGTCGACCAAAATATTTGATATTTTCCATGACACTTAACCATTCGTACTAAATCTTTTTACCATCATGTAGCCCCATATATTTTTTTTTTTGAAGGTAAGCATGTCGACAGAATTCGTTTAAATCACATATTACCATTCAAACTTTGCATTTCACATATTATCAAAATTTATATATTGTATTCCTAGAAATATTTCGTTGGAAAAAAAATAATATATGGCAATATATCAAAGACACATATTTTGAATGGTAATAATAATAATAATAATAATAATAATAATAATAATAATAATAATTTTTAAAGTTTGAAAACCACACGTAATTTGGGATGATGTTAATGCAATTCTTTTCGGCTTAAAGATCATCTTCTCTACGAATGCGACTGACTTGAAAACAAAGGGAGAGAAATCAAGTTTGTCCCATAATTTAGCTCTTTTTTCAACTTGGTCTCATCAATTACGAATTTCTTAAATTATGTTCCATAATTTAAAAAACTCCTCAATGTCTGTTCCGTGACCAATTTTCCATCAAATTGTTAATGAAACAAGCACGTGACTCTTACGTGGCCATTAAAGTGGGGTAAATTTATGAATTTATTACATTTTAATGCTCACATTACTTGAAATCATTAAAAAACACCCTATACTAAAAAAAAAAAAAACAAATCCTCCCTCACCAATATATATATATATATTGAGAGAGAGAGAGGGGGGGTTGGGGAGGAGGGGGCAAGGGTAGGGGCGTGGGTTTGGGTTGGGGGTGGGGGGTGGGCAAGAGGATTTTTCAAATTCTTCCCAATATATATATATATATATATATGCATATATATATTGATTTTAAATTTTATGAAATTGGGTTTTGATATAGACACAAACACACACATGAAATTATGGTTTTAATTTTTTATGAAATTAGAATTTTATACATATACATATGCTTGAAATTAAAGTTTGTGCTAGAGAGAGGGAAAGGTGGTTGGGGGCAGCTTTGGTGGCCGCTTTAGCTGAAAATTGTGGAGGGGTGCAGTAGTGGGGGAGAGAAATGGTAGGGGAGAGTGGTGGTGGGGGAGAGAAGTGGTGGGGAAGAGGGTATTTTTGCACTTATTTTATTTGTATGGTTTTTTTTTTTTTTTTTTTTGAATATTTCAAGTAATAAGGGGTTACAATGCAATTAAGCCTTGAATTTTTCCTCCACATTAACGATTTGATGAAAAGGGAATAAATTAAAAAAAAATTAAATTATGAGACATAATTAAAGAAATTCATAATTGATGGAACAAAATTGACAAAAAAGTCTAATTTATGCGACCAACTTGATATTTTTCCTGAAAACAAACAATACTGCACAGTGAGAAAAAAAATCAAAATGCACACCCAGCTAGCTGAAAAGAAAGGATAGCTACATTTAAAACAAATTGTCCACGTGCAGAAAAGTCCCACTAAAAAGTTACAAACACTTCTATATAAATAATTGAAGCTTGATTTATCAATGGCACATAACTCTAAAATTAAGGATATAATTATCAGTTATGGGTTATAAATAATATAAATATATAATTAAACAAAAAAAAAAAGAAATTAGGGAGCGTATGCGGGAAGGGAGTGTTCTAAAGGACAATTAAAACGGCCACACAAACTAAATTTAACTACATACACCTCTTAAGCTACACGTGACTCCGCTATTGTCATAAAAATATATGTCAATGATTTATGAAATTAGGGGAGTGTTTTTGGACTTACTTCCTCCATAAGACCCTCCAAATACAACCACTGGTGATGCCTCAGAAGACAAATTATGCTTCAAACTCCTTATCACAAGAGCAAAATCAGCCAGTGCTTGCTGCGAATTTAAGTACCCCAATGTCTTTGCAGACTTGTATGAGTGCTTCCCAAATGGCATTGATTCTCCATAGAACCTATGCTAAAATTCCCACAATAATAATAATAAAAATAATAATAATAATAATAATAATAATTATACAACTTTCGAGTTCATTACAGATTATATAAATCTATAACAAAATCCCAACTAAGTTTGTGAAAGAAAAAGGCATATAAATCCTGTCCATGTAATTTTATATATATATTGAAGGGATAAATACCGAACCTGTTTGAGGTTTCAATTATAAAAATTCCGAAGTTACAATTATCACCTTTCAAAATTTGCTTCACCCTACGAAAAGCACCAGCCATTAATTGCCCAAATTGTAAACAAGCCATTTTATCGAAGCAAACCTTAGGGATTTTCTTTTTCTTTTTTTTTGTAATTATCCATTTTTTAATGTGTATACTAAACAAATAAATTATAAGCAACTCGGTTCAAGGTCATGTGGATTAATTATAATTTACTCACCTATGTGAAAAGAGAAGAAAAATTGTAGGTCAACGATGCAAGGGGTATCTTTTGCACTATTTCAAAAGCATGAAGGGCTATTTTGACCTTAAATTTTTCCATAGGGAACGTTTTGTAATTCTTGAAAAGTACTGGGGGGCTATATTGTAATAAATACCTCAATGAAGAGTAGAAGAGCATGAAACTTAGGAGCAATATCAAGCAAGAACCCAGTATTTGCAGCAAACCAACCAATATCTCCTTCATTGCCAGTGTACACAAATATAGGAGCTCCCTTGTGCCAATACTCCCTGTTCATAAGATACTTTTGGTAGAAAATTTTGTAACTCTTTGGCTGAAATGTGAAGTGGTCTAAATTCTGAGGAAAATAATGGGTTTCATATGGTATTGTTGTCAAACTCTTGCCATTTTTCTTCTGAATTTTAATCCCTGGAAAGTAAGTTGGATTAATTGATGATGCTGTTGCGATAGCAAAGAGAAATAGCAGCAGCAAAGAAGAAGAAGAAGATGAAGCCATGTGTTTTTTTTTTCTTTCTTGGTTTTAGTGTGTGTTACTGTGTTTAAAGAAGGGGCTGGGGTCAGTTTTGTAGTGATTAATCTAACAAGTTGTATTTTGGCTGTGTCCGAATAGGTTTGTTGAGAAGTGCCCAGCAATTTTTGGCAGGATGCTGAATATCTGGCCGTATGTTGCTTCGAGTGGAACTTGAGCCGCACTGCTGCAACAGCTGCCAGCTCAATTTTTGGCAAATCATGATATGTTTTTCTCTCTTTTTCTTTGTTTTTTTTTTTTTTTTTCCTTTTTCCCTACTTTAACTAGATGTGTGCACTTGCGTTGCATGTGTATAGTATGTTAAATGATCGCCTCATGGCCCTCATTTGAAAGGCTAACAATTTTTTAGATGAATTGGTCATTTTAATATAAGGGATAATTACTCTCACCACTCCTGAGTTTAGGCAAAATTATAAATAACAACCTATTGTATCGATAATTATCAATTCCCCCCAAGTTTTGTTGCCGTCTTTCAATTTTCATCTTCCGTTAAGTTGACTAACGGTCAACGTCTATATACCAATATGAACTCCCGAAATTATCCTTTTGAAGACGGGAATATTATTTGGCCAATTATGAATTGACTCTTTTACCCTTATGGATGTTTATGATAAATAATAGCATTGTTTGAGGCAATTCATTGTAATTGAGTAGAATGTCAGGGGGTTTAATGTAATTTTCATGTTCTATATTTAATAAATAAGAAAATATATTGGAACATTTTTTATCTATAACGTCTATATATATATATATGTGTGTGTGTGCACAAATTTAAATTTGGATTGTGATAAAAAAAATATTTATACATAATAGAAAGATATATATGTAATATACAAAATATTTATAAATATATACATACATATATGCATAGATATATCGTTCTCCGGCATCCTCCGCCAGTTGCCGCCACTCGATTGAGAGATCTGAGGGGCAAGAGAGGGAGAGAGAGATACAGAGGAGGGAGAAAGAGAGAGCAGAGATAGAGGACGGAGAGAGAGAGAGAGAGAGAGGGACTACTGCCGCCACTACCCACCCTTATACATCGCCACAGCCCATCCATCACCACCACCTGCCCACGCTAACCAATGAGAGAGAGAGAGATGGAGATAGAAATTGAGATCTCAAATTTGAGAAAAAAAATGTAAAAAGAAAAAGAGAAAAAAGAAAAAGAAAGAGGAAGAGGGATTGAGAGGCAAAGAGGGAGAGAAGGGGTTGGGGTGGGGGTGGTGGTTGTGGCATGGTGGCTGGGTGGTGGGGGGTGGCGGCATAAAGAGCAGTGATATCTTGAGTGGCATCACCGTCGGACGGCGAAAGCCAGTCGTAGAAGGTGGAGAAAAGGAAATCTAGAAGGCCGTTGAGGGCGGTGGCGCGGCCGAACTTGAGGATGAGGTGTTGGCATGTACTCGGTGTTGACGAAATTGATGTGGAAGCCCTTGTCATGGAGGAGCTTGGCTTGCATGAACATGGATAAGGGTAAACGGCACACTACTAGAAAAATTAATTTTAGGCACGAATTTTTTCTGTGGCTAATCTATAGCTAAAATGTAGTATATTTTATTTTATTATTTTTTTTAAAAGAAGATTTAGCCACGGCCTACCTGTGACTAATATTTTTTTTTATTTAGGCCGTGGCTAATCCGTGGAAAATTTATGGCAGGCCGTGGCTAAGCCTTATCTATTCAATTATGTTACTATTTAATTATTTTATTCGTACTCGATTTAATATGTTCTTTGAAGGGAAACTTGTTAATCTGCTGAACAATATCAATTCCAATGACGAATGATCGTTTCAATTATTTGACGATATTATAATGTTCTATTGAGTTAATAGACAACTTAACTTTCTTAATTATTTCTTTAGATTTAACTTACCATTTTATTATAATATCATAATATGTTGAATTATACTACATATATAAGTGTATAAGTATACTCCTAATCAATCCATTTCAACATTTATGGTCAGTTGTTTATATATGCGAGTTAATTATCTGGTTTTGAAAGTTTATAATTGATCAATTGTCATAACTTATATTATAGTTTTGGCTAAACCGTGGCCAGAGTGGTTAGCCACTGGCTAGTCGTAGCTAGTTGTAAGCAACAGAATAATTTTTTTTTTAATCTGATGTAGTTCGAACTCTTAACCTTTTGGTTGAAATTAAAGTATCAAACCACTACACCACTTTAATTTTTTGTTGAAAAATTAGTTTTTGCTATACTTAACTAATATAAATTATGCGAAATTCTAAATATAATTATCTAAATAATTTTTTGTTTTTCTATTAATTTATTAAATATTTTTTTATAATTAATAAATTACTTGTTCAATCACTAAATACTTTTCAATAACAAAAAAAAAGAAAAAACCAAAGATTAGTAAAAAAATAATAATAATAAAGGACTAGACCATGACATATATAACATTATATATATATATTGGATTTTTTAAATATTTGAACGCTACAACCCGAATAAGATCTCATATTTCAGATGGTATTTTATCTTTTATTTCATAATGTACATTTATGCTATAGAACTATGTGTTTAAAATTACTTTCTTAATTATACGCTTGATTTAGAATATTTACAGTTGATGTATATTCATGCAATAAAGTAGAAAATGAAACACTTATTTGGAATATAAGATTAAATGTGACTCCAACCCATCCGGTGGTCATGATACTACTTGTCAACATAAATGATTTCATTAAATTATGAAAGTTATCCCACAATATGAAGATAGAGCTATACTTGAATACATTTATGAACAAAAAAATAAAGCGAGTTTGATTTAACTAGTCAAAAATTATTTCTCAACTCAAGATGTTTTATAAAAAAAATAAATTTAAATAACTAATTCGATAAAATAAACTCAAATGTTTGATTTATGTATTTAAATTGATTTAGGATTATTATTCATTTTACTCAATAGGAAAATAAAATTAGTATTTTAAATTTTTGAAATAAATATTTTACCTAACTATTTGAAATAAAAAATAACAATTGGTTAATAAATAAAAAATTATTAAAACTAATAAATTATAAAAATAGATAAAATTGATGAAATTTACTTAGATAATTTACATTTAAAATATAATATAGATATATATATATTACATATAAGAAAAATCAAGTACCTTAGTGGTTTGATGTCACAATTATAACCATGAGGTCCATGGTTCGAACCCTATGGAGTGTAAGAAATATTATAATTATCAATATGGCTGGCTCTTTTGGAGGGTTAGGGTTCGAGGAGGGGGTAGTTAGTTAGCTTTTTTTTTTTTAAAGGATTAGCCACGGAAAATTCGTGGCTAATTTGTGACAATTGGCCACGGTCAGGCCGTGGCTAATCTGTGTTTATTGGCCACGGATAGTCCGTGGCTAGCTAATGGCCATGTCTGGAAATCCTTGGCCATTAGGTCGTGGCTAATCCGTAACTAAAATTCGTGGCTAATTCCTCTTTTTCTAGTAGTGGTAGTGGCAGTTGGGGGGTGGGCAGTAGTGGGGGGGGGGGGGGGGGGCGCTGGGGGGAGGGGAATTAGGGTTTTGCTTCAAAAAGATGGTGACTTTTTCCCTAAAATATCAATGAAGGGCATTTTGGTCAATTCAACCCTATACTTATTTTTTTTATTTTTTAATAAAAATTATTTTAAATATTCAAGGGGCAAAATGAACATTATATTGCTTCTGTTTATTTTACCAATAAGTCCACAAAACTCAGGGGGTATTGGTAATAATCGATACAAGGGGGTGTTATTTGTAATTATGCCTAAACTCAGGGGTGGTGGGAGTAAATATCCCTTAATATAATATCAGAGTCATGCCAAGTAAGAGTGTTCAAATTTCACCATCATGTATTTATGAAAGAAAAAAAAGTTTCATGTGCATAACTTGATGTAAAAAGAGTGTCATTTTACACATGCAAGGGTTTGTTGTAACTAATAAATTTTTTTGGCTCTCGTTAAACAACCACCTCATTTAAAAGTTTAAATTATTAGAGAGACAATTACTTAACATGGTATTAGAGTTAAGCCAAACAAGAAATTTTGTGTTTGACTCTCACCGTCATTCATCTATGATAACAAGAAAAAAATTGAAGATTTTCACGTGCAACATTTGATACAAAATGAAGTCTGTTTGCACACGTGGGAGTGTGGTGAACATAATAAATATTTGATGGTTCTCCTTGCTAACAGGTTAAGCTTTTTGATGAGATGGTCATTTAACACAGTTGAGTACGTACTTGAAGTTAGTTAAATATTTGCATGTGCTATGATTCATTTGGTTAAGCATTAAGATTATTTGAAATTAAAATACTAGATAAGTATTTGAGTAGGCTTGTCAATGGGTAGTGTTTTGCTCTACCCGTATCTATCCATTCTCTATCCATAACCTATCCATACCCTAAAATTTTAAAATCTACCTATACCCTACCCTAACCATCTGCTACCCTAACCCATATTGTTACAAATGAATGGGTTAGGATAGGGCCTTACTCGTTCCTCTCCATTGGATAATGATGCCCAATGGGTATTCATACTACACACACATTTTTCACATATACACATAGATCACACACAGTCTCTCTCTCTCTCTCTCTCTCTCACACACACACACACACACACTGCACAAACTGCACAAACATTTTTCACACACACACACACTCACCGTGTAGTGTAAAAAATATAAGTGTGTGTGCAGTGTGTGTGTGTTAAAATTGTGTGTGCTTTGTGTTGGTGCTCTGTGTGTGTGTGTGTTGATTGTGTGTGTGAACCAAAAAAAGGACACAATGTCACAAAATGACACAAAAAAATAATTGGGTAGGGTCTGGACCTATACCCTAAAAA
Source organism: Petrea volubilis (assembly GCA_026212405.1). Classification (NCBI taxonomy): domain Eukaryota; kingdom Viridiplantae; phylum Streptophyta; class Magnoliopsida; order Lamiales; family Verbenaceae; genus Petrea; species Petrea volubilis. The sequence continues at coordinate 24,855,230 of CM047870.1, forward strand.
TAGGATAGACCCAATATACGTACCCAATGAATTTGTATTTAAATAGGATAAGATATGGTATAAAGTATTTTTTATGGGGTATTTTTTAGATTAGAATCAAGGAAGGATAAAACCCTACCCATTGACAGGCCTATATTTGGGTATGCCAGCTTCAGTGAGATTATTTTTACTCTTTAATCTTCTAATTTCAGTGATCCTTTTTTTTTTTTCGTGGTCATCCTTAGATCATTTATTTCCCATCAATTTTTGGGTACTACTTTTTGCGCTTTTTCTTTCTTTTTTTTTTTCGTGGTCATCATCCTTTACAGAAAATTTTGAAATTTTTTTTATAGTATTAGCTTTTTTTCTTTGTTATCCTTCTCTTGCAGTTGTTTTGGGTCGTCTAATAAGTAATAATGCCTTTTCATTTTGAACTTGAATGTCCTCATTCAAATTCGTTTATTTGTTGTAATTGTATTTTTGTTTTTATATTTTCCTTTGATTCCCTTGTTAGGGTATATCTTATTGGAGAAAATTTTGTTTTTGATCCTATATAATAGGGGCACATCAAAATTGGTCATATTAGATTTAAAAATGCAAAATTCATCTATAGTAACACTCTCTAATACAATTTTGTCCCAAGCTTAAAAAGTTTAACAAATAAATATAATTTAATCATACCCCTCTCCCCCCAACCCAACATCCCCACACCAACCAACCCCACCCCACACACTCCCTCTTATTTAGCACTCAATATACATTTGCAACAATTTAAATAAAACTAATCTTAAAATCATTTCATAATATATACAAAAAGTATAACGCATATAAAAATTATATATCAAATAGAAAACATATAACAAGTAAGTTAAAAATATAATAAAGAAGTATTACATATAAAAAAAATTATGAAAAAATAATATATATATATATATATATACAGAAGATATAATTTACGTGATAAAAAATCTAATATGTACCTCAAAAAAGGGTTTAAAACATGTATGAATTATGAAAAATCTAATTCATATAAAAATATATAAATTGTATATTGAAAAATTATACTATATAAAGAGGTAATCCATTAAATATCTGAAATGTCATACATAAGAAAATATATATTACAAATTAAAAATATTAATGTCTGTGTGTCTTTATATATGTGTGTGTGTGTGTGTGTCAATGCTTCTTATTATATTTTTTATAATTATATTTTCCGTATAATTTTTTATTATGTACTTTATAGATATTTTCCTCATATATGATTGTTGGTGATTAAATTTTCATCTAATTAAAAGGTAACAAGTGCATGTCAAAGTATCAAATATTAATTAAATTTTCCATTAATATGTTGTAATTTCTCAAATTTAATTCAAATATTAAATAATTAATTTTAATTGTTATTTTGATATTTATTTTATCGGCAAATGAGACGCCACCAAGTGTCAATGTGAGATGTTTTGGCTCGTCAAATCAAGTCGTGTAGTATAAAAGTTCCAAACCAATCAAATAGCAACAAATGTCACATTTGAACACATGGGCCAATGAAATCATAACACATAAGTGGTATTTTTTTTTTCTTTAAAGTAAATGTATATTAAAGAGATGAATATCACAAAAGCCTGTAGCAATCCACAAGATCCTAAAATAAGGCCTATAAAAGGGGGTTAGGGGATCAAATTAAAGGAACATCAAGAATTTTTACGGAGCCAAAGAATTTGGAGGAGATCTCGAAGTTCTCTCAAAGTCAAGCTCAAGAAGATTTGGGGTGATCAAGGCGAAATTTCCAATTTTCTTCGTTAATATCATCAAAGCAAGATGTTCAATCCACAATTAAGGTGTTAAGCCGGCGTATTAATGTTTCTGTCAAGTAAAATACACAGTTATCAAGTTGTTATTCGAGGAAATAATCCAAGTAAGACGTTCGATCCGCAATCAAGGTGTCGAACTAGCAAATTGGTGTTTTTTCTTCAATCAAATCAAGTCCACAATGTTCACAGCGTTCATCAAAATGCTTAGCATTTGATTTGTGATCGAGCTACAAAGCCCATAAATCATGTTATTGAGGATCAAAATAAATTTGGAAAGAAGAATCAGGGGATTATAGATTTTTTCCACTAAATTATATATATTTTTCTTTAAATGCACCAAATATTTGTTATATTATTTCTTGTCTTTTAAGTTATTTTTTTATGGACTAAATTTTGTGCGAACAAATTTGTAGAACTCCCATTGGGATCGAACCTACCCTAGACTATTTTCTCTGAATGAACGCATCAAATCAACCTTACAACAAGTTCAATGGCTAATAAGAAAAACCAACTGCCCTGGCTAAGAAGGTCAATTCTGGCAAGTGTGTTGAGGAAGCCATCAATTGATCTTGCACAAAGACCAAGATCTCCAAATCCGAGTCCTACGATTGTTCTACCCTACAACCCTAAAGGTGCTCGACTCTAATTCACTCTAATACACTGAGCATGACATGGAAACCAGAGTTGCAACAATGGATGAGCAACTTGCTCAAATGACCCAAACAATAGCAACCTTATAGAAAACTGTTGAGGATAAGGGCATCCAAATCGCTCAACTGATAGACAAGTTGGAACATTTGAACGATAGAGAGTCAAACCACAATTATCTACCTTCTCCAGTTTAAGCCACAGAGAAGAAGCAGGCTTATGAGACACCTCAGAAGTATGAGCATGCGCTAAGGCATGAGCAATCTACCACCTCCATGCCACATTGTTTGTGCAACTACGACAGGATATGATCACTAATACTATAAAAGCTTAATATGGTATCCCTACACAAAACTACCTTGCATATTCCAAACCCTACACGAATCGCATCGACTTACTGAGGATGCCAATAGGCTATCGACCCCCAAAATTTTCAACAATTCGACGGAAAAGGGCAACTTGAAGTAGCATGCCGCTCATTTCATAGAAACATGCAACAACATGAAAACTGATAGTGATCACTTCATAAAGCAGTTTGTACGTTCACTTAAAGGAAATACTTTCGACTAGTACATTGACTTAGAACCCGAGTCTGTCAATAATTGGAATCAGATGGAGAAGGAGTTTTTTGCTTCTATAGCACGTGTTGTAATATAAATATGATTGAGCTCACTAATGTGAGACAATTGAAGGATGAACCTATCGTGGATTACATCAATCACTGGCATGCGCTAAGCCTAAAATGCACAGACAAACTCTCAAGGTCTTCTGTCGTGGAGATGTGTATGCAAAGAATGTATTAGGGGCTTGTATATATTCCCCGAGGAATCAAGCCTCGCAACTTTCAAGAGCTCGCTACTTGCGCTCATGACATGGAACATAATATGGCCAATCACGGAGCCAACTTCCCCACGGGAGAATTGAGAAAGCAAAGTAGAGTTATGAAGAAAAATAAAGACTATATTGAGTCATTTGACAAAGAGTTCATGTTCATCAAGACAACTCACCTCAGAATCTCCCTAATAACAAGAAAAGGCGACAAAAAAGGTCGAAAGTCAGCCTATTCCAAGTGAAAGATGTCGCCTTTTTGAACTCTTTTTATTTCAAGAATAATTGATGGAGTTTTTGGTGGGACTTTTAAACATGTCAATATGATTTTTCGTATGGAAATAAATTTGATGGAAACCACCAAGTAGCATAAAAAGAGAATGAAGGAAGAGCCCCCCGGAATCATTCATCTCCGATTCAACCACAGCAAATGCAAGTCGATACAAAATCACGTTTCCGTTAATGGAAACTATTAATGAAAGTATATTCCCATACCGTCTTTTAGATGGGAACCATCGAGTCTAATAAATGGTTGGGAAACCATTTTTTAGAGTCTCTAACCCCATGAAGCATCTCTTGAACATAGGCCTAAAGGGTATGAATTCACTGTCCTCCAAAGCGTACTAGAAGGCCATCAAACTATCGAGGTTTGTTTTCTCCACCAAAGTGACATACTTTCGGAGATTGGCATAAGATTCACTTGGATCCCCCTAAATAATATCTACAATCCTGCATCTAGCCTTATAAAAGTGCATGTACCTAGGATCGACACCAATTTTCTTCAATTCACTCCTCAATCCATTAATCCACAAGCCTCTTTGTAACCCAGTTTTAATTGGCTTCTTTAATTGTATCCACTCTTACAAAAGTATGGTCCAGAACTGTATTCTTAATCATGAAAGAAATACCATCTAGCATAGGAGTGGCATTCAGACGCCAAGGATACCCGTTTGCTACACAACAGACTCTCACTTTTGTCCTCTCATTCTTTTCCCTTATAATCATCACATCCTCTCTAATACAGTAATCGCTAAGAATCTCTCTAAATTCATCAACATTATAAAACAAAATCCTTAGCTTCTAACTAGAACCGTGCACTAAGATTTTTCTACACTTCCACCTCTTTCACACCTGACCAACCACCAAGGGGATCCCCCATAAAGTTTTCATCACTTTCATTGATCACCTCGCAATCATCATTTGACTTTATATCTTGACATGAATAAGTTACTAGAATCTGTCATCAGTTCTTAATTACTCTCTGGCCCACCGTCTACATTAAGGGATGAATCTGTATCATATACAGTCGGATTTCTATTTGAAGCATTGAAATCAGCTTGGTTGTACTCATTTTTAGGTTCCCCACCCTATGTAGTGCCTTTGTTCTCGGATATAAAACCATCTCTAACATAGTTGTCTAGCTAGAAGGAATCATTGACGTTTTGTCTGTGATTGTCAATTGGAGCAGTGGTACCATCAGTCATGGCATCATTATAATCTTCACTTTTGTCTTAAATGTCATCCTCAAGATCAACTTCATTTACAATACTCATAGCTTCCAAATGGATTTTAATCTCCAAAAATTTTGTAATAATTTCCAAAATTTGCAAAACAAATTTATAGTTCAAGAATTTTGCTACGCTTGATCACTTTTTCGGAAGTTTAAGAATTGCTTTGTGTAGTCATGTTTACATTTTGTCGTATAATACTTTATATAATCTATTGATAAACATTTACTTATTTCTTTTCATCAAGGTTTAGCTCTAGGACTAAAAACAAGAAGGGGGAGAACATTGAATTATCGCTTCTTTGATTAACTAGCTTGAAGCATTTACTGCATCAATAATACAAAATATACACATTTTTCCTTGATTTGTCACAATATAAAGAATGTAGATGAGTTGATTTTCATTTTTTTCTGAATGATTTCTAGGCAAGATCCTCATATTCACCCATTAGCAGAGAATGATTCTAAAATCCTCCAAAACTACTCCCAAAAATACCCATTTGTATCAAAAGTCCATATTTTGAATTTATGATCGGGTGAGTTACATTTGATTGGGCCTGATGAAGACTTTATATCAAAATTCCATTACCCTTCTTTTTGCCTGACCATTCTTATTACTGCCATTTGTCCACAAAAAGCACAAAAAGTCCAAAAAAATCTTATAAAGAAAACCCACAAGGAAAACCAAACCTAAGAAAACATTATCACATTTCACTTTATACACACCCATTCGTTAAAAACATAAAATCTACAAGTCTTAACAACTACAAATGACTTAAAATTATGATTTCCAACTAAAAAAATTGCAAAACATTTTGGTACTCTTTTGATTTCTTTCTCTTTCTGGGTATTTTTGGAGTAAAAGCAATGAAATTGACGGTAAAAGCTCACTTTTCCTCCATTTTTGTAGTCCAAGCTCAAGGTTGGATAAAACTCTTTTTTCTATAGAAGCCCAATACATATGGGGGGTAGGTGAAAAAAAATCCAAACGAGGAATTTTTTTTCTAAGTTAGAAAGGGTAAAATAATCATTCAAAATGCAATATTTTTGGGGTTTTTTTAAAGATTTTTAAAAGAAAAAATAAAGGGCAAAATGGTCAAAGACTATTGTTTTAATCGGAAACCTATCGTAAAGGGGTGCATTTGTAATCCCAATTTTTTAAGGGGTGTATGTGTAATTTTCATCTAAGAGAGATGCAATTAATTATTTCGTAAATTTCAAAGAATCTAAGGGGGTATTTGCAAAAACTTAAAAAAAGAACTTTGCCACTTTTAGCTTCAAAAAAGCTACTTTAAGCATCTAGTTTTTTAACTTCTGTTTAAATTACGTTGACAAAAAGTAGACGTTGAGAAGCTGGAAGAAAACTGCTTCTATCAACTTAAAAGTATTTTTTGGTATTTTCGTAAATAAATTGAACTTTTTAATCTGGTACTTACCAATTTTTGATTGCTTTTCATTTTTATTTCAAACACTCTACACTTTTATTATTAACTTTTGACTTATTCCCATTTTTATTTTCAAACACTATCAATTTTTACTATTTAACTTTTCTTCAATTTTTTCAACAATTCCAATTTCTCTAAATGTAAAAACAAATCCAAACACCCTCTAAATATAATTAACCCATTAAATTATTCATGCTGTCCCTCCCCTCCAATAATATCATCTCCAAGTTCTTTTCCTTCAAATAATATATCCAAATAATTACATTATAACAATTGAGAAAATATAGAAAATAAATATTTGAACACATACAAAAATGAAATCTCAAAAATTTAATCAAACAAGCATCTACTATATCCAGATCGATATTGATGACTTGGCAGAAAAGTCCAAGCAATTGCACAAAGTTTGGGAAGGACCCACCGCATCAGATCCTAGAATCCACAATCTTCCCCATTTGAATGCCGAGTGTAACATTTCAATCAAGCTAGCAATATAAAATACCAAAAATAAAGAATTTATCCTGCAAATCTCCCAAAATTTCTGGGTGTTGCTTCTGAGAAATTTTCTAGTTCACAAAGAATTCTCTCTCTCTTGTGGTAGTAATCTTGTGCGTTAGAATAGGAAGAGAGAGAAAGAGAAAGAGTCGAAAAAGGGTGTTGAGATGGTGAAGATCACAGCGTTGTTGGTACTGAAATGCAGCCATGAGGGTTCTGATCCCGTGATATTGGCGAACGCGTCGGATCTAAGCAGTTTCGGGTTTTTTCAGAGGCCCAGCGTGAGGGAATTTATCGTTTTCGTGGGTCGGACCGTAGCTAAACGGACCCTGCCGGGGCAGAGGCAGTCAGTCCAGCACGAAGGTTCGATCGAATAAGATTCTACCAGTCTCGTTTTGTTGTTTATTCTTTTTTTTTCTCGCTTGTTTTCTTGTTCTTTAGATTGGCGATTATCCGGACTTTGATGATTTTAAGGGATTATGCTTGGATTTGATTTATGTTTGTTACGGTAGTACGGTAATTATGTGATTTGATTCTTTTTCATTCTTTTGAATTGGTTTTTTGTCTTTTCTTTTTCTTAATTTCTTGTTATCACTTGTTTTTGTTGGGAATTGTATTGTTGGAAATACAGTTGTTTATACATTTCTTTCATTTCTGTAGAAAAAAATGGCTTGGAATTTTTATTTTTTTTGGTGCTCTTCTGATTTCTTTCTCTTTCTGGGAGGTGTCTTTTTTTCTTTTTGATTTAATTATTTTGTTTATGTATGTGATCAATTCGGTGAATATTATCCCTTCTGGCGTTCTTATTTGAATTGTGGTACATGGCATTCTTCTTTAATTATTGAAGTAGGATATTTGATAGAAGTGGTCTACAGCATTAACATATAGGGATAGGGATGATTGACCATTTCATGTAGCTGACCAAGACTGCCGTTGGGAAGATTATTACCCAGTTGTAGCCTGGTGCTGAAATTGGACGGTTTAAGCCCATATATGCATATATATAAATAGAGGAAGTGACCAATGCCTGTACACTGTTTACACTTTTTGTGTCCCTTAACATGAAATTATTCTTGATTTATTAGTCCTTGCTCAACTTGTTGTGGGTTTAAGTGAAATAGCGAAATTTTTAGCCTTGCATGCTCTCATTTAGGTCCTTTGACCTTCTTTGTAGCTTAGTCCCTTCGGTTTGTCCACACAAGAGTAGAGTCTTGTCTTCTCCCTTTCACTCCCGTCTCAATCACCTCACACACACATACTTAAATTCAGTTCCAAATTCTTAAAAGATAGCTGAGAATTTAATAGATATCCTCATTCCAAGCTTTTTTTCAACCCTTAAAACCCATTTTCCATTTCATCCAATCTCTACTCCTGAAGCCAGTCGCAAAGTTTATTTTTTCAGCAACAGATAAACCAGCAAAACACCTTATCCAACTCCAAAATCTGGGAAACCGTCAAATGGCTCGTATGAAATCCGAGAAACATGTCCTCCAGTACACCATAAACCCCAATTCAACATATTTAGAGTCCAAGCTAAATCTCAATGAGTTTTTTAAAGGGTACCAGTAACTTGTGGGGTTTCTTGGAGATGAGTGACTGGGAAACCAGAAATAGATGCTTTGCATCACTAGAAAATTATCCCCGCATGATTTATCGGGTTTGGACGGGCTCAGAGGGAATAATGACAAAGCACAGGACAAAGACTAGTCATCTGTACAGAATCAGAGGGCTAGGTTGTAAGTAGAGTTTTCAACAGTGTAATCGCAACTTTTTCTTCTATTGCTCAAGAGGGCATAATGGTGAAACCTGATTGGAGATGTTTAGTTAAAATTGGATGAAAGGACATGAATGATTAAAGTAGGTCTAACTGTATATTTTGTATGTGCAGACGTGTTTAATTAATATAAATTCTTGTTGACTAAATAATCTAAAATTCTCTTTGATGTTAGTTTAAATAAGTAGAATTCTAGTTTAATGAATAAAAGAACTATTTAGAGATTTTGTTTGTTGAAATTAAAACACTTTCGAGTTTACCCAGCATAAAAACCACAATTGTGTGGTCACCCCAATATCAAATGATAAAGAATTTCTAATCCTTGTGAATTCTGCAGTAGTGGTGTTAATTTGTAGGCACTCTGGAGGTAAATAGATTTTACTAGCCATGCTTGTAGCCGACAAGAAACCGCTACCTAGTTGAAATTTTGTTTGTCATGCAAACAATCAGCTAACTAGTGATATAAAATGTTTGAATCAGATGTTTCAGGAGGAAATCTGAATCAAAATTTCTTTTTGACAACTTTTGGGCTAGCTTTGCGTACCTGTTGTTGATTGTGTACTCCAAGCATATGAAAGGAAAAAAAAAAAGAAGAAAGAAGAAAAGAAAACTAGACATAAAATTTGAAACAATAGCACAATTTGAGGCTGGGAATGGCTTTATCTGATGGGAAGGACCAACAGCTAAAAATACATTTAGGATGAATATTTAGTACCAAGGCTTGGGGAATAGACCAACTCTATCTTCCCCATACATCTGGCAATGTTTCTGGCTCTATGCTGATATTGATGTGCTTGATTTGTATTTTACACTTGGGTTGTATTTAGGTTTTTTAAGTGTTGAAAAGCTTTACTTTGTTGCTTGTCATTGAACCAGTTTGGATGGACTTTTTTAGAAGAGAGACACTTATTTTTTTGGAAAAAAGTACTCGAGTGAAAAAAAAAAAAAATTGTGTTTGGATGAGCTTTTTTTCAGAAGAGAAGCACTTAATTTTTTGGAAAAAAGCACTTCAATGAAAAAATTGTATTTGGATGGGCTTTTTAAAAAAAGAGGAAGTCAGGAAAAAAAAAAAAAGCAAAAATGTGGCTGTTTTTAGAAGCTATCCAAAGCAGCTTCAATTGAAAACACTTTTAATTACTGCATCTTCACTTCTCTACTGAAAAAAGCACAGTGAATCACTTTTTTTTTTTGTTTTTTTTGTTTTTGTTTTTAACCCCATCCAAACGGAACCATTGTACATGTTCACCTTTGGTGATTTTTCGTAGAATCCAATTGCATTTTGTTTTGTATTTATCCAGAAACTCACAGGAGTGAGATGAGGAACAAATTATATTGGCCTTGTCTGCTTAAGAGTTTTTCCTTCTGTGCTAAATTTGTATGCAATGTTACGTATCAAAAATAAATAAATAGTATGCAATATCTGTATAAGGTTGTTTCTGAATTTGCAAAAAAGGTTGACATCCTGGTTAATTTACTAAGCAGAATATAAAGTTCATTCCTACAATCGAAATGGCTTGTGTGCATTGGGTTTTATGGATGACCACTACCCTGTCCGGAGCTCATTTTCATTGCTGAACCAGGTACTCTCTATTAACACATGCTACAGTGACAACATTTTTATATGTTGAAATTTGCCTTTCAACCAATTATAAGATTCAATAATTTGTGAAATTGTTTCAGGTCTTAGATGAATATGAAAAGAACTTTGGTGACTCATGGAAAACTGTGCAAGAAGATAATACTCAACAGTGGCCCTATCTAAATGAGGCACTGGCAAAATTTCAGGTACTTGCCTTTCTTGACTTTGTTGTTTGGAAGTTTGAGGCATGTGTGATCATCAGTGAAAATGATTAGCAGGACTTCTTGCTTATTCAGCACTCTGTTCCGTCCTGCTATTCGTGTATCCGATGGGCTTCTTAACTGCTTTCTAAACTTTCAGGACCCTGCTGAGGCCGACAAGCTCTTGAAGATTCAGCGTGAGTTGGATGAAACAAAAATTATTCTTGTGAGTATTCTGCTCTAATTTTTCCAAAGCCTTCACCATCCATAGAGTTGTTCCTGTGCTATTGATCATCTTGATTATGATAGATAGCTCACACTTATGGATTGGCATTTAAGTCCATTTCGTCTGCTATGATTAGTTAATGTGTTATGAGACCAATACTTGTTTGCTAGCTGAATGAAAAATGAACTGTGGAAAAGATACAGCAGAGAATTAGAGATACAAGGTCGATATACTATCAATTTATAATGGCTCCATTGTGATTTTCTCCCATCTTATGGAATTTTGGAACGTGGCATAGTAATGATTTCGTGCATTTATTCATTGATATTCTCCTTGAGACATTGACATACATTTAGCTGGAGATGATCATATTATCTTTGCGACTTATTCACATGGACATGACGTATGGCTGAATGTGTATAGTTTTGTTTATGGTCCGCTGTCAGCTGCTCACAGGCCAATTTTAACTTTGTAGATAAGGTTTCATTCAATATAAACCAGCTCAAGACAGAATCACTCTTGAATTGAATTCACATCTTTTGTTTAATCAATTTATATATCGGAGATTAGGCAGGTTCATTCTTGGATTAGCACCTATTGGATAACTGCCTAATTTTATATCCTTGTCTATTAGATGAAGCAAAGATCTGCCCTTAGAGTCCAGTATGCCTTTCGGCTCAAATCAGACATTAATATGCGCATGTTTTGGTTACTTGGGTAGTCATTGGAAACCTGGGGAGGGAGAAGATGATAATTGACATTCTTCTTTAGGGCAAATAGGGAATAACTTTTGGGTTCCGGATCAAAAGCTAACCAAACTGTCTCCAATTGAATCAACTATTTTGATATGCCAGAATGCTATACAAGAGCATTCTTCTTTCACTTATTTGCCCCACTTCTACCTATGACTGTAGAAAATCTTGTTTGCATATTCCCTCATTCCTGTTACTATAGTGAAGATTTCTACTTATGGAAGATATTTCGTAATGGAAAATTTCAGCTATTTGTTTGAAATAGAAATACTGCCGTATAAAGTTTTCCTCTGGTTTTTGGGAAGTTCACCATATGCATGGGGCATATAGACGCTGATGTCTGTAATCAAGCATGCAATTGATTCAAATAATATGTGCTCATCCCTCATCATAGGAAACAACACTATAGATAATTTTCCAGATTTGCTCTATGATTTTAAATTGCATTTCCGAAATATTAAGTGTATTTGCTGTTCTCAGAACTTTTATAAGCTTACATTGTGAAAGGATCTAAGTAGGTATTTCTCACTAATGGTTATTGGATGTTTACAAATTGATGCAACTTCCATCAACAATACACTAGTAGTTATCAAAATCTGTATTTTGTATATGATGTAATAAGCATTTGCTTATGATTGTCAAGAACTTGCAATTGTTGGATATAGTAGTTCTATCTAAGTGATTCCTCGACCACTTCTTGCATTGTGCCTTGGTTCCTTTCTGTCCTTTTCAGTCATGATATAATATAGTTTCCCTTGCTTCAGCACAAGACTATCGACAGTGTCCTAGAACGAGGTGAGAAGCTAGACAGTTTGGTCGACAAGAGTTCAGATCTCAGTGCTGCTTCTCAGGTTTGCTTTTCTAGTTTTATTTTATCTGAAAGTATATTCCAGCCTATTGAAAAGAGCATGCCTAAACTAGTCTTTATTTTCTGAATATTTACTTGAAAGAATGAGCACTTTCACCGACTTTTTCCATACATTTTTGTGATTGAAAAACTATATTGTGCAGACATGCAGTTTGCTTAGCGATATTTTGGATTTTGAGTTCTTGAAAATTTCTTTAATGATGTGTTAATAAATTTGTTGTTCTACGTGATAATCATGGATGAAATGGTTGGTTGTGATAGCATACAGTCAGTAGTTGCTGGTGATGCTGATTTACTAAAATTTGTTATTATTTCCTGGCTTGTGCTCTGGTAATTTAGCTCTACTGGAAAGCAATGAAATTGCTTGGTTTATGTACTTTCGTAGAGTAGACAAAAGTATTCTTTTATTTGTGCATTTCATTTTCCTTGTATGAGTTGAGCGATTGAGGGGTTTAAGGAGTATATTTCTTAGTTTTAGTTGGAGCATCTCTGGTTAGTTTAGTTTTTTGCTAAGAAAATTAAAACCTGCAATGTGAATACCTATTGAAACAATCAGCAATGGCTTTTATGTGTCCTTTGGTTAAGAATCATATATGATTCTTATACCATTCTTCCATAGTTTCAGAAGCAACAAAATTGTGTGGTCAACTAATGGAGCCATTCTAGAAATCAGTTGAACGCCAGTAATTTGGTAAAAGTGAATTTAACACTGGGAACCCTTTTCGGGTTTGTCAGGGCTAGGGCTGCAAGATGAGTCAAATCTTGTGGCTTAGCTTGACTACGGCTTTACATTGGGCTCACACTTGAACCTGAGCTTAGTCTCATTGTGGGCTTACGGATTTCGAGTGCTTCTATATGTCTTTGCTATTTTAGATAAGGATACGAGGACAGGTGACAAATAAAATTATGTCAAGTTAAAACTAGAATTCCTATTTTAATTATGTGACATTCATCACGTTCGACACATTGGAATTACATCTAAGAAGACCTAAGCCTCCAAGAGTACCATCCGCCAGCTATGTTGCTTGTCTAGACCCCCTGGCTTACCACGTACTCATCTTCTAATTTCTAGTGTAGTGATTAGATCTGCCGAGGTAAAGTTTGTTCTGAATCACCTATTCCAGCTTTTTTTCTTGCTGGAAATCCTCGTGGTGTTTGTTATTTGTTGCTGGATATTAAAATTCTTTCTAGATAGATGGTGAGGTTTCTATTTTGCAATCTATGTTTTTGTGAGTTGAAGAGCATTCTTGTATGGGATTCAGTTTTGCTGCATTTTTGTAGTTTTAGTTCAGCTTCACTCAGTAATAGCTTATTATATTTGGATATTTTTCATCATATGCATTATAGGGTCAGCGGACACAGGAAAAAATCTTGAAGCATTTTACATATGGTTTTTCAGTCTCTCCGATCTATGTGCGTTATGATCATAGGCAAGGGGTTCTCTTGGATGAGCTTGAAATTCAGTAAGGCTCAATCTCATGCTCGAGCTAGAATAGGTTTGATAGTGACAATTGAACTTGAGGTAGAAGTTTTGGGTCCAAGCTCAAGGTTCGGGTTGAAGTTTCGGACTCATGGGTTTTTGGTGTTTGATCTGCTGAACTTGGAATTTCCTTGTCGATGAATGGTTGGTTTTAGTATAGCAGGTGATTCTGAGTGTTGAAGAGATTTTCCTTGTATGAGAATTTGCTGCAGTTTTATAATTTTACTACCTGCATTCAGTTTTTAGCTCAAATATTTGGATGACTTCCTATGTTTACCCTTATGTAGTGAAATTAATGAAATTGCTGAAACATATTGCATTCCACATGATGGGGAAAAAAATTAACGACTTGAGCTTGATCTTGGATAAGGTCAATATCAAGCTGGATGGTTCAGTTGAGCTCAATTTGGAGCCTAAACCTATAGTTATACATTGCTTGAGCTCAAGGATAGAAAGTTTATTCAAGCCTGGGCTCGGAACTGAGTATTCACAGAAGCTGTTCTAATCTGCACACGTAGTTTTGAGTTTTTTCTAATCTTGTCTTGGGCTGGTTAAAACTGTTACACTTTTGCTTTGAACTAATCATAAAAACTCGAAGGTATTTCCATAGTTCACTTCATTATCATTTCTGACTCTTGGACTTTCTTGAAATTTTTCAATACAGATGTTTTACAAGCAGGCAAAGAGAACTAATCAGTGTTGTACAATCTTATAAATGCTTCAAAAAGGAAGGGGGATCATATCGCCTTTGTTGTTACGTGTGAAGTTTTGAGAGCTGCTGCTTATATTCTTTTATATGAGGTTAAAACTGCAGAATCTTTTGGTTGTCTTGTATATTTCACCAACACTGAGATAAAAGGAGAATTGCGTGGGCAAATAGGCAGAGCTTTCTGTATTTGCAATATATATATCTCCCCGGGTTACTTTTCTGAGAGCTTTGATCTCAAGCTTTATCTGTGGATTGATATTGTCTGGATGTTGAATCTAGCTAGATTTTGTATACTCAGGCTCAATAATAGTTTGTATAATTTGAGCCTATCTTGTATATGTCTTTACTGTTTTATTTATTTTGTTCCTTTATTTTTTTTTTTAATTTTTTTTACAAAGTGACTCATCTTTGATTGTTTCTTTATCTTTGAATGCTCTTGCTTCCCCTTTTCACCTCTCTTGCTAAGAAAATTACTTTTTGGCTGCGGGCAGGGATGCAGCTAAGGGGGGCCGACCCCGCCTCCTTAAATTTTTATTGAGCTAAAATTTTAAAAGTATTTTTCTTTTTTTTTTTTAAATAACAATTTTGTCCCTTCTAAATCAAATAAATATCGTTTAACATTTTATAAAATTTTGATCTCCCAACAAAAGCTCCATACCTAGCTATGGGGCATATTTTTTTGGTACATATGAGACCTAGATATATTGTTAAAGTAGCACCTGACAAACACGTTAAACAATATATTGAATTGTTAGAATATTTAGCCGATTTATCTTTTTTTTTTTTTTTTTTTTTTTTTTGTTTTTGGGTTTAGTTTAGTTTAGTTTAGTTTAGTTTAGTTTAGTTCAGTTCAGTTCAGTTTATACTAGATATTAGATTATAATGTATCTTCCCAAATCATGAACTGTTAATAGCTCTATTCCTGTATCTATCTATGTAGGATAGATTTTTCAGTACAGAAATGTAAACTATTATTTGATCTCTTTTAACATATTGCCCTTATCCGTTGTTTGTATTTGCATGTCTAATCCTTAGGAAAGCATAGCAACATTTGTTCTGATGGAGTTTTGGGGAAATTTTTTTCCTATATCGGATGTTTGGATACTATTCATACACCAATGGTTCAGATTAAATAATTTTAAGTGTGTTTAATATCAAAAAAAAATAATATATATAAGATGTAATTAACTTTGAATCATTGAGAGCATGCTCTTAATCCATAACAAAATTTTTAATAAATTTTTTTAATGAATTTAATTCCTTTGTCTGCATTGACGGCGATAGTGCCTTTTTTCTTTTACATTGACTAGTGCACTATCATCAAGTTTTACTTGTGATTTGGTCTCATCTCACAAGCATAAAGTTGTATATGCCATATTTACACATGGTTGGTGGAACTCCACATTGATAAGTATTGGGGTCGTTCCAATTTGGCATGCCTAATGGGCACTCACCAATTACTAAGTGCGATTTTTAGTGGTAGATTAGCTCATAAATTGGATGTAACAATCAGATTATCAGTGTGTAAAATTACCGAAACTGTCACTATCAAATAACTTAATATTTTTAAATAGTGTCACAATATGTACTTATAGTAAAATTCATAACAAGTGCTTAAACAAACTATGTTCGAATTCAATAAAAATGTATTTTATGTATCGCTATAAAAAAATATTCCGACAGGCTACTACTGCACTTGAATATGTGTTGTTTTAGTTGGTGTCTCCACTTGTGACTTGAAGAGCCCAATTAAAATACTGGACATGTTTGATTATATTTTATATGGTATTTGTACCCCATAAAATTACTTTATAAGCATGTTTGATTTGGTGTTGGATTTCTTATGAGATGTATGAGCTGTGTGGCTTGAAATTCGGCTTGAATTTCAAATTCCATAGCATGGTGTATAATAATCTCACATGTGAGGTGAATTTCGTAAATTTCAATTAAAAATTTTTTATTTCAAAACAAACACGCTTACCAAATGCTTAAAATGTGGTGTCCATCAATTAAAGGAATTTAACATCTTATACTCTAATTCAATATCAAACATGTCCACTATGTATTTGCGTGAACCAATAACTTATTTTTGACGTGTTGTAGTGTTACAAAAGATGCACTCTAGCTAATTTGGTCTATCTCATTGAGACACTTCTTATTTAAGGTGTTACAATTAATGTATAATTGAAGTGTCACATTTATATATGTCAAATTAAAATAGTTTTAACAGTGTGTACTTGACTCCAATGGTTTACCCTAGCTTCTCACTCATTTTACCTTTTTTTTTTTTCTTTTTTTTGGTTATCTTTGATGGTTAGTTATAAATCACTTCACATGTTTAATCCATCATCATCATCATCATTATTACTAGCGAATGTGACACACTTTATGTGTGTAAAAATAAAAATGAAATGTAATATAATTACGTCTTTAAATTTGAAAAGTATAAAATTAAAAATTTGCAAAATTTTTAAATGAATATATATATATATATATAAATATATTTGACTATTTTTTAATATATTTATTATACTTATGAAAGAAGAATAGAAGTAATTTAAAATTAGATTAAACTGAATGATAAAAATAAATAAATAAAAAGATAAAGTATAAATATATTGAAGATTGGGATATGCCAAAAAAGAGAAAGAGGAATAGAAGGAGAAATAATTATATCTTGAGGAGATGAGATAGAAAAGTGAGAACAGATAGGAGAGAGGAGAGAGAAGAATAGAAGGAGAAACAACAATAGCACATTGAGAAATGAGAGAGAAGAGTGAGAAAGATTTGAGAGAAAAGAGAGAAATAAATTGCCAGACCAAAGACATCTAAGGTAGTTATTAGATGACCCTAATGCTTTATGGGTTCATTTGATTGAAGATAATACATTGGAATACAAATATTAATCCATTGAACTAACTATGTTTGATTTATGGTATTGGCACATACTAAAATACCTCAATCCATGATCACATGGATTGGACACATGATTTAGTGATGTATTCAATCGCATTAGGGGGAGGGAGTGTTATTATGGGAGTTGGATCCAGCAGATTCAGGATGATAGTGGTGCAATTACTTAATTGTCCTTTTTATTCTAGTCAAATTTACTAAGGTTGCCCTTTTAATAATATCCAATTATTTTAATTATCCCTCTTGTTAAGTGAAGGGTGGAAGAGTACTTTCGAGTATAGACTACCCAATATCCACAAACAAACTACATCAACAATCCAAATTACATACCATCCATCTACACAATTTGACAAAACAAATTGGGAGTCTAAATACTGCAACACAGTCCAATACTAGTTTACAAATTTAAATGAAGCCTATATGTAGTGTAGATAGATTATTATTATTATTATTATTATTATTATTATTATTATTATTATTATTATTATTATTATTATTATTATTATTATTATTGTTATCTAGCATTTTAAGATCAAAATCTGGTAATGGAGGTTGATTTGGGATTGGCTTCCAACCCATGCAAATTTGGCATAGAGGGGGATTGTGGTGAATGACCTATGCCAGCTATATGGCCGTGGGCAAGAAACAAGGGCTCACCTTTTTAGCGCTTGCCCAACTATGTGTGTGGCCTTTCGGAATGATAGTTGTCCTTTCTTACCTCAATCTTGGCCAACTGATGTCAAGACTATGCTAAAGAGACTTATTGGGAAAAATGAGGGAGAGAGGTTGTCCTTATTGTTATTAACTCTCTAGTGAACCTGGTGGTGGCACCACGCATTGAAGAGGTGCAATAGGTCGCCTACTTCACGTATGAGGTCCATGAGGCTTGGTGTGATGAAGTGTGCTCGGTTGAAACTCCAAGCCCTCAAATTGGTGGTCATGGCCACCGAGAGGGAAGCTGAAACTAAATTTTGATGCTGGGTTTAATGGGGAGACTATATTGATTGGTGTAAGGCTGACAACCGGATCAAATGATAAATTTATTTTAATAGATGACAATAAAATGATAGTATAAACGAACGAAAATTAAATGACACAAATATTTATGTAATTCGACTAGTAACAAGCCTACATCCGTGGATGAAGGAGAGTGATTCCACTATAATGAATTTACAGAGAGTTACAACAATTAGAGAAATTATTCTCTAATTGAATCTAACACCCCAAGAAAATAATCTCACAATTCATTCACAAGAAATTATATCTCAAGTGTTTCCCTACAATCTATTTTTCAACTCTCTCAAATTACTCTCACTTGGTTACATCTTCTGCTCTAGCTGATGCACCTTTTTATAGTATTTTACAACATACAAAATTTGAAAAACTATGTTGCATCAATTGAGACGTAGGCATGCTTTACAATTAATTTGTGGACAACCATGCATTTCATTTAATTAGCAAATGGCAACCATAGCATGCTTAAAATCAATGAGCCAACAAAGCATGCTTTTTCATAAATTGGCCGGCAAGCATGCGCTTGTAATTTATTGTGGTTCAATTCAAGTCACTTGTACAACAAATCTTCACATTGACTTGAATTCCACAATTCAAAAGAGTAGTCCCGCTTCACCTTCATCAAAATAACTGATCAATTGTTTGCAACACTAATCAAATCTAAGCAATGCACATAAAATAACGATTGCATCAGAGTAAGGACTAAGTTCACCAAGTAAACTTGTAAGCCAAATTCCTTCTTTGATCACCTCTGTCATCGTAATGTATTCTTCCTCTGTCGTTGACAATGCAACCAGAAGTTGCAATAAAGCTTTCCAACTAATTGTAGTTCCACCAAGCGTGAATACGTGAGTGACCTTCTTTTATCAAGACCGCCTATAATCAGAATCAACATATCCAACAAGAGGTCCACTATTCCGCCCAAACTCCAGACATACTTCTATAGTTCCTTGCAAATATCTCAAAATCCACTTCACAGCATACAAATGTGATTTTTCAGGACAAGACATGTCTATTCACCACACTGACAACTTGTGAAATATCATAGCATACATAATACTACCAACTACACTAGAGTGGGGAACTTGAGATATGTACCTCTTTTCATCATCTAACTTTGGTGATAATGAAGCCGACAATTTGAAATGCGCGGTTGATAGAGTAGATACTGGTTTAGCATCTTTCATTCCAAATCTCTCCAAAACTTTTTAATATAACTCTTCTTAGTTAAGTGTAGTTTGCAATTCTGTTGATTTCTTTGAGTTTCCATACCAATGATCTTATTTGCTACACCAAGATCATTCATTTCAAAATCTTCAATTGCTTCTTTAATTCATCAATATTTGATAAACTTTTAGCTGCAATCAGTATGTTATCAACACTAAGAAGTAAATAGATAAATGAGCGATCATGAGTCATTTTAAAATAGACACAACTATCATAATTGCTCCATGAATATCCCCTGCTAACCATAAAAGAATCAAATCGTTTATACCATGGTCTCGAATACTCCTTTAAATCGTACAATGTTTCTTCAATAAGCAAACATGATATTCTTTTCCTTCAACAAAACCCTCTGGCTGGTGCATATAAATCTTTTCTTCTAGTTCACCATGCAAAAATGCAGTTTTAACGTCAAGTTGTTCTAACTCCAAATCATATATAGCAACTAATGCAAGGAAGGTATGAATAAAAGTATGTTTTACAATAGATGAAAAAATATCATTGAAATCTACGCCCAATACCTGACTGTAATCTTTAACTATTAATCTTGCCCCATATCTTGCATCTTCCACTCTAGAAATTTCTTTTTTTCTTTTAAAGATCCATTTACATAGGACAGTCTTTGTTTAGCTAGTGGCTTTACTAGTCCAAGTATCGTTTTTGTGAATAGACTCAATTTCTTCTTGCATAAAATCAACCACTTTGTAAAATTAACAGAAGAAATTGCTACTGAATATGAAGATGGTTCATCAATAAAATCTGTTTCTTCTCCAACTGACATGGCATATATATGCGAAAAAATTAATAGATCGGCAGTGGTCTAATTTCTCTCTTGGTCTATCTCTAGCAATGCTCCCCTCCTCCTTAGGAACTGTATCTTCAACAACATTAGGGTCATTTTTAAGAGCATTAGGTTCTTCTGACATCATTGGTGGACCAGGAACTTCAAGCTCCACCTATTCAAATGTACTACCTATCTTATCTATATATGAAGAGACCATGGACTTTTTTCTAGAGGTTAGTATAGTAGATTCATCAACTATAACATCTCTACTAATAACAAATTTAGGTGACTTGGGATCAAGACACCACAACCTATATCCTTTCACCCCAAGTACATAACTAAGAAAAATACATTCTTTCGCATGAGGCTCTAACTTTCCTTCACTAACATGCATACAAGCAGGACATCCAAATATTCTTAAATTGGAATAACTAACGTGTTTTTTGGACCATACCTCTTCAGGAATTTTGAACTCAATTGCAGTTTAGGGTGAATGATTTACCAGGAAACAAGTTGTGGAAACTGCTTTAGCCCAAAAGTAACAATCCAGCATTGAAAAGCATGCATTGAGTCCTTTCCAAAAGCATTCAATTCTTTCATTCTGCTACACTATTTTGTTGAGGGGTCAACAGTGTGATGTCTAACAATACCTTTAGCATCATAGAGCCTGTTAAAATTACTCTCGCAAAATTCCAAACCATTATTGGTTCAGAGTCTTTTAATATGCTTTTTTGTTTACTTCTCGATCAATGTTTTCCACTTTATAAAATTATCAAACACGTCATTTTTATGCTTTAGAAAATAAACCCATACCTTTCTTGAAAAGTCATCAATAAAGGTGAGTAGATATCGAGCTCCTTTTTTCATGGAACCGGTGATGGCCCCCATGGATCAAACTTAAAATAATCTAAAGAACCTTTGGTTCTATAGATCCCAATGCCAAAGCTGAGTCTTTTTTGCTTCCTGAGTACACAACGCTCACATAAATCTATCTTCTAGTACTTTGACCACAAATCAAACCTTGTTTGCTCAAAATAGTCAAACCTTTCTCGCTCATATACCCAAGCCTCATATGCTAATTTTTGTAACATTAGAATCTAACATATATGCTGAAGAAACTGTTGCAGAACTTGTAACAGTTGAGCCTTGTATCATCAGACTTTTCTGGCTTTCACTACAACTAGAGCACTTTTGGTCATGTCTAATACTCTACGTCCAGTTGAAAATTTGCACTCGTTAGCATTGAGGGTGCCCAATGAGATGGGATTCTTCTTCAGATTAGGAACATGTCTGACATTGGTCAATATTCTGATTATGCCATCATGCATCTGGATTTGGATTGTTCCTATACCGACAGTTTTGCAGGCTACATTATTGCCCATCAAAACAACTCTTCCATCAACGGACTTATATGTTGAAAACCAGTCCCGATTGGCACACATATGATAGTAACATCCCGTATCGATGATCCACTCATCATTCAATTTGGCATGCTTCTCTGTAACAAGAAGCACATAATTGGTACATCCATCTTCAACAATACTAGCCTTACCAAAGTCTTTATTCTTGTCCTGTGGAGCATGTCCCTTTTTGTGCAACTTTAGATAATTCCTACGAATATGCCCTAGTTCTTTGTAATTCCAACAAAAAATTATTTTGTTTCTGAATTTAGATCTAGATTTTAATCTGCCTTTATTAGATCCCATCTATACATATCTACCCCTTGCATATAAACATAGTGCTTGACTATATCTTGGTTGTCGAATGATATCATAGTCAATATTTCCTTTTGTTTCCAAAGCAATTTTAATATCTTTTAGAGAAATTATATCTTTTTTGTGTAGCATAGTTTCTTCTAAAATGTCTATATAAGGAGGGTGATGAACAAAGCAATAACACGACTATTTTAATCATTAATTGTGACATCTAGATTAGGCAAATCCATAATAACAGACTCATATTCATCAATATTGGAACTCAGAAAGGTACCTTCACTCCTTCGCAGTGAATACAAGTATAGTTCCATGTATAGCTTGTTCGTGAGTGTCTTTTCTAAGAAGAGAGACTCTAATTTGTTCTATAATATCTTAGTTGTCTTTTTCGAGGTAACCTTGCATAAAACTTCATCGGCCAAAGACAACTAAATAGTTGAACGGGCTTTCTTGTCAATCTCCTCACACTTATCCTTGGTCATATCTTTTGGTTTTTTACATATCAAGGCTTTTTGGACTCCGTTCTAAACAAGGACGACACGTATCCTTACTTGCCATAATTTGAAGTTGATTTTTGTTCAAACTTCTTGACCTCAAATTTAGTTGTCGACATCTTAACTTAATAAGAAATAACAAAATAAATGTGCCACCAACCAACGCTATGATACAAATTTGTTAGGCTAGTGGTCGGATCAAGTGATACATTTTTTTTAAATAAACGATAATAAAATGATAGTATAAATGAAGAAAAATTAAATTACACAAGTATTTACATAGTTCGGCAAGTAACAAGCCACGGATGAAGATGAGCGATTCCATTATGATGAATTTATAGAGAGTTACAATAATTAGAGAAATTATTCACTAATTAAACCCAACATCCCAAGAAAATAATCTCACAATTCACTCACAAGAAATTATCTCTCAAGTATTTCGCAACTCTCTATTTTTCAACTCTCTCTAATTACCCTCACTTGGTTGCATCTTCTGCTCCAGTTGATGCATTCTTTTATAGAATTTTACAAGATATAAAATTTGACAAAATATACTGCATCAATTGAGATGTAGGCATGCTTTACAATTAATTTGCAGACAAGCATGCATTTCATTTAATTAGCAAATGGCAACCACAACATGTTTAAAATAAATGAGCCAACCAAGCATGCTTTTTCATAAATTAACTAGCAAGAATGTGCTTCTAATTTATTGTGGTTCAGTTCAAGTCACTTTCACAACAAATCTCTACATTGAAATGAATTCCACAATTCAAAATTGTAGTCTCGTTCTACCTTTATCAGAATAACTAATCAACTCTTTGCAACACCAATCAAGTCCAAGCAAATGCTTGAACACATGGTTAGCTTGCCCATGGTGTTAAGAACATATTGATGGAGAAAAATGGCCATAGACGGCGCAACTGTCGTGTGCCGCCTTCGGCCATTTTTTTTCGATTTTTTTTCATATGTTTATTCCTCATCCCATGGGGAACTTATCCATGTATTCATTTTGAGAATTTGATCACATTTGAGAGTATAATATTGTGTTTGAAATCAAGAATGTGCTTTTGTTTTTGCCCTAATTTCGGTCAATTTTAGGAAGAAAGGTTGGCGCGGCAAGGTGGGGTTGGGGGGTGGGGGTTGCGTTTTTTTTTCTTAAATAATTACAAATTTATATTTTTGCCACAAATATATCCTAAATGGCATGCCACTTAGGTTTTAATTGACACACAAGCGCCATGTCTTTGCTTACATGTCAAATATTCTCGTTGGTCCTATTGGAGACGTCATATTCAAGTAAGTTATGTCACTTTTCCGACTAAATTGTGCAATTTGAGGTGATAAGTCCTTAATGTATCAAAAATTTTCATATTGGTGTCCTAAAATTGAAATGTAACAAATGAATGTCCTAAATCTTATATCGGTGTAACAAACCGTTCAAAAAATGTAATTTTTCCTATTGTTATTATTATTAACCCCAATAGTTTGTCAGTGCCTTTCTTGAAAAAAATGAAATTATCCCTAGCTAAAAAAGAATAATTAGGAAAAACATCATGCAACTATAGAAATGGCAAGACAATATTCGAAGTAACTTTAAGGTTGCTTCCAACTTTGCTTGTAATATTTTTGGAAAATTTAACCCTACTCAAATCGGTGATACCTAATTGAGTAAATTGATATTTTTAGTCGTTTGATTGAGTATGATCATATTATATTTTATTTTTTAATATTTTTTAACATCATCATATTACAAATCAATGCTTGAAAATGACATTCAGGTATTACCCACCCACCATACCATGCACTTAAAAAGTTTCAATCAATATAAAGACTTGTTTGTCCAAAAAATACATTAAAGTGGGTTATTTCTTTTGCATCAATTTCATCCCAAAGGTTCCCTATAAGAAGGAATTACTTCGAAAATTTCTCCTTAGTAACTACAAATTTAGGTGTATTTGAATTGAACCATGTCAAACAATTATGGAAGGATTTTGAACTGAAAAAGAAATTCAAAAATTTATTCTTGTTTGTTTGCTTACTAGGAAAAATATTAAGAAAAAAAGGTACTTGGAGAAAAATGCATTATAATTAAAAAATTAAATTTCTCATAACAAGGTAAGAAAAATGAGAGAATAGTTTATCTGGCTTCTATCCTTCTCCAAATCATCACCTTTCTTGTGTCAATATTTTTTTTTCTTTTTTAATTAATTAGTTTTTTATTTTTTCGGGACCTTGTGGAGGGAGCACTAGGGGGCTCTACCTTAGACAAACAAATTATAAGTTTCACATTTTGTATGTTCTTACTTTTTTTTTATCTTATATTCCATCACCACAATTCTTACGAAGAAAATAATTAACTCCAAAGCTTTAAATATTAATATCTAAACAATATTTAATGTAGCAACTACAATTAAAAAAAATTAACTGTATTTAACTCTCTCTATAATAAATTATGTGTATATATCAAAAAAAAAAAATTATGTGTGATGTCATTTGTGGTGTACTAGTGCAGTATTGATACATTATGCTAGAAATTTTTAGCATTTCATATGTTTTTTACTTAATTTTGTATACAAGAGAACTTAAGACCTTATACATACACACTGTTTATACCTTAACTTCAATCAATTGATCTTATTATTTTTCCATTTTCATAATTTTGAATTTATAATAAATCAATTAATTTAATTAATAATCATGAATGTCAATTCAACAGCATAATAACTATTAATTAATTATTAGCCACAAATATATACTCCCTCTATCCTAAAATAGCAGACTATTAGGAAGTGTTTACTATTGGAGTTAATGATGGTTTGCTTATTTAAACCTTTGTTGTCACACGTTTACTTACGGAGTGTCAAAAATGGGAATAAAATTGGAGCCTCGAGTTAAATCTTGCTTATGAAGTGGTTATGTTGACCGACCAATTTGTCTGGTTTAAATAAACCATTAACAAGAAAGCAATTCAATTGATTTTTGTGCCCTTACTCAAAGACTAGAAATTACATTATATTTCCCCTAAGAGTTAAAACTTATTTGGCATGTCCCAACTCCAAATTTCTGTCATTGTTTTTTCTCTCAATTTTAGGGTTTGCTTTCTCAATTGAAGACGAGTGGCGTAAAGCAATAGTGCTTTACGATGATGCAAAATTAACCGGCGTATGTAGTGGACGTAAGATAGGAACCCTATATTTTTATTGTTTAAAACTGATCATCTGTGCTTCAATCGTTCGTTTCCACGCATTTGATACTATGCAAAATTATTATTTTCTAGACTTCATAACCAGATTTCGAGTCTTGACCTTCAATGTTGTGTTGGGCTGTGAATGGAAACCATTTTCTGTGCTAGGTGTGGCCCGTATTAATTTGCAGGTTTTTCTCAAACAGGAAGATGACGAACCTTACTTGCGAGTATGGCAGGCGAAAGGCACACTAAAGGGACTTCTACTTAAGCGCGAGGTTAGTTTCGAAACCATTTCGTTTCTTTGAATAATGAAACTTGTAACTTGTTACTTTTCTATTATTGTTGGTGTTTGTGATGTTGAAATCTTGTGACCCTTGATCTCACCTTCTTATTTCTTGTACAACCATTCTGCTGCTATGTAAATTATTGCAAATGATAAAGCTTGCTATTATTCAGATGCTAAGGATTATGTTTGTCTTGATGTCAGTATGTTACATAGACGGTATTCTAGTTTGTGAGATGAGTTTTAGTGTGTGCTATTAGATGGATGTGGATGGGGTAGATGGTGAATTACTCAACATGTTAGACTCATTAAGATTTCAAATTGTCATCATACTCTTTGTGTTTTTAATGATTCGGAGACAACACCTTACCTGGCACATTCATTGCACAATATTAGTACGACACATGTATAGTCTACTAGCTAAAGTTCCTGAGCAAATGAAGCATCTATCTGATTTAATAAATGCATCTGACGAAGACTATTTGAACTCTATGAGGATAATAGCAATGCTTTCACTCATTTATGTACTTTGGTTGAACAAATAGGGGGTCTTAAGGATAGCTGTGGTGTGTCGATACAAGAGCAATTGGCGATGTTTTTTATGATATTGGCACAACACAAGAAAAACAAAATTGTGAAGAAAGGTTTTAAGAGATTACCGTGCACAATCAACACATATATTAACAATGGATTGTTAGCTATTCTAAAACTACACCCTGTTCTTGTGGCCTGGCCGAAGCTTGTACCAAACAGCTGCACCGATGGCAGATGGAAACATTTTAAGGTAACATGGCATTAACCGTTCTACATAATTATTTTTTGAATGCAAATTTATATCATTATGCAGCACAAGTTAAATTTTTAAGGCTTTTAACAATGACTATACTTATTATAGGGATGTCTTGGTACGCTCGATGGGACCGGCATACCGATGCACATAGTCCAAACTGAGAAAGCTAAATATCATTTGTAGAAAGGGATCATTTGTGTATATGTGTTATCTATTTGTGATCGCAACATGAACTACATTTACATATTGACCAAGTGGGAAGGGTCAGTCATAGATGACCGAGTGCTTCATTCTACCGTAATTCATCCTATGGGATTGAAGGTGCCTCAGGGCAAGTTTATTAAATTTACTAACATTTGCAAACCAAAATAAATGTTTGTTTATAAGGTAATTTACATATGAAAACTAAATACAAAACATATTGGTGATAAATTATTCCAGGTAATTATTATTTGTGTGATGTGGGGTACATGAATTGCGAGGGATTCTTGACCCCTACCACAGTGTGCGTTATCATCTTCATAAGTGGGGTCCCGGAACCCAATGACAGTAGAACATCCGGGAGTACTTCAAGAGAAGTGGGCATAATAGAGAAGTGGGCAATATTGAGAAGCAATTCATGGTACCCAATTCAAACCAAAAATCGAATAATTATGGCGTGTTGCCTACTCCACAATTTTATAAAAAGAGAGTTGCCTTTTGATCCATTGGAAGCGAAAATAGCTTAATTTGTCAATGAAGTAGTCAATAACGACCCAAACATATATGTCCACCAAGTTGAAACCTTTCACCAGTGGAATACGTGGAGAGATGAGCTCACACTATAGATGTTCAACAATTGGAGGGTTGGTGTCTAGTGCATACTTAAGACTTGGAGAAATTTTGGTACAAAAACGAAATTCAATTTTTCGTGTGACGGCTTGAAGTTGCTTTTCATACTAGTAATAAAGTTACTTTAACCTTGGCTCATGTGACTTTTGTGTTCGATTTACCCAAAGCTGTGAACCTTCTTTTTCGTTTCTTGGTGTTTTATTAGAACGACGTATTGTCAACCACTTTAGAGGTTCAAATGAATGGAATTGTTGTCTGTGAAGTAAATGTGAAGTGGGGTACTTGTGGATCGGTGACTTGATTACTTTTGTTGTAAGGACCCAATTTTCCCTTACTTTTCCAATGTTATTTAGATATTATTTGATGTTTAAATATGTGCTATTTGAATGTTTATATGATTAATTTATGCTTGTTATGTGACATTTTTCTTGCATTAAATACTTTGTAAAATACTTTGTAATATATGCATATTTTATTTACAACATGCATAATTATTGGAATTATTTTCCTATTTCATTTAGTAATTATAAAATGCGTAAATTTCAAACATATATATGTATATAGATATACAAAAATATACATATATATAAATGTAGGGTTATTTATCTTGTTATTGTCAATTTCACTAAAATGTGTCCTTCTTACACTATAATAATTATTTTTAAATGTTAGGTCATAAGACTATGATATATATATACACAAAAATATATTGCATTATATATATGTGTGTGTGTATATATATATATATAATTTTGAAAATTTATATACATAAATATATATGATTATATTTTTATTTCTATAGGTATTTTTCATAATAAACATTGGAATAATTATACAATGTGCAAAAATATCCTAAAAATATAGAAAGAGAAGGGGGGAACGAAAATATATTTTTATATATGTACATATATGATAAATATATGGTGTATATGAGTGTCTTGCTCCTCAATCTTCCTCACATTTAATGAATTTTACACTCATAAGCTTTCTTCTAGATATATATATATATATATATATATATGTATATATACTTGTAAGGCTCATATTAACATAGATTATGAATCATGTATTTAGGGCAACACTTAAACTAAAATTAGGTTAACAATTGGCCATTGAGTTGGAAGATTTCATTTATTATACCCCTTAGTTGTAACCCTAGGTGGAAAGATAATCATAATTAGAAAATAATTTAATTATTTAATAATCCTATTTCTTGCTCCAACTACAATAAATAGGGGATTAATAGGGAATTTAGCACTTCATTTTTATCCCACAACACACACAAACACATTCACACACACACTAAATCCTGCCTAAGACACGCCCACCCACACTCATCTTGCTCTCAACATACAAAACACTTCATATTTATAGTATATCTTCTACCCACATATATATATATATATATATATATACATAAACCCTTCTTTTTACATACATATATACATATTAGCCCTCTATACATCCCCTTAATTCATAAAACACTCTTGAAAAGGTAGAAGAATATTTAATTAAGGTAGGGACCTTACTTAATTTCATAAGTAAAGGTTCTTACTTTAATTCATATATCTTATACCTTAAAGAAATGAGTGTGACTTAAAATGCTTCAAATTTGATACAAAGTAGGAATTTTACTTAGTTTCACGAGTTAGTTACTTGTTCTCGGTGATCTAAAATTGCCATCTTTTAGAAAAATACTAGATTTTATTATGCTACTACAAGTTAGTAGTTGTCATGATTCTAATTATATATACATTTTTACATTCATGAAATTAAACATGCTCTTAGTTATGTCCTTATATTACCATGTCATAAGCATAAAAAACATGCCTTTATGTGCAAATATGTAATTTCATGAATAAGGAAGCATGTATGTTTTAATATGAATTAGTTATGATTTATAAGCATGAAAAGTATGTTCCCTATGTGAAATTACATGCTTAGGAAGTAGGAATTTCTTCAAATGCATGAGGGAGTTTAGTCTTGCATGTTGATGCCATAGAATGATGAGAAAGTATGTTTTATGTGAAGTATGCTTTAGAAGTATGTTTCTACGTGACATTATGCTTTATGTTCATAAAATGAGTAGGAAAGCATGTGTAGTTACTAATTTCATATATGTGTTAGCAAGCTGGAAATTCTGCTTTATATGAGAAATCTTACGAGATATGTGAATTTTCGTGTGAATAATGAGCCCAAATGTGATAGGGTTGGATGTAGTTGAGTTCGTCGGGACAAGCTATTGAGCTTGCCGGTCTTAAAATAGCTCTCGATCCTCCAACATTACCTAATCCCTCCTTGCATGGACGGAGAGTTCCATATAATGAAGTGGGTCATAGGAAATTCGACATATACCCGGGATATGACCATTGACGTGATTTTGGTTGGGATTGGTGGACTTTGGCGTGTTTTGGTTGGAAATTATGAATGACGGCACGACGAGATAAGGTAGACACACAAAGATGTGGAAAAAGGTAGAAAATGTAAAAAGATGTGATTACATTCTCGGTTGATTATGTGATCATGTGCTTGAGTGATTAAGTGAAAATATGCATGAATATCACACACGCACCTCATGTTATTAAGCAAAATTTCTACTTAACATGTTTGTTGATGTTATGTTTATATGATATTTTAGCCGGAAAAGAGGCGGAACTTACTAACGAGGAGGACGGAGAGGGACGGTTTGAAGCTTTTAGTTAATTATGTGTAGTCAGGATTTTGTATTTACAAATATGTAATAAGTGACTTATATTTAAATTTTGGTTTTCTTAATAAAATCGTTAGTTGTATATTTTCGAGGTAAAGTTTGGTCGTCTTGATAAAGTAAGTTGGTTATATGTTTTCATAAAATTAGCTAGAAGTTTCAGGTCGTCACATTTGTATTATGAAGGGCAGTGTTGGAAGTTAAATATTTGTTTATGCTTGGGTAAGGTTATGTTGTTGATTCTTTGGTGATATTTTCAATAGATTACATTTTTGTTTACCTAATTTTTATATTTAGTATTTAACGTGGGGGGAAAAAAAAAAAGAAATCTCGCCAATAATACCCTATTTACATAGTTCATTTGTATATACAAAATATTGAGTTTAGTTTTTTTTTTTTGTGTTACATGAATTCAAGACAATTGTATCCATAATTCAAACCGCAGTTGTCCACAACTGTACATAGTCTTGTTTTGATTTCTTTTTGTCTCATGTTTTTAAATTCAAGCAAAATGAAGTATTATGTATATATGTATTTTTTTGGTATTCTTTTTTAAATAGTTTTGATTTCAATTTTCCACAAAGTTATAGATTATAATCCGTGATTTTAAATAATCATTAAGTTGCTGCAAAATGAAGTGCATGACATCAAAATCCATGTTATAGTTGAAATCTGTCTTCTGATTATAGTCTAGGTATTTTATAAAAATAACTTTAGATAGTTTTGGACATAAATATAGGTATTTATTGCTTTATATTTGTATAAAAAAATATTAATTACAATTTGTATAAATTTATGAGCGTAGAGACTGCATGCCTTGATGACTAGTGTATATATATATATAAAGTCGATCTTTTTAACCCCAAATAATCAATCACCTCAAACTATTTAAGACTAGCAAAAGTCTATCTTCTAACCAAATTCCTACTTGAAAGTCCTCAAAAGTCCCCCAAAATTACTTATTTGCAATGACTAATTACTGTTACGATTAGGTCTCTAATCAACTCAAATTGCCCCAACTTTGTGTGAGCAGTCATCGGCTAATTGGTAAAAAACATCACTTGTGCCCTACTATTCAAATTTGGTTCCCTTTGTAATATTCATTTTTCCCCCGTACTTAATTTCTACGTGTTGTGTAGTTTGTGATTTTTTTTTTTTTTGGGTTGTTGCAGTAATTTTTGGTGTTAAGTTATGTTTTGTTTTAATCTTCATACTCTTAATGGGCATTTGATTGCTTCACGCCCCAACAATTTGAGTACACACAAGCACATCCAGGAACAGGATAAGGGCGTGGAGGTTCCAAAAGGTTCTCCCAAGTTCAAGGAAGTTGTAGAATTGTATATAATATAAGAGAGCAATCTAGAAAGAATGATTCTAGAAATGCTCCATTAATGCTCCTTGTAAATATCTTGTAGAATAGCCTAGAAGACTATTTGTAGTCGTAGGATTCAGTTAATCTCCACCGTACATTGAAGGAGGAGACTAGTATAAATAGGTGTAGGATTTCATTTGTAAGGCATCCAAGTGTTGAGTGGTTGGAGAATACAAAAGAGTTTTAAGAGAATCCTTTTGTGTTCTTGTGTTCACTTACGTTAACTTTCTAAGTCTTTCACCCACAAGCATATTCCGAAGAGGCTGACTTAGCTAGTTTGAGAGAGGCGACAAAGGGCAAAGTGCCACACGGAAGCTTGGAAGGTCTAAGTCCGTGACAATCAAATGCCCATTAAGAGTATGAAGATTAAAACAAAACAGAACTTAACACTAAAAATTACTGCAACAGCCAAAAAAAAAAAAAGAAAGAAATCCCAAACTACACAACGCGTAGAAATTAATTAGGGGGAAAAAAAGAATATTACAAAGGGAACCAAATTTGAATAGTAGGGCACAAGTGATGTTTTTTACTAATTAGCCGATGACTGCTCACACAAAGTTGTGGCAATTTGAGTTGATTAGAGACCTAATCGTAACAATAATTACTTATTGTAAATAAGTAATTTTGGGGGACTTTTTAGGACTTTCAAGTAGGAATTTGGTTAGAAGACGGACTTTTCCTAGTCTTAAATAGTTTGAAGTGACTAATTATGTAGGGTTAAAAAGGTGAACTTTATACATATATACACACACACACACTAGCCATTAAGGCACACAGTCCCTGCACTGATAAATTTATACAAATTGTAATTAATATTTTGCTATATAAATATAAAAGCAAAAAATACCTATATTTATGTCCAACACTATCTAAATTATTTTCATAAAATACCTACACTACAATCAGAAGACAAATTTCAACTATAAGATGGATTTTGATGTCGTGCACTTCAATTTATAGCAACTTAATGATTATTTAAAATCACGGGGTTATTATCTATAACTTTGACGAAAATTGAAAAGCACAACTATTTGAAAAAGAATAACAAAAAATACATATATACATAATACTTCATTTTGCTTGAATTTAAAAACACGAGACAAAAAGAAATCAAAAAGACTACGTACAGTTGAAAGAGACAAAGATGCGCAGACCCTAGACACACGAAAAGGAGCAAATGCTACTTCAAGCATTCAAGGAGATTATTTCTAATGGGTGGAAGGCTTCGAATAGTTCCAAGAATGGCTTTTCGGCTTCCTAGTATAGTTGAAAATGAAGCTGAAGGAGTATTTACCTAATACCAAGTCCTATCCAATAGTGGATTCAATTGCAATTCAACGACTTGCACAGTCGAGGCTGAACTGGAGTAATGGGATACTTTACTTGTGGTTAGTTATACAAAAAAGATATAAGAGAATGCATATGTTGTTAGTATGATGGTTAGTTTGTGAACGTGTATTACCATGTCTTTATTTTGTAATTTCATTGAGTTTATACCTGTTCTGTCGTGTAGGTTTGGTAGTCTAATAAAATTTTGTTTGTCTTTGCCAAAAGTTTGCTTGTAAGCATACCGCAAATATAGTACAATTAGGGAAAAACCTTTCCCATACTACGAATCTTGGCTTAAAATATATGGGAATGACTGAGTAATCGGACAAAATGCCATGGACAGGGAATCTGCGGCCGAAGGAGAGCACATCGATCTATTAGAAGACATTACGGAGAGTGATGAGAGCTCGTACTGCCAACCAACACTTGCAATGGAACATGCTGGGCAGTCGCCATTACTAGGTGTAAATGATTCAAGACAGGGGTCCTCTAGAGCTACAAAAAGAAAAAGAGAGAATTGACAAAACTAATGAGGATCTCATGCAAGCTTTCATTGAATTTTGCACTGAAGCTTCGCAATCAATTCGTATAGTAATAAACCAAATCAGTTCTGAAATTGATTCTGTGAAACATAGATAGGGCCTTTACAAAGCAATTGGCAAACTCCTTATGAAACTCACAATTAGGGAGCACATGAAGGTTTTGCTACATCATCGAGCTTAATCTCAAAGGTCTAGATATTTTCTTTGGTTTTCCCAAAGCTACGAAGGTTGAGGCGATGCAAATAGCTCTTGAAGGACAAGTATATTGAGTTTAATGTAAAGCATCCACTACAGATTGTTTTATGTGTAATTAAGTTAACATTATCGGCTACTGGGGTTGTAGCCCAGTGGTGGGGGTTTGAACCGGCACCAATGAGGTCCTGAGTTCGAACCCTCTTGTCTTTTCCCCTTTTTCCCTTGAGTGAGTGTGTGTATGTGTGTGGGGGTGTCTTTTCAGTTGATATCTATAGGGTGTCCCGAGTTGATTGTAATAAAAAAAAATTAACAAAAAAAAAAGGTTAACATTACCGCAAATTAAACGTTGCTATTTTTGATTGTATCATGCTGCCTATTTATGGAGGGCGTATTTTGATGCATTGAGTTACCTTGTATGTAGAAAAACAAACTCGAGCCGTATGTGTTCGTTTGTCCACATATGCTGCAATTTGCATATATTGAACATGGGTCCACATACTAGTTACATCAACTAATGCGTGTTGATGTAATGCACCTGTGCAAGCATGGGTTTGTATGTGTGTTGTGAGGACACTCCATGAAAAAACACCTCAACAAACATAATCCTATATGTGTGAATGGTATTTTTGAGACTATTTTTCGTCTCAACCAAATAGTGCACAACTCGCATTTACATAGCAATTGTTAATTATTACATTATACACCATAGTCTACAAGTTACATTATTTAAAATTGTCGTCTTTCGAATAAAGTATGTTAACTGGATTCGAATATTCAATGAAAAAAGCGCAACATCCATGTATTTGTGAAGTCTAGCCCGCAATTGTTTCGGTTGGAATTTCTTTTTCACTGTGGCATCACCTAGTAAAGCTACTCCGTCACATGACTCTTTTCATATACTTCGGTGCAGTAGTCTGTGGTACCCCGCCTACTTGGGTATAGTAGTAAAATGTAAATTTTTTCAAATATGTGTTCTACCATGCTTATTTATATGTCGTAGAATGGTGAGGAATATGTGTAACATAGTTTAAAAACAAATTGGTCTGATTTGAAACGAAAATCTCATGGCCCTCTTGTCACTTGCCAAGGATTCACAAAATTTTCTCCAACAAAATTTGTTCCATCCAGAACCATGGTCAAGGGACAAAGATTTGGATCTCATATACGTGCTCAGATCTCTCGCTCGTGCCAGTAAGCTACAAGTCCCCACTATTAGGGAAGATGTTCTCCGCTCGATTATGCACATCATTAACATGCGTTTCCGCTTGCATTTCAATTTAGAAAACTAAAAATATAGCACCTTATCTCTATATTATGACTACAAGATTTTTAAGGGTTTGCTCGAAATAGAATGTGTCTTTTACCACAAGAACCACAATATGGTCCATGCACCAAACAACATTTGGGAGATTTTGTAGGAGGCAAGCACTTAATTTGTAAAATATATATATTTATATATCTCTTTTGGTGTTTTTCCAAAATGTAGTTCTACTATTCATTATTTCGGTCCACAATGATGAAATAGTGATAAATTTGTGTCATTCAAGAACACAGCTTATTTCATATATTATGCCACAAGGGAAAGCGACTGGAATGCGTTTCATAAAATTTTAGAAGGACACAATGACTAGAACAACGAGAGGTTGGCTTTGACATCTATATTCAAGTGTTGTTTATATGGGCTTGTACTCTGATGATGCTATAATTGTTTTTCATTAAATTTTCAGGAAATTTATCTATGTTCATGGATTCTACAAAGATTTATGTCCCTAAAAAGTGATAATTTATTTTTTCATGTGGCATTTCTTAAATATTGCCACAACATAGAAAGCCAAACTACGAGGAAATTTCCTAGATATTTATATATACGGTAGTAATATTGGCACACCCGAAGTGTGTGCATAATAGAAAAACATAATATAATTTAATGAAACACTAAAATATTAGTAGTATCCATACTATCAAAAGAGATGGAAATGAATTTTAATTGATTAAAAAAATTATTCTTTAGTAAGAAATGATATACTTTAAAATAAAACACTAAGAAAACAATTACAAATAAAGTAAAAGAAAAATAAATCAGCGTAGTATAGATAGCCTCACTTTGGTTTAAAGAAAATAGAATTAATGAATCGAAAAAAAAATCTAGACCTATTTACATACTTTAACAGACGTGACCATTAATAACATGAAAAACCCAGTTGTTCTTAACATCAATTCCCCACCAGAAAAGGGTCTGCCCAGTGCCTTTAATGCCTACTATAAATAGGTCAACACCACCAAAACCTTGAGCTTATTCCAAATTTAAATAAGACACTGGGACGTGCAAGCAACTTTCGATCACCCACCTTTATAATCTTCAATCCAGTCAGGTATAAGTCCTTTCAGAATTCAAGTCCAACTTCTTTGATAATATGAAATGGGAAACCCCATAGTGAGTTAGAAAGATAAAGACACTATCTTCATATACCAAAATTCTGCAAAACTGCAATGCCTCCAAAGATGAATATCCCGACCAAAAAGGCTATGTTCTATACTGCCTAGTGGATACAAAAAATGGACGATCCTTATTTGAATGAGTTGGGTCACCATGGTTTGTTGGGAATAAATAGCTTACCAAGAAAGATCATGAAATAATCACGAAGTCTATGACACATTGCAATGAAATATTCAAGACTTTGTTTGACTGCAACTACTACTTCAAGTGTTTTCAACTTGCACATGAACGATACGTAACATGATTGTACATCATCGAGCACAAACATATTAAATACGATAGCTAGACTAACACAGTTTTGGGCTCGAACGCTTTCAGGGACATCATATTTTTCTTAAGTAGATTTCTTTGTTATATAATTTTTTTGTACCACCATGCATACAATTTAGAATCTATCACAATTACAAACATAATTAAAGGGGTGCCATTTCGTAATTAGTTACTTGGGTGTTCATTCTTACTTTTTTGGTGCATCGTTTAGGCTCCTTGTACATGTAGGAGAAAGAGCACACGTAGATTGCCTTGGATACAATTTTTGGGCCCAACATGGCTCGG
Source organism: Petrea volubilis (assembly GCA_026212405.1). Taxonomy (NCBI): domain Eukaryota; kingdom Viridiplantae; phylum Streptophyta; class Magnoliopsida; order Lamiales; family Verbenaceae; genus Petrea; species Petrea volubilis. The sequence goes on from CM047870.1 coordinate 24,891,963, forward strand.
ATGTTGTGGAGGCTAGAACCTTAGTGCTGAATTCATATGGTGTTCAACGTGCTGAACCGAAAGTTCATGAATGTAAGTAGGTTAAGAACCTTAATATATAATGATAGTCTTCACATAAAGTTATGTGAAAAGGTACTTTTTGCAGTAGTTGCCGAGGATAATGATGATCGAGGTCCCCTAGTTTGCCAACAGTGAGTTTCAAATGTTGAATTGAGTAACCATGGTTGGCGTCACAAGCTTTTCCCACCACCTCCTCAATTCTACATAGGATAGTACTTGGCCGCGGATAGCTGTAATCCCAGTTCGTGGGCAACATGCTCCTAGGTTAAAAAAAAGGGAACTGTTGTTGAAGTTTAATTATGGTTATTATGTTTATTTATTTTCTAGGATAACTTACGAGACAACCATTCCTACTATTAACCACACTCAAGCATATATGGGAACATACATTGACCCTTGTATCTTTTTGCTTTTTGATAGGGGATTGGATTGATTCCTTCCTAAATGCATTTTCCTAGATGGTTTGGATATGTATTTGATTTGCATCCTATCAAATTTAATGTTGTGCTACTAGAGCTGATAGAAATTTTGAATTCAAACCACAATATGCATTGATTTATGAACCCAACCCCAAAAAAATTGCAATACTCGCAAGGATAACCTGTGAAACAATGAAGAAATTTGGGTAATATAGTCACTGTGCTGCTTGTAATCTAATACATCTAGGAGTTGTCTACTTTTTCAGATGAAGGAATCTTCTGTTTCTTTTTGGATACAAATATTTGTAACTCTTCAGCCTTTTTCAATTAACTTTGTTGTGTCTTCAACTTTATTTGGTCTCAATTTTGCCAATATGCCATAATTTTGGGTACATAATGAGAGGGCCATGCCATATGTTAGCTTAACAGGTTAACATAATTGTGTGCCTCTATTTAAGACCATGTATTCATAGTGTTAGTTGTGTTCCTTTATATTGATAAGTATTGTTAAAAGAGTACAATGCAGCAAAGCAAAACTAACAACACAAGGTGAAAAACTTATCCATTGCTAAGTGTGCCACGAATTTAGGTTGTGAAAGATACTTTTACCTGGGAGTATGGACTAAAGAGATGTATGATGCACTTATTGGTGTATTAAATTGTTGGGCTAGGGATAGGGTTCATCAACATCCAAAAATTCGTGACTCTGTTGTCCATGCGTCGATCCCAGAAATGAACGCTCAATTTAATTTCGATAGTGACGTAAACTACTATTGTTATCCTGTGGTGTTCCTGTGTTATAGGTACAAGTTGTTTAAGCAAGTTTTAGCGTATTCCGGGGTCACCTACAATGTCGTAGAAAACAAGGTCCACGCCACAAACTTCATGTGGGAGTTAATTTGGAACGTAAGTATCCAATTTCTAAATTCCAGGTATGGATGCTTCCTATCCAATTCATGTATGCAGCCCCTAAATGTCATCAGCGTTTTAGCTCCATCATTTTAGATCACATGTCACAAAAAAACTTGAAACCACCTGTTATGTTTACCGTATGTTCAATATATCTGCAGTTTAAGCACTACAAACTCGTCTACAATACAAAAGGGGAGGGCACATACACTGCATTGAAGGAGATCTTTGACCTAAATGTTGCGTGAGGGTATATATTGTTTGTGTAATTTGAATTTTCTCGTGGAGTGGATAATAATGGTATGTGTTTACTGACATCTCGTAGTTTCATTCCAAATTTGTGTTGTGTATTGCTCTAAATGAAATTTGTTATTGATTTGTTGTGTTCTCATCTCTTGCATCTCCGCTTGTGTTGTAGTGCCCTTCATGTCTCTCTTTGTGTTGTTGTTTAGTCAAGCTTGTGTAAAGTATGTAGTACGTTTGTTAAGGTCGATAACGCAAATTGTCTTGGATTAGTCTTTTAAATTTAGTGTTATATTCTCTCATCAATTTGTATGGCTAAATGTTTTTAGAAGATATTTTAATTTTACTGTTGCATTTTGTCAATTATCGTAAAAAAGTATCTACTAAACCATTCGATCAAAGTCAGCTTGTATCTAGTCCCAAAAAAAATAAAGAAATAACTTGATTATAACTAGATGAGAATAAGGCATATCTCAAAATGAGCTTCATTGAAATGAAGAATTACAAACACAATCACCACAACAAATGCAACTTCACTAAGATTTGAGGGTGGTATTCATAAACAAGAGTAATTAACTCAAAACTACATCAAGTCAATACGAAGTGGATGGAAAAGTGACATTATGCAGACCACAATACTAGTAATTGCACATAACTACAAACAACAGTGGATAAGACAGGTTTCAATTTTCCATTCAGACAAGTCACATGAGTACAACAAGTTTAACAAAAATACATTAACATTTTCCAGGCTAAAAGGTAGGCCTGTAGTATGCAATTCCAGTGGCTAGTAGTAGCGTTACAAACCCAAAGGAAGCAAATGTAGTTCCTACACAGCAACAAATCAACCACACGTGTTGCTACCCAGTTGAGCTACCAAGTTGTGAACTGACTTCATTGTTACCGACGCACATGCAAAATCTTTCGAATCATGCATCAACTTTTCACTTAGAGATGACACACAATCCTCTTCCAGGATCCTCATCTTTTGCTTCTCATTTTGACTTGTACTTGCCTCATGCCCCTTTTTCAATGTTGATTCATGTTTGGGAATTTCTAATCCTATTGTATGCATAGCGTCTTGATCGTGCACATAGCGGTGCAAATGTTTGTATTTAGAATTCATGAGCTCATTGGCCCAAATGAAGTTGAATTAGTAGTTATCTTCCATGAGGTACAACACAACTCCCTTGCCACAAGTGCAAGGTAACTTGTAATAGCAATCCATTCCAATGTTGAGATTAAAACTATGCACTGTAGGATAAAAACACATATAATAATTAATACAATTGTAGTTCCACGAAAAGTATTATGCACTATTGCAAAAGCTACAAGTATACAATTCAACCTACCATCGTTTATATAGTGCCAAACCATCAGCAAGATGAGGGAGTTCTCGTATAGTCATACAAGTGTCATAGAAGGCCTATCTGACATTATCATTATAGTAATTCCTCAAACAAACTAAGTATTTGCGTACACGTACAATTTCTCAAGAGAATGTTTAAAAGAAACCAAAGAAGAAAAGGGGATGTGGTGTAAATTTCCGATGGCTTAGCGGGTTTCACACGGTAGGATGTTTTCCAACACCTCATTGGTGGTTCTAGGAATGATTCTTATTATGCATTACCCAAAAAATTTAAAATTGAGGAATAGGAATTTACCGTCATCATACAAGGGTTGCAGAATTCAAACAACAAAGTAGCCCAATAGATTGGAAGCGTCTACTGTCAAAAAAGTTTTCGATGGCATTAATATGAATTCTGGACTACTACAAGCCCTGACAGTACAACGTGAGACGAATTCTGAATTCCGCAATCAACCTAGGGAGGTAATAAGAAATTCTTCGATTGGGTAAATAGAAATAGAGACAATGAAAGAGATACATGAAACCTCAATTTAAGATTTAAAGCTATAAGGGCGATCAAGTAATTTAATGCACTTAACTTCTCATAGGTACGTGTGAGACGTAAACAACAGGTTATTATCAATTTATCAACCACTCATTAGAAGACAAAAGTAAACGTATTAAATTAGAATAGTTAACGTTGCATAACTCAAGTAAGAAACCTTTCATAAGCCAAACTCGACTTAACCGAACCCGGAGAAGTAAATGATTCCTTAAGGTTTTTTACGTATACCATTTAAGTTAATTAATACCTTTCTTTTTAACCTAAATTTATAATAAATTAACAAAGATACCCTTGTTTTTAGAAAAATATAATATGATAATTACTGAGTTTTAGTTGAAAAGAATGAGGGTAAATTTGGAAAGAATAAATAAATACCCTTGAATTTTTCAAAAAAAAACAAGTATTGTGGGACAAAAAAGAACTCATTAAAAAGACTAGTATTATGGAACAAAATGAGTAACAATAATCATCAATTAAGCAAAACTACTAAGAATATATATATATATATATGTATGTATGCTTCTATAAAAATCAAGCTGAAAAGCTCACCGGCTTGAGCCTCAATTTCGATTTATAGGAAACAATTGTAATATCTTCCTGTCTTTTGGTTGAAATTTGAGAAACAAGGTGGCTTCTGCAACAGTGCAAGTAGAAGCAGGGGCGATGATGATCTCTCTTTCTTTCTTTTTTTTTTTGTTTATTTTTTGTTTTTTGTTTTTTTGTTTTTTTTACTTATTCGAGTTGCGTGATACTTTTAAACAATTAAAAGAAAACTATATCAAGCAAAAAGTAAGCAAAATATATATATATGCAAAATATTTAACGTAATATCTAAATATGAGTCACATATAACAATGAAGTCTTTATTTAACTTAATTAAATATTTGAACTTAATATTTTTTTTCATTTTGCAGTCGCTGGTCACGGGGGGCGGACATAACAACAATCAGCACGTGAATTTCTGAATATGAATTACTTAAACATATAAATAAAATATGTAGATATGTATATAATTATAATGTATATATAGAAGAAAGTTCTCTAATCGAATATATAAGTCGATCTTATTTTTTATAAGGGAATTGTTATTAGCATTTTCAAAATTATTATAGAAATTCCATTTTCACCTTTTTATTGAAAATTTGGCTAAAATGTCCCTTCATTTTAAAGTAAGGTTTAATGCATTTTACCTCCCTTAAATATATTTATGTCTTATTCACCCCCAAATACAAACTACAACAGTTACTCCCCCCTCCCCCTCCCCCTCCCCCTCCCCCACCCCCACCTCAATAAGATAATTAGACAAAAATTGCGTATACCATCTCTTTCTATATAATTTTCAATTTTTTTCTTTTTTTGCATTTAGCATCTTAAATGTAACTCTAAATTCTTTATTAACTATAAAATAATTTTTCATCTTATTTTGAAAAATAACTTTTTGATAGAAATTTAAACAATAATTAATAGCTTAAGTAAATTGTAACAACCAAGTTTATAAATTATTGTAATAATAATTGAAAATTAAACATGGATAAACTATTTTAGGTTTCTTTAAACTTAATATTAATTTATTAAGTGCAAATTCTACGTAAGTTTGACTATTCTAAATAAAGATAGGATAAGTATTTCTCAGTTTATTCAAATATGTTCTCTTATTGAAATAAGAGTTTGATGTAGTTTAATAAATGTAATTCTTTGAAAGAAAAATGAATAAATCCATTCGATTTATTTTAGAAAAGGAGCATATAAAAATTAAAGTAATAACTGAAAATATAAATGTTCATATTATTTAAGAGTCTAAATATACATTTGGTTGAATAGTCACGAATTTTATTTAATACATAAAATTAAATTTAGACTATAAATTGATTGAAATATATACTTTGTGAACCATATATAGAGATATACATTGATATAGACTTAGGTACTTTTATCAAAATATATAACCTATGTATAGGACGGTAAATGATGTTACATTTATTAGTTTAGAGAGGTACATATATACATAGTATATAATTAAGAGGGTAAATTGTATTTAATCCTATTTTAAAATAAATGGACCGGCTAATTTCTCAAAAGAAAAGTGAGAGTAGAGTACTAATAACAATTTTTGGAGTGCTAACAATAATTCTCTTTGAATAATTATCATAACCAACTTTGCGTCAACATGCGATTTTAACATTTTACCTCATAATAGTAAAATATATTTTATTTTATTTTTTTCAAATATTAATGCTTTAAGTTTGTCCTACTCCTTCACGTTAGTGTCACTAGAAGAAAAACTACGTCTATAAAAAAATTGTACAAAGTAAATAAAAAAAAAAAAGATGCGTCCAAAAGAAAAAATAACCACAAAAGAAAGTAATCAAAAATAAAGTGTTCGAATAAATTGACGTTTACTTAACTCTTTAAAAAATTATTTGGAGCTTAACTATATTTTATTTGATTGAATTTATAATAGAACCACTTATCACATAAACATATCATAAAAGATGAGTATTTATGGTAGATAGATAATATAAAAATAAATAAAATAATGGCTTTTTTTTTGGTATGTATTCGAATAGACTTGACATGAAATATTGAACTATTGGTGGATATTTGGTGGAAAAAACCCCAAAGGATGACATTAACTTTGGTGCCCAACATTTAGTCGTAAAAGCTTTTTCTTTTTTTAAAATAATATTCATGAATATAGTAAATTGCAATATATTAATTTAATCAAACTTCAATGTCCTCATGTCACAATTGGAAAGTATATCCCGTGTCCATGATATATATATTAATTGTGAAAAGATGTCACTAGCATTAGTATTAATTTGTGGAAATAGACATCAGATTCGGTTTGAATAGTCATCCCAACCAATCAATATAGGGCAAAATACACTTTGCCCCTTTTACTATATTATTTGTAACACTTACCCCACATACTATCTAAAATATCACTTGCCCCCTTGAAATTGATTACCCTAATTTCTAATGATAAAATTACCCTCTATTTCATATTATATACACACACACACATACATATATATATATACACATGTGTATATATATATATATATGATTTTCATCTTATTAGTTGTGCATAATTGATTGATGGAGTATTTTGCTATAAATATTTTGAAACTAAAGCACTTTAAATAATTCAACTTAATTAGTTAATATTAATTATTTATAAAATTAATTACATTGTACTATATTTTAATTATTTATTAGTCTTTATGATATACATGTTTTAATTGATGAACAGACATTTATAATTGAGAAAATCATTTGATATTCTCAAAATATAATTTACTAAGAAAAAAATAAAACTAATTATTTCCACCAATTTTAATATCAAGATAATAAGACAAGGCATTTATATGATATAATAAAGGAAAATTTTGTCATTAATATTTAGGATAATCAATTTTAAGTTGGTAAATGATGTTTATATATTATAGAGAATAAGTGTTATAATTGATATAATACAATGGGACAAAGTGTATTTTGCCCATCAATATATATAATATGTATCTTTTCCTAGTCAATACCAAATTCAATAAGATGTCGTTAGGATTAGTTGGTGGAAAGAGACTTCAATAATTTCGGCTTTATTCTATCCGGTCAATATATATTAGGTAAAAAAAAATTTCTCAAAAAATTCTTATATCAACTCGATATTTGGATTCACAAATGAATGAAATGATCAAAATTATGTTATATTTGATATATTAATATTTTTTTTAAGTAGATTAATGATGTAACTTAATTTGAACCATCAATTGTATACATAGAATCCAAATTGGATGCATAAAAAAAAAATCTATCTTTTTACAATCCATATATAAGGTTAATGTGACAATAGTCCTCTAATTTAAAATTACAATCACTTTAATTTCCAAAATTTAAATGTTCGTACCTTAGTTTTTCATGTACAACAATAATAACAGTTTAAGTCCTACGGTCAATTATCCAACCAAATTTCGCTCGAAAATATTTTTTAAATGGCATTTTTCCTGTCAATTTTCAATTGCCAAAACTACTTTTGTGAAAAGTTTATTCTGAGCAAAAATTGATAGAAATATCCTTCGAATAAGTGTTTTCGATTAAATTTGATCAAAGTTTATGGAAAGGGCTAGAGTACTTTAATTATAACATAAATGATTGAAATATGCCACTTAAATTTTAAGAACTAAAACAATTCTAACTTCAAATTTTAAGCACATTTAATAACATTGATCTCAATATATATTACTCCCTTAGTCCATGTTATTAATTTTTTTTTTAGAGAGTTATTTTTGTCTCCCTATACTAATCATTTTGTAAAATTCAAGAAAACATTTATTTCTTTTTTGTAAATTTACCCTCATTCTTTTTACTTAAAATTCATTAATTATTATATTACAATCTCCTAGAAAAAAAGTGGTCGTTATCATGTCATCATAACTTAAGGGAAAAAAATATTAATTAACTTAATCGTTACATATGAAAATAACTAATCAACGGAGTATCAAATACAAAAAAAGGAAACATGGAAATATGGCCCGCGGAATAAGAGACGCTCACCTTACAACACTCTCATTTGCTTTTCAACCACACCAATCACACCTTCTCTCTCTATCTCTGTCTCTCTCTCTCTCTCTCACACACACACACACACCAGTCAAGAAAATGTCAGAAGCCGGCGCACATGTCCTGATCTTCCCCTACCCCGCCCAGGGTCACATGATCCCCCTCCTCGACTTCACCCACCAACTCGCCGCCCGTGGCCTCACCATAACCATCCTCGTCACCCCCAAGAACCGCCCCCTCCTCAGCCCCCTCCTCGCCGCCCACCCCCACTCCATCACCCCCCTCGTCCTACCCTTTCCGCCGCACCCCGCCATCCCTGACGGCGTCGAGAACACCGTCGACCTTCCCGCCGGCGGCTTCCGCTACATGATGTGCGCCCTTGCGGAGCTCGAAAACCCCATCCTTGAATGGTTCCGGGACCACCACGCTCCGCCGCGGGCCATTGTTTCTGACATGTTTCTGGGGTGGACTCACCGCCTCGCGCGGCGGATGGGCGTCCGCAGCTACGCCTTCTTCCCTTCCGGTGCCTTGGCCATCTCGTTCGTCTTCTCCTTGTGGCGCGAAATGCCTTGCAGGAGAAACGCCGACGACGACGGCGAGATGGTGGGGTTCCCGGAGATTCCGAATTCCCCGATTTACCCCTGGTGGCAGCTGTCCCCTGTGTTTCGGAGCTATGTAAAAGGAGACCCAGATTCGGAATTTATCAGAGACTCGTTCCTAGGTAATATGCAAAGTCATGGGTTGGTCTTCAACTCGTTTGATGGGCTTGAGGGGGTTCATTTAGATTATTTGGCAAAGAAATTGGGTCATAATCGGATCTGGTCCATTGGGCCCGTTTTGCCTCCCGCTGATGTTGGGCCGACTGAGAGAGGTGGGTCCGATCCGGTTTTAGCCAACGAAATATGCTCGTGGCTCAACAAGTGCCAAGACCGCAGCGTGGTGTATGTATGTTTCGGGAGTCAAGCTGTGTTAACCAACAAGCAAATGAAAGAGTTGACTTTAGGTTTAGAGAAAAGTAGAGTCAAATTTATTTTATCGGTCAAGGGCGCAACGAAAGGACACAATAATGCAGGGGAGTACGGTTCGATCCCACTAGGGTTTGAGGATCGTGTGGCCGGGAGGGGGTTACTGGTCAAGGGATGGGCCCCACAAGTTGCGATATTGAGGCACAGAGCCGTCTCTGTGTTTCTGACACATTGCGGGTGGAACTCGACTCTGGAAAGCATTGTAGCTGGAGTGCCGATGCTGGCCTGGCCGATGAGCGCTGATCAATTCTTGAATGCGACTTTGATAGTGGATCAATTGGATGTTGCGGTTCGCGTGTGCGAGGGAGTCGAGACTGTGCTCAATTCGGATGATTTAGCGCGGTTTCTAGTCGAAGCTACGAGCGAGAAGTGGACGGAGAGGAGTGCTCGTGCGGTGGCGCTCAGCAAGGCCTCGTTAGACGCCGTGAGTGCGGGTGGCAGTTCATTCAAGAATTCGGATGATATTGCAAAGTACATGTCTGAAAAATATGCAATGCAATGCAACGTTGTTTGAGGTTTATCAAGACAGTTTATTTAGGCCAACTTTAAGTTGGTTGTATCTTGTAATGGTGTTTTGTCTAAATCTTTGTTTATTTGATGAAAAAACTGTAGCGTATGGATATATGCTTTGTTTGGTTTTGTTTTTCATAATATTTTTCGACTTTCAAAGTAAAATTATATATTTATATTTATATATATATATATAATATCTTTCTTTCCTTATTAAGAAAATCTACTCATGTCAATCCATCGGATTAAGAAAAACTTTTGATCATTATCTATATATATATTAGTCAGTGGAACAAACTTGATGTGTGTGCAAAATAAAATTTTAAAATATAATTTAATTACATATTTAAATTACGCATATAAAAATAAAATATTTATTAGAAATTATAGATTATTTTATATTTTTTAATCATTTTTAATGATGTATGTTATTAAATTTGTTGAAAAATAGCTTAAAATAGAGACTGAATTATAATATTAACAAATAAGTAAAAAATAAAACGTTAAAAGGAAAAAAGATTAAAGAGACACGAAAAAACATTATATTGATAGAGAAGAGTGAATAAGAAAAGAAATAAACTATAAACACTTTAACAGTGACAGAAGAGAGACCAAAACGACTAATGTAGTTATTAGACCATCTGGACGCTTTATTAATAGTATAAATATATATATATATATATATATATATATATCACTTTTTAATTAATATATCAGTATTTAATGTAATATTAATAATATGAAATTTTAATGTGACAGTATTAATCAAATAAAAACTTTTAAGATCCGCAGTATTTTAAAAAATAAAATTAAACCTAAGATTAAAACACTGCTGAGATAGAAGATTCTATCCGCCTCATTTTTGGAGACTTTAATTTTTACACGGCTGAGTAGGTATGGTCCGCGGTGTGAAATCACTTGTTTCACGTGTTTTTCCTTCTTGTTTCGTTCCACTGCTGTGCCTTTCGAAAGGTCAGTATTGGAATTAAATAAAAGTGGGGACAATACAGTTGGGAAAAAAAAAATGAAAAGTCTATTTAAAAGTATGCCTTGTATTCCTTGGTCTATCTGTCTGAATTAGGACACTTATTAATATTAAATAAATTGAACCGAAGTACTTTCTCAGTTATAATAAGTTAAAACATTGTAATCTATATAGTAATCACTTTTTTTGTGCAAGAATGCATAGAAAAGACTGGTACTACATTAAACTGAGTACCATAATTAAAGAAAAGTAGGAATGAAAAAATCAACACAAGGCCCTTCTAAGAATTTCACCGAACATTTTATGGTATCTTATAAATTTTCAAACATTTTAAAAATATTTTAAAAAATTTATAAATTTAGTTAAAATATCCTCCTATACTGGTAATAACCAATACATTTTAGTGAACTTATATAGGAAAATACATTAAACTTAATGGACTAAAATGAAAACATTAAACTTATAAAAACAAAGGTTGCGTCCGGCGTCTCCACTATCATATGTCAGGAAATGTCCCCTGTACGAACGATGAAGCTGGGCCAATCCAACCCTAACCCGACTCATCCGTCTTCGACTGCTATAAACAGTAGGTCATTACTGTTCACAAGGGTAAGCTTTCCAAATTCTCATTACACATTATCTCACCTTCCAAACCTTTGCTCAAATACTGACTTGAGCATCGAAGGGTCTTCGTCGGAGACACTTCCGGTTAGGCTCACGTGTATTCCATCCTTGCAGAATAGGACTCTACCAGCACACAGATACCTTTACTTGGATTATTGGACAATATCAGATACCTCTACCCGAGCCGTACCTTTGATCGGATTGAACCTGTTCGATCACAAAACTCGACCACATCAAAATCATTATTAGTTTTATAATTTATACTTATAATAAATGTGTGGGGATCACTCGTTTCGCGTGTTTTCCCTGTGCGTTCATTTCAAATGTGCCTTTTTCAAAGATAAGTTCCTGTGTAGCCCTGAAGAGGAAAAAAAAAAAGTCAAAAAAGACATAATTGGAATTAAATTTCGGCTACCAGTCATTTTCTTTTTTAATAAAAGAATTGATCATAAGTTCATTTCATAATTATCAACCTTTACGAAGTACATCTTCAAATATTACTTAATATCAAAAACGATTATAATTATCAATAAATATTATTATGAAAGTAAAATAAAAATTCACATAATTTGATGAAATATTAAATTCAAAACCTCGTAATTTTAGAGTCCCAACCTCATCTATGGAAATAAACCTCGTTAATGGCTACCAATCAACTTTGCTCGCTGACTTTCCTCCATTATTTGAGTTGGAGCAAATTGTTGTTGGGGGGATGACAATAATATAAAAAACCAAGTACTCATTTGCCTAATGAGCACGGGTATTCTCTATATACAAATTAAACTATCCTAGTCTTGTTCAAATAGTGTGTGTGAATATATAGTGACTCCTACCCTACCCACCCTGCCAATTGAATATTAAATGCATATTTGTAATTAAAGTAAGTCAAGAAAGTTTTTGCCAATTGGTCAGATTTGGAGTAAATCAATGCGATTCAAATTCGAATCCGATTAAAAACACCAAAAATTGAATCCGACCCGAAATCCTATAGGATCTTCATTTATTATTCTGAATCCTATCCAAGATCCAATAAAAAAGATCAGATCAGATCAGATCTGATTTTAATAAATAACATTAAAGAATTTATAGTTAAAATTAAAATTAAACAAAGTAGAAAAATATTTTAGAATACGTGTGAAAATTATACAATGTTTTGTTAAAAAAATATATGAAAAATAATAAATAGTATATTATTAATTATAATGGCATATATATTATATTCTATTGAAGTATATTTACTACTATTATTTATATATAATGCATTAATTTAATAAAATATATTATAAAAATTAGGATTTGAATTTTTAACAGATCGGACTACTTGATTCCACATCCAATCCATTTATATCGAATTACGGATATTTATTATTGAATCTGATCAATTGAATATTTTAAACAATCGAATATACTAACATTCGAATCGAACACGAATCCAAATCCGCTCCATTGCCCTAGTTTCAGACCAATTAAATTCCTGGTCCAAGTCTGTATGAAAAGTGAAAACGATCCATTCTACATTAAATTGAGTCGAAATTATATTAATTTGGATGTTGACCGTGCCATTATTTAATTAGATTGTAGTAATACAATCATAGTAGAACGATAATCTATTCGTCTCATAATAAATATCGTTTAAGGTTATTGTAGAAGAATAAAAGAAATTAATCAACAACATTAATTATAGATTAATTTAATTGAAACACCCCTATCATTAATGAGTTGGTCGAAATTTTTTAAGAATTTACAAAATATATTAATTAGAATCCAATAGCATATTAAGAAAAAAACTAATTGATTCCTTCTTAGAATGTGAGAATGCATATTATGGACAAAAAAAAAATTCTAAAATAATATTTATTGTGGGATGAAGGGAGTATAAGTGTATAATAGGATATCCTTTACAATAATAACTAACATATTTTTTCCTTCACAATTAATTTAAGGTATAATCATAAAAAAAAATGGTATAAACGAGCAAAAATACGACTCAAACATTAGATAGAGACTACAAAGCTGAAACAAAAGTTTTTTTTATTCATCCTTTTATTTTTTTTTTCTTTTCTTTTCTTTTAATTGACTCAGTAGTTTGGGAGTAAAGAAAGCGTTAATTACGTTAGACCCTTGCTTAACTTATTACTATAAAAAAAAATGGTATTTTCTACCAAATTCCACCAAAAATAATTAATTTCGGCAGATTCGAACCTTCGTTGCTTCTTAATTTCTTGTGGATTTTCAACCTAATTTTTTTTAATTAAATAAATTTTCAGTGGAACAATCCGTCGAATTCTTTTTTATATTTTTTAAAATAAAGTTTCAATTGCCCAATCTAGGAGTCAAACTCAGGACCTCGCCCCAGCTCTCACACGCGTGCATGTACGCACTCGAATTTGCCCCAAATTTTGGAGCCGCTGGAAGTCGAACCTTTGCCCTCTTAGTTGACAATCAACTCTCTTACCATTGAGTTATTTTCACTGTACTGTCATAATACATTACATTATATATTTATAGAATACAAGAATTCAAATAATAATAATAATAATAATAAGTTTTTCATTTATTGAAAAATTTAATATTTTATTAATTTTTTTAAAAAATTATATATATATAGCATACAAAAATTCAATTAATTATAATAAATAATAATAATAATAATAATAATAATAATAATTTTATAATAATAATTCAAATAGAAATCCAAAATTTTAAATTTTAATATATTTTTTAAATTAAAAAATTATTATTTTTTATTAAAAAATTATTATTATTATTATTATTTTATTTTATTTTATTTTTAAATTTTTGGCAGAATTTTCTGTCGAAAAATTCAAAAATTATTATTTTTTATTTTTTATTTAATTTCTTTTTTAATTTTCAGAGGAATTTTCCTCCGAAACTCAGCCGAAAAATTCAAATTTTTTTTTGAATTTCTGTCGAAATTCAGCAATATCGTTTTTTGTTGTAGTGTATTCTCCAAATATTTAAGAAACTACCAAAACTCTCTTTGCGAGTTCAAAAATTACATATCACACCCACCTTGTTAGGTTTCCATCAAAATTTGAGTGACGTTATCAGTTTTTAATATAAAATTTCTCTTGTACCCTAGTACTCCACATGGTATTTTTTATTCCAATGTATGCCCTTGATAATAAGCGTATTCAGGTGGGTGTTTTTTGTTATTAAAATACTTCGTCGGTCATAACATGTTAAGTTATGGGAACACAAATCTGACATTAGAATTAAAAAAAAATTCAGCACCAATTAAGAAACTATTCGTCGCAAAAAAAAAAAAAAAAAAAAAAGGGTTTTATACCTAATCGATATAGGTATCAATAAATGTCACCAAAATTGTCAAACAATCAAGCTCCTATCATTCATAAATGAGAAATAACAACGCTGCACGCACAAACAAATGTCGCAAAGGGAATTCCAAACCCATAATTGTGACTAAACAAAAGTTACACTATAGCAATATATATGTTCCCATTCTTGTTTAGAAGTCACGACTAATTCACTGTATATAATCCCAAACCAACCATACCCATGTTCAGAATTCATGAAAATGTGACCAAAATAAAGTCACACACCTTGTGGCAACTCATAGCACATACATCAACAATAGTCATCACAAATGTTCAAAATAATATCAAGTTCCTAATATACACAGCTGCCAAAAGATCATCTAGATATGCATGAAAATGTTTCCATCACCACGTACCAACAATTATCATAGCCAACATTTTTTGATACTTGAGTAGGAATCTGTAGTGAGCTTGAGGCATGTGAAGCTACACTCTTTCTTGCTGTCCACCTTGTGTGCACTGTGGTACTTGGCCCAGGTAATGCTGCAGTAGATACCCTTTGAATATTTGAGCTTGTTTGTGCAGCTCAAGATGGAACCTTTGGGCAGCCTGAGATCATGATCCATGTGGAAAAGAACTAATTAGAATATATGTATGGACATGAATAAAAACAATTGTCCCAAAGCAATAATTTTATTGAATGAAATAACCTCTAGTTGACATAATTGCTTATTGTGGCCTCATATTCCACACACACTGCATTTGACATTTCCCTTCTTCCTCGATGGTATGACGCTTGGCTCTTGTCCATGCTCACTTCTTCTTTCTGGTCATCTTTTTTGCACGGGAGGGAGTATCTTGAAGGATCAACATTATCCATCTTGGGCCAAAAATCCGAATCTGGGATGGGATGTATTTGTGGTTGTATTCCATCTTGAATTTCTTGGATTTGGGGGCACATTTACTTCTGCCACATCACTCTAGCCACGCAAAGGATCCTTTCCGAGTTTTCATCACCATCATTTGCCTCATTTCATCTAAATAGTAGTTGCCCATATCACTATCACTTGAAGCAGTTGGCAAGTCTTTTTCAGTTCCTAGATTGGCATCTACTGCTAGATTTGAAACTGAATTTTCCACCTCAGCTTGCTCACCACCCACACCTTCATTTTATAAATTTGTGTGCTGATGACTATCTCCAATTCCAACAATGTACTCATTACTATCATCTCCACATCATTCATCACCACTATCTGTAAAGCCCGCCTCATCAGACATAACACCCTCATCAAGATTTTCTTCCATTGAAAGTAATTCTTCATCAGCATCACCATTCTTTTCATTCATTTGCTCTTCATGCTCATGCGAAAATGTTGAGAAAGAGGTTGTTCCACAATAATCTCTTCCATTTCTTCACTTTCTTCAACAATTTGCTCTTTGTTCTCCTCACTATCAGTAGGTGGTACAACATTCTCATTCTTAACGGGCCCAGAGTGTTCAACATAAAGTTTTATCTCCTTAGGGCACTTTCTTTTGACATTTTCATCAAGATACAACCTTGTGTTTCTAATTCGGTATGGACCGTATTAGTCGTCAATTATGAAGAACATCATGTCCTTCAATTCAGGCTTGTCATGAGAGGCAACCTTACATATGTCTGTCCTCAAGTCACACATTCTATAGTGCTTTGGGTTGACTTCCTTTAACATACTTTGTTCATTTTTGTAATGAATGAGAAGATTATGAACACCATGGTTCCACATATCTTCATACAAAAAGTTACATTCGTATGAATTTTGATAAATGAACAAATCAAAAAACATTTCAGCACATAAAGCCGAACACATCATCAATGAAACTGACACATACAACTAACTCACATTTAATCACCAAACCAACTCCCATTTAAGGTCCATACACATGAACAAAGTAACTCACATATACAAGGTCATTTTCCCACTAAATTGAAGGTTAAATATGCTAGTTACTTGGTAAAAAGGATTTTTTTTTCCCTTAAAAAGAATCTGAATGCCCATGTATTTGGCTACACACATAAATTTGATAGTTACTTGGTAAACATATATTCAGAACACGTCACTAGAATAAAGCATTAATTCAAGTTAACATGAAACTGGTTTTGGGCAGTGTGTTCTTGAATTTTTTTCCTTCATTTTTTGCTGCTAAAATAAGACCAAAATTGTCAAATTTAAAAATGTATAGGACGAAACACAAAAAGTGTAAAGGGAAGGATTCAAGCTTGAAATGAGTCAAATTATCGAACGAAATCTCCACTTTCCAGTGATATATCTGATAATAATAAAATAAAATGATACCTCTAATATATATCTGATAATAATAAAATAAAATGATATGTCTAATATATATCTGATCATAATAAAATAAAATGATATATCTAATATAATAATATAATAAAGTGAATAATTTCTTTAATTTTTATTCATTCATAATATTCTTTTAAAAATTTAAAATATTTTCAATACAAATTATGCTATTCTGTAGTCAATATTTTTCTGAAAAAATAAGACAGCCGTTAATCGTCACACGCAAAGCATGCATTCCTTATTAGTATATGAAAAATGTACAATTGCCCCAACTCCTGCCATTAACATTATCTACATTTACAATCCCACCCCAAGGCACTGCAGAAAGTAGTTCCGCGAAGAGATTGGATATTAATTACATGCACAAGAATACACAAAAATAAATAAATAATTAAAAGAAAAAAGTAGGAATAGCATGTAATTCTTATCAGTTTGAAGTCTAACGTCTCAATAGTTTCGAATCCCTCTCTATTTCCATATCATTGGAGAAAGTTAAAGTATCTCGTCAATATTCCTCAGGCTTGCCAACAAATTTCATTGTCATTGATATCGAGAAGCCTTTCAAACTCTACAATAGTCAAATCTGACTAGTTTAAATGTTATATGTATATACGCAATGCATGTTCATCTGTAAGCAACACAAATTTAACTACTCCAATCTTCAACAAAAGAACTATGAACTCCAAAAGGTCATCTGGGGCAAAATCTGCAACTATAATAGGCAGCAATGACGATTTACTGCAGGAAATCTTCCTGTGCCTCCCCCGCAAAATCCCTCATCAAATTCCAGTCCGCCAGCAAACAGTGGCGCTCTCTCATCTCCGTTCCGTCTTTTTCCCATCTCCACACTCTCCGCCACCATCACCGCCACCAACCTCAGCCGTACTTTCTTCTCCGCTCGGTCTTGTCAGACTTCTTTATTTGTCATGAACAAACTCGTCCCGTTCCGCTTCAAATTTCCCTACCAGAAAATCTTGCAATGGCCTTTTATTGCTCGAGTGCAGATACACTCCCTATGGCCGGAGAGACTACTTTGTTTGCAATCCCACCACTATGAAATCAAGAAACTTGAAGCTACAAGTACTCCACTTTTTGGGGCTCTGCTTTTGATCCTTCGAAATCACCCTATTACAAAGTGTTTTGCTTTGAAGGGAACAAGAAGAAACCACGGTTTCAAGTGTATGACTCTAAGACTCACACTTGGAAGAACGGAGGCAAAACTAAATGGTTAACAACCACTGAAAATTTTCATGGGGTTTATTGCAATGATGCTATATTTCTCATCAAACCTCCTGCATGGTCTTTTTGTTTCTTGCTTGAAAATGAAGACATTTATGGGACTGGTGATACTCCGCGGATTCGGTCTCCCGGATCACACAAGAACCACACCATGGAATCAAATGGACATTTAATTTGCATTTCGTGGTGCTCTCGTGGCAACGAGATAACAATTTCATACATGTATTTGAGATGAACGAAGATGATTATTGTTGATTTCCGAAGTAGCATGCTAATCTCAGTCCGATTTCAGCTATGTTTGCTGGGAAAAATGAGGAAACTATCAGTTTGCTTGGCATGATTAGAGGAGAAAGGGAAGAAAATTCGAAGAAATTGTTTCATGTGCCAGGGAAACTGGTTTACAGGTTTTCCGATGAGGTTTTTGAGGTGCTAGTTGACTTTCGAAAAGAGTAGTATTTTGTGGAGGCTCCATTGCCGTTTGGTTTCTCTTTTAAAGAAAAAAGAGCAAAAAAATTGCACTTTGGATTCAAAGATACGCACCAGTTTATCGAGACTCTCACTCCAGTTTGATCTGCTTTTACTTTAGGGGTCAAATATTGTTCTGCTTTTTCCTCTTTTTGATAAGTGAATATTGTTCTGTTTGGAGTATTTAGATTATCCTTTCCCTTTTCCCTGTCTTTTTGCTTTCGAAAAATCCTTTGTAAGTCCGCTCTATTTAACCAACACATGTGACATGTATTGATGAGTGTAACAGGATATGTAATATAATTAAATAATAGAAGATTCGAACTGGATATTACAGTTCGGATCTTCTGTTACACAATTGTGTTACATCTTCTATTAAACTCATTAATACACGTCACATGTATTGGTGAGCGGTCGAGATAAAGAAACAGAAAAACTGATGACATGGAAAAAAAATATAAAGATTCTCTTTCCTTGATTTTTTTTTCCACCCAAAATCGGACGAAAAGGAGAGAAAAATAACATAAGGATCTCTATAAAGTAAGATTTCCAAAATTGCCCATATGTATAACTAGGTATTTAAATAATATTACTTCTTCTACCAGCATGAATCCTTGCATTTTTTTAAATAGCAAATACGACGTGTGCATTTGTATAATACATTAAAAATACATTTCACATATTTATTTATTGATTTATTTTATTTTCATTAAATTCTCTACGACATAATTATATTTATAATTATATAAGATTGTGGTTGTCATTTGACACAATGTAAACAAATATTTCATTCTATTAATTTATATATTTTATTTACATTATACTTATTTAGTTTAATTTTAGTAATCTATTTTTTTGATAAAAATTTATTAATCTATTTTAATACATGAATTCATAAAATAATTATAATTTATAATGATATAAGGGTATAATTGTCATTCAATACATAAATCATTTTCTTTCCTTTCACTTTTCCATCCAAACAAACAAGGGAAAATAAAAAGATTTCTATTTTCCTTCCATCTATTTTCCTTTTAACCAAACATACATGTGGAAAACTAAAATCTACTTATTTTCTTTCCTTTCATTTTCTTTCCTCTCATTTTCTTTCCACCCTATTTTCTTTCCTCTGCCAAATGCAGTGTAAGAGAAATGTCACCCCATTCGAAAATATCTAAATTTCATATCAGATCACATATGGAAAAAGACATTTTTTTAAAAATATATCATTGAATTGAATTAATTATATAAAAACTATATATTCTCAAATTTATTTCAATGATTAATATTTTTGAATAATATAATAGATTTAAATTATAAAGATATATCATTAAAATTTTAAAGTCATTTACATGTAACAATATCCGAAAAAATTTATTATTCAAAGCTTGTTTACTTTGATCCTTTTACTGTTAGCTACAATTGTTTATTCGAGCAATTATTTTAATAGTAATGATGAAATTTATGAGGGGTTTAAATTTTGAATTTCAACAAGGCACCAAGTGAATAATTTTTAATTTTTTGTATTTTCGGTAGAATTTTACAGAGAAAGCCTAACAAAAATTATTTATTTTCCAGGAAAATTCGGCCGAAAAATAGAAAAATATATATTTTTTAAATTTTCAACAAAAATTCCGCCAAAATATAAAATATAGAAAACACATTTTAAAAACTATCTATTAAATAAATCGATGAAATTTTGGTAGATATTACCTTAAAATTTGGTAAAAAAAATTAAAATTAACATAACTTGTTAATGTACCATTACTATAAAATATATATAGTGAAATATGACAATCAATAAAATAAATTTTGTTATAATTGTCGCATATAATCAGATATATAGATTAATCAACATATATAGTAATTAATTACTAATTGTATAATAATAAAACTGTTCAATTAGATTTGCGAAAACATCCAATTGGCTTATTTGAATTGGGGGAAGCATTTTTGGTAGAACCTATTTAATTCGTTAATTATGATTAATTAAAATAAATAATTTAATAATTTAACCTTAAATTTAATGAAACTAAGGATAAGTAATAAATTAATAAAACTAAATTAATAGATTGATAATTTTTTGAAAGATATGATAAGTCAAATATATATATATATATATATATATGTGAATAAAAAATTAAAATGATACAGCGGCAAGACTCCCCCTTGTGTATGTTAGAGGGTGTGGGTTCGAATCCCAACTTTTGCAGAATCCAAGTGCTTGTTGTCCGCCATGATACAGAATCCAGGTTTGACGGTTCGATTCCAGTTAGGTGCAAAGAGTAATATAAAAAGAAGAAAAAATAAAAATAGTTATTTTGACATAATTTAATTTAATTTAAATAATAAAAATAAATAATATTCTAGCAACAAGGTGGCATATTTCTATTTTATTGGCTACAAAAATTATATCGTAGTAAAAGATGATCAGGTCGTATTTAAAACTATTTACTACAGCCTTTAACTATAGCAAAAGTATTTGTTACGACCGTATTAACTACGGTAGTAAATACGTAGCCAATTCATAGCAAAAAGTTTTTTGCTACGAATTTTGGCCTTTTACTACAATTTTCTTACCGTAGGAAAAAATCATTTTTCTTGTAGTGTTTATTAATGCTAATCTTGATTTTATTTTGATGTCAAAGGTCACATGATGTTACTTTGGGGAAGCCAAAGTATCTTGGGACCCAATGTTTTCAAAATCGGACCAGACCAGCTGGTCCGACCGATTCAACCAGTGAATGGTGCCTGATCCGGTCCGGTTGAACCCCTCTTGGTTGGACCGATTAAAATTGGACAAAAACTAGTAAAATCGGCATTGGTTTAGGAATCAGTTTGGCAGTGTTCACACAAAATTTCGAGTTTGTAAATACAAATCACAAGATAGGAAAAATATAACAAATATTTGAAAAGAATATAATTTAGTAGAAAATAATCCCTAAAAGATTAATTCTCTAATTCTTTTCTCCAAATTTGGCTTGAAGCTTTAAAACGCGATCCATAGGCTAAGGAGCTTGGTTACGAATCAAACGTCATGAATTTCGATGAACACTGCGATGAAAGCCGCGAACACTGTGGACTTGACTTGAGTTTGACTTGGGAAAAAAAGGCCGAATTTTCGGTTTGACACCTTGATCGCATATCAAACGCCTTATCTGGATGATTTCCCCGTAGAACGCCTCGAACGTCGCCTTAATCACTGTGGATTTGAGTTGGGAGAAACGCCAAAAAGGTGGGGCTAACACCTTGATCGTGGATTGAACCCTTGATTTGATGAATTTCGCAAAGAATGCCTTGAACGCCGCCTTATTCACCATGGATTTGAGTTGGGAGAAACACCAAAATGTGGGGATAACCTCTTGATCACAGATTGAACGCCTTGATTTTATGATTTTCGTGAAGAATGCCTGGAATTTCACCTTTGATTTTCATGAATCTTCTTGAACTTGCCTTGAGAGAACTTCGGGATCTTTTTAGGTTCCCCTACTTTCAGAACTTCTTCTTGATTTCTCTAACTCTTGAAAACTTCTTGATGTCCCTTTTGAGCTCCAAATGGCCCCTATTTATAGGTGTTTATGCAGGGTCCTTAGATTGCTAGCAATCGATCTTTATCTGTTTAATATAAATTAATTTTTAAAGAGAAAAATATCATTTTCGTATCATTATTTGATTTGTCCATGCGACCAAATACGCCACTTGTCACCATTTGATTGGTTTTGAACTTTCGGGCTGCAAGACTCGATTTAATTGGCTAAAATACCTCATATTGACACTTGTCATCCTCTTATTCGTCGGTAAAATAAATATTAAAATATTAATTAAAATAGACTATTTAATATTGGAATCAAATTTAGGAAATTCCAAAATATAAAATAGAAAATTTAATTAATATTTAATATTTTAATTCACACTTGTTAATTTTTAATTTGATTAAAAAAATCATTAAGTAGTTGCAAGAGGAACCCTCTAACTTTAGTTGGCTTCTTCACTAAGAGAGGCTTTCAGCCAAAAGTCAAAACAGTGCATGCTACCTTTGATAAAGTAAGAGGCCAAAATTCTTCTTCTTTCTGTACTACCAAAATTTCTTATGCCAATGAAGTGGGAGTTACTGTCAACTCATACTATACAAGTACTGTAGAAATGCCAAGAACATGACCTTGTCAATGAATTATGAAATAACTCAAAGGTTTTAGTAAAGATAGCTTTGTACATCTAAAAAGATTCGGGTGGAAGCCAGTGCTCATCCCAATTATGAAAGCAAATGGAATAATGAGATGGAGTCTTGTCTTTCGAATGTCAAGAATTCCTAACAATCACGGAATGGTTGTGCAACAAGAAGGGGCGGGAGGCAAATAATCTTCAATCTTCAAACTGCAAACGCTCCTGGATATGAGCATAAACTGTCTTATGAATAAAAAGACAAAAAAATCAAAGCCAGTCGAGTGTACTCCTTAATACAAGCATAAACTGTTAAAATCAAACTCAAATGTACTCCTTAACATAAGTATAAACTGTTAAAAGTCAAATTCAAGTATACTCCTTAACACGAGTATCAACTGTTAAAGTCAAATTAAGTGTACTCCCTAAAATGAGTATAAACTGTTAAATTGAAATTCAAGTGTACTTCTTGACATTAGTATAAACTATCTACAAAATCAAGTTCCAAGTAATTGATTTCTTGACACGAGTATAAAAGGTCTGCAAACTCAAAAAAGATTGCTCCTAACTCACGAGCCTAAACTGCATCCAACTCCTGACCCACATGAGTATAAACTATGTACGGTATCCACCAATGGTAATGCATGTGCTTAAACTGCTAACATACTCCACTAAAGGTATTGTATGTGGCTAAACATAAAAAATACTCCACTTGGTGCAGGGTGGCTAAGCAATGGATACTCTTAACCCGCATGAGTATAAACTATGTACGGTACCAACCAATTGTAATGCATGTGGTTAAACTGCTAACATACTCTACTAAAGGTATTGCATGTGGCTAAACATAAAAATACTCCACCTAGTCTAAGGTGGCTAAGCAATGGATACTCCTGGTTTGCATGAGTATAAATTGTGTACAGCTCCCCCTTCAAAACCATCTTTGTCATCGTTGAACTACGTTATGACTTGATCCCTTCATTGGGTACATAGGTAGTTTAGATAACTTCTAAGTTTAGTCATGATCTTTGGATAGAATCATTTGCCCGTGTAGCTATTACTTCACCAAGCTTGAAGAAGGAGAATCGTCAAGCAGTTTTATAAGCATTTTTCTAAGTTCTACAAATCTTCAGATATGGTCAACAAGCTATGAGTTGGCTGCATAGTCAAGTCCATAAATCTTCGGATGTGGTCAACAAGCTTTTGAGTCAGCTGAACTGTCCACTCCACAAATCTCCAAGATGCGGTCTTCAAGCTTTTAGGCCTACTGCACTCTTCATGTGTTCTTCCAAGTTCTATAGGTCTTCAATTGCGGTTAATAAGCTTTTGAGTCGACTGTACGATCAAATCTACAAATCTCGAAGATGCAATCACCAAGCCTTCGAACCACATGCGATGTTAAATCTCCAAAATGCAGTCACCAAGCCTTTGAGCCAATTGCATCCTTGTACTGCAAATCCACATGCCACGATCACCAAGCCTCTGAGCTAATTACATTAAAAAGTTGTATAAATCTGCATAGTGCGCACGCCGAGTCTTTGAGCCAATCGGAGCCCTAAATCTCCAAAGCATAGTCTCCTTGTAACTTCGTGGTAGAGAATTGGGCTATGCCTCATGACTGGATAATCTTCTTTGTGGTGGGAATGGTCTCTTTACTTCCTTCAAGGATCTCATATATTCTCGCCAAGACAAGGACTACAAGGCCTACTCTTCGCTCGTTTGCCAGAATACTTGCAATCTTGAAGGAAACACTATCAATTAGAAGGACGAACGTGCAAAGCCAGCAAGCTAAGTGTGCCGCCAAATATACGTCTTCTTTTAAACTCTCCGTGATGCCAAGCTTTGAGGATAACTCTTCTTCCATCATGGACCATCCTTTATGAGTACCAAAGTGACTAGGAGGATTGTAACTTGGCTTCAAACGAGCTGACTTCTTCTCTCTGCAGTGGTGATTAGCAATACTTCACATCTTTCTTACACCAAAACCAACCCCAATCACCGATGGTAACTGGAGAACATTGACCTCTGTCGGCACTCCTTTATAGTAGGTGGAAGGCGTGAAACAAGAACTTGCAGCAGTGAGGAATAAATCTCTTCCCGTGCCATCAACTCCATTCAGCTCCATGGTGCTAGGAATCACCTCGTTGTGTATAAGTCCCGTCACTGGAAGGCCCGCCAAGGTGCGTAAATCCCACAATGATATTGACAATTCTCCAAATGAAGTCAAATGAGTGTTGGTAGACGGACACCATGCATCGCGAAATGCTTTGATGATATTCGGATTGTGGTCGTAGTAAGCAAAAAGCATGCACCTCATCGTATATCCCAATCATCGCCAACTGGTATTCGTATTGGCGAAGGATGTCCTTCGTCAACACCCAATAGCCTCTGACATACTCGAATTCACCAGCGAGTTGAATAGGGTCCCCCCACTTGACCTTGCCTTTTATGATGCGCCAACCGAACATTGGTGAGGAGCTTGGCTCGTATGCTTGCTGGTGATAAGTTGCTTGCAAAGTCCACACCTCGGATGTCTCGCTCAAAGAAACTTCTTAGGGCAATCCACCGTGTTCGTCAATCTTGGCCACTTGACCTTGCCTTCTATGATGCGCCAACCGAACGTTGGTGAGATGCTTAGCTCGTCTGCTTATTTGTGATGAGTTGTTCGCAAAGTCCACGCCTTGAATGTCTAGCTCAAAAAATCTTGTTAGGACTAATCCTCCGTGTTCATCAATCTTGGCCACTTGAACTTGCCTTTTATGATACGCCAACCGAATATTGTTGAGAAGCTTGGCTCGTCTGCTTACTTGTAATGAGTTGCTTGCAAAGTCTACGCCTTGAATGTCTTGCTCAAAAGAAATCTCTCGGGACCAATTCTCCGTGGGCAATGGGTTTGTCAATCTCGGCCAATAATGGGGGCATGGACCGACAAGAATGCACCCTTCTCCATGGGCTCGTTTTCATTATCAAGAATCCTCAAGTGCTTTATTCTTGGAACCGACAAAGTATCTCTAAAATACACTATGGTGAAACCTGCTCCAAGACAAAGGGACAAACAATATATGCGTTATCATTGAGTTCCAAATTGCTCTCTTGAAAAAAAATATTTTTTGTTGAAAACTCAAAATAAAAGCAAGTCGAATCCTACAAACTCGGGAAAAACGGAGATTCTGAAAGAATTTTGTAATGATGACTCCGGCAAGCTGCAAGCTTAAAAAAAAAGGTCGGGTCTTGGAATGCGTGGGGATGAGGGATGTATGTATGATCACAACCATCTACTCAAAGAATTAAATAGGGACATAATCTTAGATGTATGTTTTGGTTGAATGCGTATTGTCCTCTCAAATTGTTAACTACCTGCCAAAGTAAAAAGGTGAGTTTAAAAAAAAAATTCAGCAAAGGCACAAGATTGAGTTCATGATGGAACTCTAGGAGGAATTTCAGCAAACAAACAATCGGCATGATTAAGAGGAATATTGATGCTGGACTGAAAAGAAGAAAAAAAAAATTATATATATATATATATATATATACGTATATATAGGAGGAAGCAGCTCACCGTGATAGATGCAATTCAAGATCAATATTTTATTTATTTATTTATTTATTGATCGGTGACTCCTCCCCAACCGATCTTTGCCTCAATTTTGTTTTTCTCTATCAAGAAGGAACATTAACAGCTAGCTTTTAAATAATAAAAAATAAAAAATAAAAAAACAGAGAAAAATTCTCTCAAATTTGAGAGAAAACACGCAAATAAATATGAATCATAGCAAGTGATTGTGTGAGAACGTGATTGAAGTAGTGATACTTCAATATACACAATCCATGAAGGATGATAAAGTCTCATTGTGTGCCCCATCAAACAAATATTTGGAGTACTGGAACGAGAGTTGGAGTGCTGGAAAAGTGAAGGACATGATATTTGTGTTGGTCATTAAGGCATTCTCTCAAAGAAGGAATAAATATGGAATAAAAAAAAGGTAGATGACTACCTCAATGAATTTTGCAATTGCAATCTGATGGTCTGGCGGAGTCCCACATGCGGCCTTTTATAATGTGTTACGATCCTTGAGTTCAATTAGGATTGAGATTCCAGCATGCATTGCATCATGGACTTTAAATGTAATTTGGATTGTTAAGACATCAATCCAAACGCAAACTCTAATTCTTGAAATAAGATTGATTTCAAACTAAAAGTTGGAGTCTAGCTATTTGAGATATACTGGAGCTCAAATTAATTGATTCAAGCCGGACATTTACATGTTAAAGAGTTGATTTTAAATATGCCGGAGGTATGTCAGTTTTTGAAGTTGAAAGTTCAAATCCAAATGGACTTCTTCACCGATCTTGAAGCTTGACAGTTATAAATAAATAAATTTGACCCATGATCTACCTGGACTTGTGATCTCGTGCCTAGAATCATTAATTTAAGAAGTATTGATAGATTGCAATCCTACCTTGGCAAGGGATACTAGGCTTTGTACTTTGACAAGGCTGCAAATGAAAAGTTGTTTTCATCCGAGAGCAATTGGTCTCTTTCAATTTGATCATGAATCTGAATTTTATGGGCAAGGGAAAGTCTTGGGCCGAATTTCCTGGGCAAGAGAAACTCGGGCCAAATTGTGGACAAGGGAAAATCTTGCAATTTTATCACCAAGTAATGGGCTAGTCATTTACAAGTTTGAATTTGAAGCCCAACTTGACTCAAGTTAAAACATTAGTGGGCTTAATTCCTTTTTTTGGAAGTCCATAATTATTTCTTAAAAAAAATATATCATTTACATGTGTCATTATTTGATTGGTCCACATGACCAAATACGCCACTTGTCACCATTTGATTGGTTTTGAACTTTTGGGCTGCAAAACTCGATTTAATTGGCCGAAATATCTCATATTAACATTTGACATCCTCTTATTCGTCGGTAAAATAAAATTGTATGTCAAAATTGATTACCACAATGAGAGGAACACATTGGCAGTGATAGTTTCGGGTTTCACTAGATGGTTGAGGACCAACAGCGGCGGCGATGACGATGAGGTGGTGGTGGGTTTCCATTTTCCAACAAGTTTTTTGGTGAACTTGAAGCGGGTCTTAAACTTTTCAACATGGAAAACACGTTGGTGAGGTCAATTTTAGGCTAGATTCTACGGAGGCGGCGAAATTGAGGTGAGGAGTGGGTTTTATAAATTTTTCGTTCATCACTTGTAATTATTTCACACCACAGGGGGTTTATTGTAATATACACAAAAATATAGGTTAAATTATAATTTTGCCAAACCTCAAGGGAGGTAGATGTAATTCGCCCTATTTAATATCAGCAAAAAATAAAGGGCAAAATAGACTTTATACATTTTCCCTCCATCACTTGTAATTATTACATACCACAGGGGGTTTATTGTAATTTACAAAAAAATAGTGGGTTAAATTGTAATTTCGTCAAACCTCAGGGAAGGTAGATATAATTCGTCCTTATATTAATTGACAAAGAATCAATTGTTGTGGATATTGTGTGATTTGTGTTTAAATTTATAATAAAATAATATCAATAATCAACTTAATAATTTATCATAGGATATAAAATATGAAATTGACTATATATAAGTTACAAATAGAGAAAACTAAAATGATGGTAAGTCACGATACTTGCTGCTATTCTAAAGTCATGATTGCTTCTCTCCCTGCAGCTTTTGATGTCTCATCACGACTCTAAGATAAAATTCCATTAGGTCACAACGGTGTGTCATCTCATTGGCACAGCTAGGGATGCAAACGAGCCTAGCTAAGACGAGCCTTGACTTTTTTTTCATGCTTGTGCTCGAGCCCAAGCCTGACGAGCCAGGAAAGAACATGCTTGAGTCATGGTCGAGCTCGGCTCGGATAAGCTCGTTTGGCTCGAATTTGTGAGTAAATTATAGACTTGACCCTAGGCTCGAGCTTAAGTTTAAATATTTTTAAATATTTTATTATATTTGAGTTGGGCTCAAGCTCGAGCTCAGGCTCGAGTTCGAAAATCAATATATTATTTATAATTATATAAAAATAAAAATAAAAATAAAAATAAATATTAAAAAAATAAAGACTTGTGAGCCTACGAACAAGAATTACTTAGCTCGAGCTCGACCGGAAACTTATGTGGGCTCGGCTCGAATTATTCAAGTTTGAGCTCGAACCTTTGTTGAGCCGGCTCGTTAGGCTCACGAGCCGGCTCGGTTCATTTGCATCTCTAGGCACGACTACGAGAAAACTAGCAACCAATATTTAGTCACATTGCTAATTGTGGGTTACATGTATTCACTACAGAAGAACACACATTTTTGGACAGAACAATCTAGCAGAATCTGGCAAGCATAAACTTTTAAGAATTTGGCGGAATTTTTCTGTTGAAATATAAAAAAATAAATTAATTAAAGAAATTCAGCAAAACTCCAGCGAAAAAATTTCTTTAGAATATTTAAAAGAATTAAAATAATAATATAATAAGTTTTTTTTTAAAAAAACTACACCAACAATTTCTTAAATGTGTTTGTCTGAAATAAAGTACCCATTGTATTAGGTTAACATTAAGTATCCTAATACTTTCCTAAAATATGAGGGTACTTTTTACTTGTACAATTGGTTGCAACCACCTGCAACCTATTCTTTTAGCTTATTAACCTGTTACCTACTAATTACCTGCCATTCCAATATGGTTTGACCCGAAATAATCTCAAATAACACTAGAAAAGAGTAACACGCACAATATTCAAATACAAATCACAGGAAATTTTAAAAAAAATCAAAAACCCTTTATTTTCAGTCGCAAACAAGCATACATATCACACAATCATCACTAATACTTCCAAATCGGCAAATCACTTCAAAGCTACCTATATTGCAAGAATTGTGGGTTCAAATAAGTGGGTTTTTAGTGTAAATACATATTCAAATTAGACCCGACGTGGTTCAAATTTTTCTTTCTTAAGCTCCCCTCCACCTTCTTCAAGCAACTCCACACTCCAAATAAACAGAAAAATAGAGTAAATCCAACCGGTGAGAGGGTGGATTTGTGCAAAAATAAAGTTGGGTTTTGGTGTTCTTGTGTTCTTTCGAAAGAATGGGGAGAGAATTGCAAGCTCTGAATTTGAACAAAATTCAACTTTTACAAAAACAATCCCCTTTGTTATTTAAAAATATAATAATAAATGGAAGGGCTAATCTGGTAACAGAAAGATGATAAATTACACAATTAATATTTAATTTTTTAAAAAATGAAATTGAGAGGGTATAAAGGGAAGTTTATATAAAACCATAATATTTTGTTAGAATATTAGACAGAACACTAACGGGGTGGGTGTAAAATGTAATTTTTAAACTCCCAAAGAAGGTTTTGATAATTTTTCAATCGTGTGGGAACATTTTGTAATTTCAATTACTTAAGAGGGGACCATGTGTAATTGCCCCGTAAAAAGATAAGGGCCTCTTAAGTGTTGATCACAACAAAATATATTAGGGATTGATATAAGAGGGGAAAAAAATTGATATACATATCGTCTATAGTATTATATAAAGAGCGAGCACCCTTTATAACTATCATTGGTCTAATAATATTTTTGGTCTATTATTTTTTGTTTTTCTTTTTTTTTCTCACTTTCTCTCTTCTCTATCTTTTTCCACGTTCTTTTTACTTTCTCTTCCTTTTTTTTATTCTCTCCCTCCGTCTCCCCTTTCGATCTTCTTTCATATCCAAATACTCTTCAATATTATTTTTTTTAATTTATTTGTAATTGTTGTCTTTTTTAATTATAAATTATTTTATTTTTACTTATAACTAATTTTATAAACCTATTAAAAATAGTTTAAAATATTTTGCTAGTATAAATTCTATCAAAGTTTTATTATATGATTAAATATATTTTTTTTTATTATACACATATATCGAGTGTATTAATATTACTAGTATAAATAAAACCAGATAAATAAGAATACATTCAACATTTTAATGAGTCGAGTTGGACTTCAAAATGAATTCAATTACACTTGTAATTTTTATTGTTAATACTATATATATACATATATATTTCTGAAGTCTGTTTATGCTTTGGACTATATTATTTTAGGGCCCGCCTCAAACAGTTCAAGACGACTTGCCCAACATGAAGAATAGTTCCAAGGCCGTCACCCAATAAGGATGTTCCTATGGCCCAAAACAATAGGCCTAAATAACAAATCCATTTATAGGAATCAGGTGGACTAAGGAAGACTTAGGCAATAACTCTGGCAGTCATCCCAAAAATTTATACTATTTATACCACTACTACTATTATATAATAGGATAGACTCCTATAATAACTGTTTTTTGTCAATGTTTTCAGCCAGTCATTTTTCTTTTTCTCTTTTCTTTTTCTATTTTTACTTTCTCTCCCTCTCTCTTCTCTTTCATCTCTCATACTCTCTAATATCATTTTTCTTTAATTTCTTTGTAAATATTTTCTTAATTTTTATTTCAAAATGTGGCAATATTACTAGTGTGTGAACAAGGGCCTTCTCTCCCATCTGTCCAAGCAACAACCCTGAACTCGCGGTTGTGTTTACCCCTAACCGCCAAGTCCAAATTTTAGGAACATCACCCCAACAATATCCTGGATCTATCTCTCTTAAACAATACTCCCCGTTGGTGGGCGAGGGAATTTGTATGATCCTTCTCTATAAATACTAAATACACCTCAAGTCAATCATATTAAGACTGTATAAGATCACACATACGAATCCAGTCTGTCAAACAAGCACTCTGATTTATTTTTGAAGCACTTTACATCATCATAGGGTTATCCACTCTCGTATACTCAAGGAAGTCAGGTTTTACTAACCTCGAGCTCCCTTCAAAACAAATATATTTGGTGCTTAGAAAAGTGGTGCGCATTCTATATAATATCAAAATTATTTTAAGGACATATATCAAAGTTATAATGATTAATTTAAATACATACAAACATCAAGAAAAATATTGTTGTACTGATGGAGATCAATGGCAAAGTCATAATTCCATCAATATATGTACAAGTATTGATGGCTTATTAATTGTAGATAAAACCTTGTGTGCACGTACGAGGGAGATTAGAAATTAATTCTTAACCACATTTACCAAAACTCAACTTGTTTGAGTAAACTATTAAATCAAAAAATCTCTTCAAGTTGACAATCTCAATGTGCCAAATTAAAATGCCCTCTGAGCCCCTCAGATGATGCAAAAAACATTCGACTGAAATAAAAGACAAATGAACCACTAAAACCATCATAAGAGTATCACAAGCTCAAATATAACTAGGCACAACAGCGAAAAATAAAAAAGATCCAGTATCATAACAAAATGATTAAGAGACTATAAATATAAAATAAATTAAAGTAAATTAGAACACTAATCACAAAATTTAAAAGTAGTTATTTGTTGATAATTATAAAGCTTATTTCTAACAATTTCTAAATAAAAAATTAATGGTTGATTTGGAGCAATCAAACCTAAGGTCAACTAGTGGTCAAATTACAATTACACCTCCTGAGATTTGACGTAATTACAATTTAACCCATGATTATTGACAAATTACAATAACACCCCTAAAGTATTAAGGAGTATAGTTCCATGCAATGTTTTGAAACCCAACCCAGACCGGCCAGTTCGACCGGTCGGACCGCCACCCGGGCCAGAAAATGGCTCAGTCAGATCCTCAAAACCGAAAGGCCTTCAAAATCGGTGTATTTTGATAGAACCGGTTGACCCGGCGGTTCAACCGGTGACCCAGTCGAACCGATGCCGGATCAATAAAACCGGTCGGGTCTCATTACACTATAAATTAAACCCCACACCAATCAAATCCTAGTTTTTTTTTTCTCTCCCGTTACTATTGTTATATAAACTAATCGTAGAGGATATAATTGTTATATGCTAATTACTTTAATTCACCAAATCCCTTTAATTAAAAATTCGCTTACACTAATTATTTTTACTAAATAAAATACATTAGAACAATACGACATTATATTGTTAATAGATACTAAACTGACACATTACATTGCAAAAAGTAATACAAGTTGATAGAACATGTAAATTGCTAGTTTTATTAACGGTCAGTGTCAATCATTTGTGCACAAGTTTTGTTTTGTTTTTGTTTTCATTTTTATGTCATTTTTTTCTAATAATCTCTTTAAATACAATTCTCTTTACCATATTTCAAACCTTTAATATTAGAAGGAAGCGTATTTCAATTGAGAAATATATGAATGTGTATGTTGAAAAGTTAAAACTATATTCTTTGAATTTTTTTGTTTAAAATAATAATTTTAAACAAGAAAAATGCTTGATTTTTTTTTATATATTAAATATCATTTATGACATCATCAGTTCGACCGCAATTAACCCGATGGTCGGACCAATGACCCTTAACCAGTTGATTTTCCGGCTTGATTAACGGTCCGGATTTTGAGACATTGGTTGCATGAACAATACATGAAGCACAAGAATTCAAGGCCAAATAAAAGAGCACACATAATAATATCAAAATTTACATAGTTGAAAAAAAGCAAGCAGATTTTCAAACTGGAGTGCTTAAGGGTTAATACATTATATTCAATACTGATAAATTCAAAATGATAAAGGCTTAATTGCAATAAAATTCTGGCCCATTTTCACGATACTTCATGTGGTATGAAAAATACACGTGATTTTTTGTTTCCAATACCAGGGAGGTACTTGCAACACAGGACTAAAAATTAGGGGGGTCCTTGTAATTTGTTCATACCATAGGGGGTTTGTGAGAGCAGGTTGAATCTTAGGGGGGTTTTTTGTAGTCAACCATAATAATAATATGGCTTCCTATCTTCCGAACATGGATTTAATCCACCAAATGCCCTTAGTGTCCTTTGGGGTGTCGTCACTCTCTGGTGGAGTATCAGAATGTGGTGTTTTTGTCAGCTTGCTCACATCATATCCCTCATCTTTAGCCTTCTCTACAAGCTCATTGTAAATCTTCTCATCGAGATGGGGCTGCCTGCTCAGAATCTGTAGACGAAACCAAGTCGAAAAATTATAAAGCAATTTGTGTGCGAAATGAAGTGAAGACAAAGCACAAACTACATTTGCTAATAACAACTAACGATCAAAGATCTACATATTTTAACGGGATAATTACACTTGGATCCCCTAGGTTGGTTGTAAATACACTAGACCCCTGATGTTTCATGCCTTCAACATTTATCTTGCAATCCAACATTTCTCTTGCAATTAGGTCCTCCAGATTATACACAATCATAGAAACCACTCTTACTGTCAGCTTTGCAAGGGTTGGCTTTTCTGATCATGCAAACCACAAGGGGTCCAAGTTTATTTAGATCCAACCTCAAGGAGTGTAGGTATAATTATCCTTATTTTTACTTGGTAAGTAAAATGGCATATAACCAACTCATCATGTCTTTCGCCCCGTACCTGAATAGAACTTATTTGAGTCAAGCTTCTTAAAATTTTTAGGTTTAAGCCCAAGTTCATTCCAAAACTTTTGAACTCAAGCTCGAGCCTATTCAACATTACAAAAACATATAAAAATAATATTTATTATTGGACAAGCATATATCCCAAAATTGAATTACTATAACAAATAAGTTCACCTATACTAAATTAATAGCACTTTGAGGATCAAGCTCGTACAACTTGTATAATTCAGATATTTTAAATACATCAGTATTTCTAATTATTTCTAACAGTATAGTTGTTATAGCATAATAACACTTTCATGAAAGAATGCAATTTCATCAGATATTATTGGTAGTATAAATTCATTGTACCTATCCTATCATGTTAATACTATAATCATTGTTTACAGTATATCTTAAAACACAAAAATAAAAGTAAAAGCTCACGAGTCCACTCGCAAGCTCTTGTCAACACTTGTTTTTTTCCCGCTAAAGCGAAAAATCTCAAGCTGAACGAGCTTGACTAGAGCCAAAGGAAGAAAAAGTAAAAGGTTGAAGAAGTGCCCCAAAAAGGAGGAGTTAATGTTTGTAGTTCA
The DNA here is from genome assembly GCA_026212405.1 of Petrea volubilis. NCBI lineage: Eukaryota > Viridiplantae > Streptophyta > Magnoliopsida > Lamiales > Verbenaceae > Petrea > Petrea volubilis. Next base: position 24,926,753 of record CM047870.1, read on the forward strand.
AAGACTCACCACTTTTTTATTAAATACTTGGACCAACTTGCTATGGTTTATTGTTGGCAATAATAAAAAAACACATTGGCAATTGAAGACAAGGTCGCCCACAATGAACTACCACCATTAACTCGTCCTCTGCCAACACTTCTTCAACCTTTTGTTTCCATTTTTCAATCGCTCAGCTCATCTTACACCCCTACTTGATAACGTATTCACAAAGCTCTTCACAAACTAAAATCCATCAAGAATCACCAGCAATCAAAGCACATAAACACACCAACAACAAGAACACCAATAACAAGAAAAGCAACTAAAAATTTTCCCAAAAAAACTACAAATTCGACAATGTCCACACATCAAAACAAACCCAAAACAACAACACAACAAATTCACAAGGAAGATCCGGAGAAACATACCCAGAGATACCTCCTGGTGGGCTGCCCAATCAAAGCATGCTGATAATCCTGATCAATGTACATAACCCAATAGTCCCCGGTCACTGGAAACACAGGCAGAAAAGGGGGCACGTAGAATCTCACTTTAAGCTTGGCCTCATCACTCTGTGGATCAGCCCTATAAGCAGTGCCCTCAATGAAACCCCTCTTCCCATCGCTCCAGGTCTCGTTCAAAACGCTCACAGTGCCGTCGTCGGGGTTGAGAGCGTAAGTCGCCCTCGTGTCCACGCCGTTCCTAGGCTGAAATCGCGACGGGAACGACGCGATTTCGTACCAGCGACCCATGTACCGCTCGATATCCAAACCCTTCACCACTTCCATATTCTCTTCCATTTTTGAAAACCCAAATTGACACCAAGATTGAAACTTGATTTTTTTTGAGGGGATTTATATTTTTGGGTTTCTTGATTTGAGGGGTTTTGGGGGTTGTGGGTTAGGGTTTATAGATGGTGAAAATTCTTGGGCGCTACTCCAAGAAAACTCAAATGCGACTGCAATGCCAAACGTGAACCATCGGAACAACAAAAAAATCAAAGGAGTAAAAAGGAAAGATTGTGATGTTAAACGTGGACGCTTGAAAGCCACATGCTTAGGCGTACAACCGTATACCATGCCCAGAATAACTGGAAACGCTAATTAATATGGCCATTACCATGTATCTATACGCTCCAGTAAATTTGGAGCACTTCTAATTTTTTAAATTAACCAGTGAATATTGATAATGACTTATTAGATGAAAAAAAAAAATTAAAATTCAATTAGTAAAATTATTGCATTAGGAATAACTTCAAACTTTTATAAAGATAGAAATATAATGGAATTTTGGGACAAGCCAATAATAAACAAAATAATATATAATGACTCAAATGTTAAGTCAAATTAACACTTATTTATGCATGATCTTGATAAAAAAAAAATTATAATACAACTTATAGAATTAGAACTACACATTCTTTATAAATTTTGTTGAATGTGGTTAAAAAAGATAAAAAAAAAAAAAGAAAGAAATATCGAATAGAATTTATGAAAAATAACAAACAAAAAACCATCTCATTTTTTGTATTATTATTATTATTATTATTATTATTATTACAATTTTTCTTGATTTCCATTAATTAAAATAAATCCCAATTTCTTGCCATTGACATCACAACTAAAAATCTTCAACAAAATATCGAACTACCTATATTTTTGTCTTTTAAAAAAAATTCAAACCCTAATCCCTTTTTAATTAAATCATAATTGATAATAATTAATGCACCATCTCAAACTTTTCAAATATGATTAATCCAATCAATGCTATCAATCAATAGTAAATATCTACATGGTTTTATTCTTGTCCTAATTATATATTAATTTATACTCTTTTTAGGACGTTTTCTGCTAATATTTTACTTTTTAATATTTTGTTTTGCCATGATTTCTTGTTAATTTCCTTACTAATTATTTTTTTTCTAATAAATAATTAGTTTGCATATAAAATTAAAAATTATTATAGAAAATATATTAAATTTACTTCTTCTATTCTAGTATGTGTGTTTCTTTAGATAATTTAAATGTTCATTATAACTATGATGAGTGATTTAAATTGATAAGAAATAACAAGGCTTATTTAAATTTCAAATTCGAATATATTTTATATTTGTAAAATATAAAATTTCATAAGATTTAAACACTTGACACAATTTATACTAAGTAATTTAAAATAATTAAGTAAGACTGACAACAAGCTTGTAATTTAACCTTATTTGATTATATAATATACTATTTTCATAATTCAAAACTATACTGAATAACTAATTAATTATTAATAAATATGTTTAATTAATTGACATATAGAAAAAATAAAACATATTGTTGACACTTGTCATAAAATTACGCCTCCATTTGTCATAAATTTTGACTAACTATTGCATTAGATATAGTAATAGATATAGATACATATTGCACCTATAAAATATCAAAACATTATTATTTATCTTCGAGTTAATTGCAACCCACTCCCTGTCTTATTTATAATTAGCACCATAAACTCTGTTGAAAATTAATTAACATAAAACACTGTGAATTTTTTAATATGCTCAGTGCTCACTGCCCCTTTCAGTTAAAATAGAAAAAAAATAGAAAATCAGGGGAAAAAATAAGGAAAAAAATATAAATAAAAAGCAAGGGCAGAAAAATACTTTTAGAGGCCGAAACACATTTATTTTCTCGACCAAGGCGCGTGACAGACACCGGAGTACATCTTGTAGGATCTTCTATGCACGTTACACGATTAACAAGTCCTTTATGTTGATTAATTTCGACAGGATTTGGGGTGTTGATTAGATACTTACATATCGAGCATACTCAACGTTGAGTATAAAATAAAAGTAAAATATACTTTAATTAAATAATTTTATTTGTATAATATAAATTTTATTTTTTATTAAATTATTTGTGTAAATACACATTTTGCTCTGTTATTATTTATACTATCCTTTTAATTTTCTATAATATATATTATTAAATTTATGAAAAGTTAAAAATTAATTTTAAATAAAATTGTTTATTGATTAAAAATAAATAAAAATACAAAGTAAAAAATTTGAAGAAAAAAGAGAGAGATGTGAGAGGGAAGAGGGGAAAGAGGTAGCAATAGGAAATAAAAAAAAAATACATTGTTACATAGAATCAAAATGATAAAGAAGAGAATAGAGTAGCTAAAGAGTATTTTAAAAACGCTACAATTACACACAAAAAAACAAAAGTCAAATCCCCTACTATGGATAACAAGGGAGTCGGTTCCAATTATCTTCTAAACCACAAAAAGCTCTCAAAAGAAGAATAAAACAAGTATGCCGATTCGCTAGGAGATAGAACGAGAGCAAAAAAAAAAAGGCATCTACATACGAGATAGTCGAAGACTCGGAGGATAGAGAAGAAAAATCAATCTATCTACCTTCAGAATCTTCGACGACTTCGCTTGTAGACGAGCTATAGTGATACAGTACTGTGGTACCATGTTAGAAGAAGAGAATCTATTTGATTATCGTGTGTAAATCTATACAAAAGAATCCTTTATATACAAGGAGAGTTAGGGAAAACCAGGAAAAATATTATCTACAAAATCAATCCCATAAACATGTTGATTTGCCCTAGATATGATGCCAAAATTTCTTCTAGAAAATCCCATAATTATGGCAATCATAATATTGCATATATTCTACTAACGTCTTAACATTAATTTTATACTACCAAAATTTAAGCAAAATTTGTACAAAAAAATAAGTAAAATTTTATTTTGTTTTTATTTTTGACAAACATCATGTGGCCGAGTTGTTAGTTGTTCATTGAATCTCATAAATTCAAATCGCTTAAAAATAACTGTAAAGCTAACCCAATTTATGACTTATCACATATTTAATGTCCATCCAGTTTTAACATGCAGGTTTTACAACTTCTTTTCAATTACTACTTTTTCTTTTTTTTTTTTCTCCCCCTTTTTTAAACCTGCAGATGGGATATGGGCGTGGTTGGGTTTTTGTTGGGTTCGGGCTACTTGGGTCGGGAACCCGAAATCCAATTTTTCTCTTTTTTTTTTTTTTCTTTGTTTTTAATGACATGAGAAAAAAGTCTTCAAATTTGGGTAGGGGAAATGATCCAAATAAGGGAAGGAGATAAAATTTGGGTACCCAACTTGTACTTTGGGTTATTAGTTTTTTTTAATACCCGACTCAAAATATCTATGAGTTTGAATATCCGGCCCAAATGCCGACCCCTCATTACAAGAAAAAATAATATTATTGACAATATTTAAAATGACAATACAAAAGTTACCACCAATACTTGTATTAAATGACAATATCTTTTATTTATCATTGATAATTAGTGATACACGTATAGTGATAACTTGGTTAAAACAAAATTGTCATTAAAATTTTGTGACAAGATTCAAGTGTAAATTGTTACAATCCTCTCCCCCTTTCCCCTTGAGTGAGTGTGTGCGTTTGTATGGGGGTGTCTTTTCGGTTGACATCTGTAGGGTGTCCCGAGTTGATTGTAATCGGAAAAAAAAATATATAAATTATAAAAAAAAAATTAAGTGTCAAACGGGCTGAGCCGATCCACTAGCCTGGTGACCCAGTCCGTCCAAGCCCAACCCATGAACCATATGAGGAGGTTTGGGCCTGTTTATGGGTGTTTTACACAGGCCCCAATTGGGTTTGTTGTTGCAAGCCTGACCCAGTTTATGTTTAGAATCATTTTCTTGACCTAATCCATTGATTTCTCTTATTATTATTATTATTAATAAATTGTTAAAAAAATATATTATTTCATTATGTAATATTTTTATTTTCATAAGTAACTAATTAACAAAAATAAATTTAAATATCCTTCGTTAAAGAAAAAATAAATTTAAATATTGAATCAAGTAGAATCAATTTGATAAAACTCAAAAAAGATATAGAATATAAATAATTGTTCAAGAAAATATAAATTTAAAAGTAGCTTGTTTTAGAGAAAAAAAAAAGAAGCACAGGCCCACCAAGTCCAGCTCATAAAATTCCCAGTCCAATCCAACTCATCATAGTTTTGGCTCATTGGCCGAGTTGGGCCCTTCCTCCCCACTTCAAGCCAGGCCCAAGCCCTCAAGATGGTCTCGGGCCATACTGGCCTGCTATGGTAATGGGCTTTATGGGCTTGGGCCTGGCCAGCCCAATCGATGCTTTTGGTTACTAATTATCAATTTAGAATTATATTGTCATCCTTTTATATTTTGTTGTTACTATTGATATTGTGAAAATATAAATTTATTGTCACTAAATATATATAATTAATAATAATTTTTTTTTTATCATCATTCGTTATATTGTCATAATTCTATTCATTTTCTTTCAGTGTTTACCTGCGGATGAGATTAACGAGCTTGACGAACTGAGGGGACCAACTACGAAATAGAGATTCGTGAGAGAAATAGAAGACTTGATTCGTGAGACTTGTTATAAGATTATGCCCAAATTCAATTATGAATATTTGAATATTTGTGTCCTAATTATAAATACTCGAGTGTCTTATTCGATTACAATTATTGACGTCCAATTACAGTTGATTGGGTATTAAATTTGTGGATATGTATTTTTGTGAATGAAATGTATTTTATTTATTATATATTTTTTTAGAAAAACTTATATATATACATATATATATATATATATATGTGTGTGTGTGTGTGTATTCATGCATATCACAAGGTTCTATTAATAACACCTAAAGTTCATATATCTTTATTCATTTTTTTACATCTTTGTAAGTTACAAAGATATAACATCCATTAAAAATTTATGTATATTATTTGAAACAATAATTTATTATTTATTATTCACATAATATGAATTATTTATGTTTTATTCAATTCTATATATCTTATAATATTTTAAATTTAATGCATATAATTATTAAAAATATGATTTTTAAAGAAGTATTAAGCACGAGATAAATTTTATAGAATTATATCAATTAATTTTTAAAACCAAATAAAAACACATAAAAATTTTAATAGAGAATATATGTTATTTTTTTCAAACTATTATTTATTAGATATAAGTAATGGATATAAATAAATCACAAATAATCGAATTAGGCCTGTCCATTGGTAGGGTCGTTTTATCCTACTCAGTTCTGTTTCCTTCTCTACCCGTACCTTGAAATTTTAAAATGTACCCATATCTTATCCAAACTCATACCAATACTAATGTAAATTATAAATAATCGAATTGGGTTTGTCAATTGGTATGTTTTATCCTACTCAGACCCATTCTTTCTCTATCTGTACCATAAAATTTTAAAATCTATCCATATCCTATCTAAACTCATATTGACACTACGGTATGGATTAAGGTAGGGTCTTATCCGTTCACACTCATTGGATAATGATACCAAACGAGTATTCTTATTATCACTTTAATATGTTAGTTTTAATTTGCAAATTTATTGGTTCCAATCCCCAAATTTCCAAATTTGTGTGTGTGTGTGTGTGTGTTTGTATGTATGTGGGCAATATATAAATAATATATTATATATATATTTATTTTATAATTTTTATTTACATATTTATTTATATATTATATATTTTTTTGTATATTTAAATAATTTTTATTTAAATATTATTTAAAATTTTCAAAATAATCGATTTTTTTATTTTTTGGACTGCTCATTTTTAACTTAATATCCATACATTCCTTTTATAAATATGAACATTTATGATAAATTTATAACAAAATTATATTAAGATAAAATTAAATAATAATCAATAATAAGTCATTTACTGATCAATTTGTGATGAATTATTTCGGCAATGGATAAGGTATTTTATAGTAAAATGATATAACTGCTAAGTTATCCCCAAATAATGGATGTTTATTCAATAAAAAAATAGAATAAAAAAAGAAAATACATACACGCACACACACATGCAGAAGAACGTCTTCGGGGGGGGGGGGGGGGGGGATGGTTAGGTAGGGTTTAGGCCTAGAATCTAAAAATAGAGTAGACCCAATGAATGAATCTCTTTTTAAATCGGATAGGGTAGAGTATAAAGTTTTCTATTTTGGGTTAGGGTTCGGGTAGGGCATTACCCTACCCATTAACAACTCCAAATCAAATATAAAAATAGTTATTATTCATACATGTTTTTAAGAAAATATTGTCGGGAATATGCATCCAATTAGTCCCGTCCCACGATATCATTGTTAAGAATTAACTTTATTTAAATTGTCCAAATTTCATTTTATCATCACAATTCTTTATCCCTCTTTTTCTACTTCTCTATACATCTTCTTCTTTAGCTTTCTTTATTTATTTCTTAAGCTATTTGTTTTTTTGCTTTTGCACAACTTCGTATATTTTTTCATTTACAAGTACATATTAATAAAATCTTATCTAAGATCAACAATGTCTCAAGAAAGATTAAATGGATTAGCTATATTGTCAATTAATACAGAAATGTTAGAAGAAATTGATCATAAAGATTTAATTAATAATTTTGCATCTCAAAAACTACGATTAAAGTAATATTGTGTATTCTCATATATTGAATAATATATAATTTTTCATATTGCAATTTATTTTAGTTATTAATATTTCTTTTATTAACAATGTATAACCATACGCTTTGAAGATAGTGATAAATCAAAGGTCTTATTTTCAATTTTTGTTTTAAGCCTTAATAAAAACTTGAAAAAAAAATAACATAAAGAAAATCGAAGGAGTTAACTCCGACTATTTTGACAAATATTTCAATACAAAGCTCCAGAAATCTTGACGGGTGAAAAAATAAATTGTACAAAAATAAAAAAAACCCCACCCCGAATGAAAATACTTGTTTAGATTAACACATTGTAAAGAAATGCTTGGAAGCATAATAGATCAAACCAGCGAGAGAAAGGGTAGCCGTTTTCACACACACACACACACACACAAAGCTGCATATATTGAAGTAAAAGTGAGGGGGAACATGCGTAATCAGCCATGAAAAAGCAACGGCAGTGACATAATTGCATGTACTAGTAAAGACCCAGGTTTAACAAACCAACGGATTTTGGTTGTTGTCATGAGATGAGACCATTGTTAAGCGTTAACCCTCGAAAAACACAGGCCTTGCGAGTTAACTCTTGTTTAAACAACTTGATATCACTATAAATAAATAAATAATTAAATTAGTGACAATATAACAAGTAATAATAAACTCGATGTAAAACTAGGGGTATATGCCTCAAATTGGGAAAAAGAAAAGAAAAATTGTTCTGGTCATGAATGCAAGTTCAGTTACTTACGCAATTGATTGTATCAGTTTCTTGATCAGAGCATATAACCTTTAGATTTTGTTTGGAATAAGGATTTTGGTGAGAAAAAATAGAAAGAAAATAAAAATGATCAAAAATAAAAGCAAAGGGTTCTGTCATTTGAAGTAAAGAAAAAACTTTGAGATAAATCCACTTTTAGTCCCATAAGATAGAGGTCGTGCCACATTTAGTCCCATAAGATATTTAATTCCAAAGTTAGTCCTATAAGATTCGAATTGGGACAATTTTAGTCCTACCGACAACTGACTTCAATTTTTAGGCAAAAAAAGTTGATGTGGCAAGCGGAATTGATGATATGGCCATTTAATTGATGACATCGTGTAACTTGATGGTGAGATAGAGTGAATAGATGAATTTACTATACATTTTGGAGAGAGTTAGACACTTAAATCCATAAAATAATATAAAATTTAAATTAAGAATTATTATATAATGACATTAACATATAATAAATAGATAAAATAAAAATTATTTTATTTTTTCAATTTAAAAAATTAAAAATAACCTCAATCCTATCTTCTTCCCCAAAAGGCCAAAACCCTAGCCCCCACCCTTCCCCCCTTCCTCCCCGGGTCCCGTGGCCCTTCTTCCCTCATTCCTTCACCCCCTCAATCTCGCTCTCCCCTTATCGATGTCTTGGTGGTGGTGAGAGGGAGAGAGGGCTAGAGAGATGAAATCAATCTCTTTATAGCAGTGAGACATCAGGGAGAGGGGGTGGGGGAGAGAGAGAGAGAGAGAGAGAAATCAATCTCTTTGTGGCAGTGAGAGAGGGGGAGAGGAAGAGAGAGAGATTGAGGGGGTGAGGAAGGAGGGAGGCGCGGGGCATGGTGGTGGCAGCGATTGGGAGGGCGGGGGCGGGTGGCTAGTGTTTGGCAATGCTTGGTTGTAGGGGGGTGAGAGAGAGAGAGGGTGAGGGAGGAGGGAACGGGGGATAGCGGGTGGAGGAAGGAGAAAGGCAGGTAGAGTGGTGGTGCAACATGGTGGTGGTGGCGATTTGGGGGGCAGGGGTGGGTGGCTAGCCACTGGCAGCTTGTATTTTTGGGGTCGGGGGGTGGGGTGCGGGAGCTAGGGTTTTGGGTTGGGAAAGAAGATGATGAGTTGGGAGTTATTTTGTAATTTTGAATGAAATATAAAATAACTTAAAAATATTTCAGCAAAGAGAGTAGAGGAACAAACGTTTTCTCAAAAAATCCTACACCTCTTGATTTCCCATTTGTTTTGGTGGTTTCATCGGCGTTCAAACTTTGACGACGAGACGCTCAACGACAGGAAGGCCATCCACTAGTACTAGCACTAGATTGGGGTGTCGATTTTCAACATAAAGGGAAGTTCATCATTCTCATGCAATATGCCTATAGGGGTTTTTGTATTTTTTTTTTCCTTATTTTCTGAAAATCTTTGTTTAATCATTTATTTGTGACGATATCCTTTTTTCGAAGTTTGACAGTGTTATGTGTTCGATTTCTTGCCCTAGTTTTTGAAAATTTAGGGCTTTTTTTGTTTTTTTATGTGAATATGTGATGGTTTCTTGCATTTGTGATGTAATGACATTATTTTTGTTGTTGTGGTGTGAAATTTTTTAGCAAAACCTCAAAATTTTAGACTCCAAGTTTTCCGTATTTCTATCCAAACTTTGTTCATGAAACTTCTATACTAGATTTTTTTGTGTTGTTTTATTGTGCTTGTTTTCTTTTTTGTTTTGTTGTTTTTTTCTTTTTTGTTTGGTTGGTTTTTTTTTCCTACGTTATTTTGTTGTTTTTTTCGTTGTTGTTGTTTTGTTTCTACCCTAATTATGTTTTTTTCTTCGTTGTTTGGTTGCTTTTTGGTATGTCATGGATAAATGTTTTGTATAGTGGTTCCTTATGGTAAAAAATGTGAGGAATTACATAACATTGATAGTGATATGTATAATTATAAAGATTTCATTGAGGATGTGAAAAATATGTTTAACTTAGGACAAGATGATATGATTAATATGACTGGTAGTGTGTATGGATCTAATGAAATTAAGAATGTTAGTGTGTAATGATTTTGATGTATTGGTTATATTTGATCGGAATAGTATGTATGATAAATTTGATGTGTACGTTGAGAATATAAGTGGTGATGGAAATGATGATGGGAGCAGTGATGGGGAGTTTAGTTTGAGGCAAGGAAGTGATGGTGGGGAGGGGGTTTAGTGTGGAGGGAGGAGGAAGTGAGGAATTTGTAGGCGGTGATAGTGAGGGGGAGGGGGGGAGTGAGGGATTAATGGGCAGTGATGGTGAGGGGGATAGTAAGGAGGTAGTGGGCAGTGATGGAATAGATCCATCTTACCAACTTCTTCATGAAGACCATCATATATTGTCTGATCATCACATTGATGATCACTGTGAAATCATTAATGAATCAGACGATGAGTTGCCAAATGATCCAATTAAAGGTTTGTTAATAAGGGATGAACTTGTATTGTATTATGAAGAGGGAGGTGTTAAAAAAATTATAACTTAAAGAGAGGTTGTCTTTTGAGCATGTTTATGAGTTTAAGGAGAAGCTAGAAGAGTTTGTTATTCAAGAAGGGTTTTCAATGGTGAGGGAAAAAAAATGAGAAGACTAAGGTCACTTTATGTGTGTGGGTATACACGTTGTTCTTGGAGAATACATGCATCAATTATGAGTACTGGTGTCAATTTTAAAATTAAAACATACAATAACATGCATACATGTGTGAGAAAAGACACTAAAAACGATGTTAGTGCTAAATGGATGGCTTTTAAGTTAGTTGGTGTTTTGAGGGAAAATGCAGACATGAAGATCAAAGAGATTAGGAGTGAATTGGGTATGTTTGGTATAGATCCTCCTTACATGCGAATCTATAGGGCTTCAAAATTGCTATGGAAAGTGTAGAAGGAAGCCATAATGAGTCATATAGTCTTCTTCCTTATTATAAAAGATGGTTTTAATAACCAATGAGGATAGCTTAGTAACTTTACAGTGTGAATTTGATGAGGATGAGGATGAGTGGCCTAGTTTAAATGCTACACCCTCCTTTAAGAGGTTGTTCTTATGATTGAAGGCACTCAGAGATGGTTTTGTTGAATGTTGTATCACTTTTCTAGGTTTTGAAGGTTGTCACCTCAAGGGGCTTATGGGTGAGTATTATTGTGTATAGTAAGGATGGATGCAGACAATAGGTTATTTCATTTAGCTTGTGTAGTGGTTGAATTAGAATGCAACTAAAGTTAGCGGTTTTTTTTTCAAGAATTGTCCATCGTGGTGGGAGGCTTCTTTATTGATGCACCTTGGACCTTTATGTCAGATAGACAAAGGTAAATTTATATTAACACTTAATATTTTGTCAAATTATTTCATTTTGTGACTGTAAATCTATATGAACACTAATATGCTATTTCTTTCTCATTGATAGCAGAGTCTGGTAGAGGCAATTAATGAAATAGTGCCTCATGCTCATCATAGAAGATATCCAAGGCATCTTTGCTAATTTCAGACTCTACTATTCTGGTGCAGCCTCTAGGGCATGAACATCAGAGACTACAACTTTGCTACGGAAAAATTTAGACAACACAATCAATCTGCTTTTGATTAGTTGCCCAACACACCTGCTAATCAATGGTCTAGGCATGCTTTTGGGATACACATTAAAAATGATATCAAAAATAACATTTTTGAGTCTTTTAATGCTTGGGTGGGTGATTTGAAATCCATTGTAACTCTCATGGATAGCATAAGATCTAACATTATGGACTTGATTCAAAGGAGGGCATCTTTAGCAAAAGATTGGAATATAACACCATATACACTAAAAGTATTAAATGATTTGAGAAAAAGAGTAGGAAATGTCATCTAAAAGTGGCTGGTAAAGGCATGTATGAAGTGAAGGACAATGGAATGCCTTTTGTAGTTGATGTATTGGTTATGTCGTGCATTTGTGGGGTTTGGGGGCTAATGGGGATTCCTTGTAAATATGTTGTTACTGCCATCAATTATAGGAGATCCAAATTAGAAGATTTTGTCCGCCTAACATTCTCCACAGATAATTACAAAAAGGCCTAAACTAGGATAATATATCTTATTCCGGATCAAAGTTTCTAGCCTAAAGATTTGGATGTGCAACCCACAAACTTGAAACCTCCATTGAGAAGAAGGCTTCCAGGAAGGCCTAAAAAATCAAGGAGAAATGGAGCTCGGAGAACCTGCTCCATCAACTAGATCAGGGTCAGTTTGGTGTAAAAAATGCAATAGATTTGGTCAAAATAACAGGACTTATGACAAGGTGTATTTAGGCCCTTTTTGAATTTATGATCAATGTTATTGTGTTGTTTTTTTTTTCTTTATTGTTTTTTTTAACTTTTTTTTCTTTGGTAACAAAGCTGATGGCAGACAATTTGCACCAAGGCAGTCAAGCAAGAGGAATGGACCACCACAAACTAGTGAAACATCAAAGACAAAGAGCCCTACCCAACCAGACCAAGAAAGAGGGAAACAATAAATAGAGGTGTGTTACATTTATTACTAAATGTTTATCATGAGAAGTATGCTAATAAATGATTGATTTTTATTTTTATTATTATTATTTTTTGTAGAATGAGAGAATGCTATCCGCACGAAGAAGTGTGAGGACTGCCAACTCAGAAGTTCCTTCTACTTCCGTGGTATAACTTTAAAATCTTTAAATTTAAGTTATTATGAATAATATTTATTTTTTTCTTATGCTGTCACAATCAAAATGCAACGAACAAAAAAATGAAAAATAAAAGCATTGCATCGAGGCTTAAAGGGGGGAATGGATACAAGAAGAAATAGTAGGAGAGCATCTTGGGTGGCAAGATGCAAGATTCTTGGAATAGATAAATGCAAAGACAGGACTATCTCAGAACCTATTTTGGTGACATCCAATACGCAGGGAGATATGCTCCAAGAAACTACATGACGGACCTTCATCTTCAGCCCCTTCGCCCGATGGACATATCTGAACTGCTTTTATGGATGATTTTTTTGACTTGTTTTTGTCGCTGTTATGGTGGATCTATGAACAATTGGTTTTATGTAATTAAGGTGCAGGTGCTTGTTTGCCGATGCCTTTTGGAATTGATTTGGTGCTTGTTAGGATGCTTTACGTACTTAAGGTGCTTGTTATGATGCTTTTGAACATATGTGAAGAAATTAGGTGTTGTGATGAATAATTATGATGGCCATTTAAAATTGGTCACAAATTATTTTGTGATGTTATTTTCTTAACATTTTGTTTGTTATAAGTGACTATTATGGTATTTGAAGGATATGCATAATAATACAGGCACAAATTGGCAAATATGGCTTAAAAATTGACTTGTGAAGTTACCATGCATGCTAAAAACACTACAACAAAATACTGTATTTTCGGCCAGATTTTCGGCGGATTTTCGGCGAAAGATTTAATTTTCGGCGGATCGCGTCTGCCGAAAAATCCTTCGTCGCTATATAATTTTCAGCGGAATTTTCGGCGGAAATATTTAGAGATTAAAAAAAATAAATAATAATTATTTTCGGCGGAATTTCGGCAGAAATTCCGCCGAAAATTAAAAAAAAATTTAAAAAAATAATTATTATTTTCGGCGGAATTTCGGCCAAAATTCCGCCGAAAATTAATAATTTTTTTCTAAAAAATAATAATTATTTTTGGCGGAATTTTGGTCGAAATTTCGCCGAAAATAATTATTATTTTAAAAAAAATTATTAATTTTCGGCGGAATTTCGGCCACAATTCCGCCGAAAATAATTATTATTTTTTTAAAAAAATTTATTATTCTCCGCCCCAAATTATTAATAAATCTTAATTTCGAAATAAAATATTATCTTGTCCCTAAAATTGGGGTTTTTTTGTAAATATTCAAATTAATTATATTTTTCTTCATTTTTATAAAAAATATATTTGAAATATTATAATAATAACATAATTTAATTTTTACAAGTAAATATCATATCAAATATATTAAAACCTACATATAGATTCATAAACTACATAAAATTTATTCAAATACATAGAAAAACATAATCAGTCGAATATTTTTTGCTATACATAAATTACGAAGTTAGTTTGTAGCCAAGTACATACTAATCACAGTCTTCCTCATTAGACTCATCTTCATCATCGGCGACATGCTGAGCCGGCGGAGGGGCATAAGTCGGTTGCTGTGAGCCGCTTGCTTTGTTCTGCGAAATCATCGATATCACCTGATGCATCATTTCCATGATTTGTGAGTTTTGTTGGGTAAGGTGATCGACTCGATTCTCTAACTGCAACACTGCGGGGTCGGAGTGGCTCGACGAACTACCGGGCGAAGAAAAACTATATTACCGAGGTGTCGATGTTGTTTCATAATTTTGCCCGTACTTTCGGCCCTTCTTGGTAGGCTCCGCAGCAGCCTGATCAAACAACTCGTTCATGCTTTCTTGAGTTGAGGGATCAGATAAGTCGACGTCCTGCATATCCGGACGATTCTGAACCAAATTTTGAAAATTATCCTGCAATTGTAAATAGGTCAATGTTAGCAATTTGAACCAAAAAATTAATTACGTTAAATAAATCTAACTTACATGAACTTGTTGTGGGGTCGGGTGAACCCATGTTCCTGCTTTTTTATCCGGTCCCTTATCTTGTTTCCTCAAGTAACAATCTTGAAGGACCTCACTTTTAAGAGCAGGCCTCTTTAACCTCCCCTCCTACAAGAACCAGATCAAATTAAAAGAAAAAATAAACTCTTTTATTATACGTTAAATAACTAATACGAAAAGGTACCTACCAAGTCCATCCGACGCTCAACTATCGACTTGGCCCCACCGCCATACAACGAACCTCCACCAACGTTCCTATTTATCCTGTTCTGCTCACTCTTCTTTTTCCATGCAGGCGTGCCCCAATACGCAGTGAACTCTTGAAATATTGGTTCGAGGAGCCACAGTGGTCGACCTTCCCCAATCGCAATCATTTTTCTAATATTGCGATACATGTCAACCATTTTTTTGGCCGCACGATTGTCAAAAGCTATCTTCATATGCCCCGTCTCCTCCGGCCTAAAACAAACATATTTCTAACAAAAAACAAATAATACTTTATCACTCACATATGTTAAAAATTAATGAAATACTCAAATATAAATGGAATATACGCAGCCATCAAAATTAATGCTTATACAATATTAGTTACTTTACCTGCCATTTACCGAACCATCGCAATCGAACATTTTCAGGAACCTTGCCATAAGTAAAGTATGGTCTGTCCATCTGGCTCTTTATGACATTCCCAATGTGCACACCACCACCTTTGCCAGGATAAAAACTACATGGGATATCAAAATTTATTGTTACACATGTACGACTTATTATTATTTCTATTTTTGGTACTACATATAAAAATTTAAAAATTAACTAACCGATTCGATCCAATTGGTGTCACCGTAATTTTACTATTCGGTGCAGGTGGAGGTGTAGGCATCGGGTACGTGTCCTGAATTCCTTCGATCTCGGCCTGCGTAAGCTCGTCAGCCTCAGGCTGTGGTTGTTGCTGTGGTAGCGGCGGGCTAGGAATATGCGATGTAACAGGAGGACTATGCCCACTAGGTATTGAAGGAGTAGGCATAAACTGCATCGGAATATCTGGTGGTGGACTGTGGCCGATGCGGGTGGAATGGTAAGAAGGGGAAGAGCCCGATAGGGACGCTGGGGAGGTGCCTCGATGGGATGACGAAGAACCCGGATTAGATGTCGGCATATCAGTTGATCTACCATATGAAATCTTATTTTTGCCACGCCGCATCTATATCCAAAAGAAGTTATACAAAAATAAAAAAGTATACATTTTTCATATCAAAGATGGTAAAATACAACTATATTTCGATATAAATAATTGACGCATATAACCAATTAAAGTCAATAACGTATGTTAACTCGCTTCAGACACAATGAAACTAGTCACGCACATATATTAATGAAGTATATATAACTTTTTATTTTACCATGCAACATAATTTAAGCATCACTGGCTTCAGCTTCATCACTATCAACCTCTTCAGTATCGTCATCTTCTTCGTCAGTATGTATAACCTGATTAAGCTCCCCTTCATCAACCGGAATTAATGTCATATTTTGATCACACATTGAGCCTACAACGTCATCAGTAGTGATGTTTTGCACATTTGCGCCATCGTCATTTTGGTACGCGACTTCCAACGCGTGTTCAATATCAACGCGGCGGGTCGCTTTACTTTTAATGATAGCAAGCCATCGTATTTTCTCTTTAATTTTTTCGGGATACTTAACAAAGTATACCTGTCGGCTTGTTGTGCGATTATGAAAGGATCGTATTTTTTGTACCTACCTGATTGTTTTACTTCAATAATTTCGCATTCTGGATGTACAATACGAGTTCCTTTTCGAGGTGTGGGATCGAACCACTTACATTTGAATAAGACAACCCTTTTTATTGGCTCACCAGTGTATTCCAACTCCACTATTTCATTCAAAATTCCGTAGTAGTCATCCTCAACGGCAGCATCCTCATAATTGCCTTTCACCCAAACCCCACAATTCATCGTCTTTTTTCCTTGACAGCACGATGAAGTGTGAAACTTGAAACCATTGACAAAGTATGTATGATATGTTTTCATTTTCCTATTAGGACCCCATGCCAATTGATTTAAGAAAAGATTCGTAATCCTGTGTCCTGGATTATGAACCTGTACGATAAATAATCATTTGCAATGTTTAATCGTAGGTTAAACTTCATAATTAAATACAATATGTGAATTTGTGTACTTACGTATGCTTTAAACCACTCATCAAATTCCAATTCAAGACGGTCGCTAGCTTCAGCATCACCAATTCGGAAGTAGGATAAAAAATAACTGCAATTGATTATGTAGTTAGTTACAGAAAGTTAAAACCTACTTCCTTTTTAGAACACATATTTTTCATACTTACTTAATGTAAGGTTTAACTTCTTCGCAATTTAAAAGAATGTGGTGTCTCGCAACTTTGTATTCTGCTTCATGTTCGAAATATCGTTCTATACATTTCCCTTGTAACCGACCGACTTAATTAAAAACTGACAATGTGGGTAGAATAGATTCATCTACCCCACCGTCGTCATTCCTTCCGACTCTATTTTCTTAATGTACGAACGTGTGATTTAAAGTAGAACGAACAAAAATGAGCTGTTTCACGCCGCAAATAAGCCTCACATATAGAACCCTCGACTTGGGCTTTTTGCTTGACTGTTTTTTTAATTTTGCCTAGATACCTGTTTGAAAGTAAAAAATAACATCAATTTTCGAAAATTTTCATTAACTTATAATTATACAAAACGCAATGAAATTTCTTGATGTTATTCAATTACCTCTCAAATGGGTACATCCAACGAAATTGGATCGGGCCTCCATTTCTTGCTTCGTCGATCAAATGAATTGGTAAATGCTCCATCACATCGAAAAATGCAGGTAGAAAAACACGTTCCAACTTACATATAATCACTGAAATGTTTTCTTCCATCTTGTCCAAATCGGCATGCCTTAATGTGGTGGAACATAAGTCTCTGAAAAACTTACTTAGTTCAGCAAGTGGTTTCCAGACCTCATCGGGTAGGTCTTTAAAGGCAATTGGCAACAACTATTCCATAAAAATGTGACAGTCGTGACTTTTCATGCCATGAAATTTCGTTTGATGTGAGTCAATACATCGACTCAAGTTGGAGGAATAACCATCCGGCATTCAAAGTTCTTTGATCCACTCACAAATCAGCCGTTTTTGTTCAAGACTAAAGGTGTAC
Organism: Petrea volubilis; assembly: GCA_026212405.1. NCBI lineage: Eukaryota > Viridiplantae > Streptophyta > Magnoliopsida > Lamiales > Verbenaceae > Petrea > Petrea volubilis. The sequence continues at coordinate 24,944,848 of CM047870.1, forward strand.
TTTGCCTTCGGTTTTCCCCATTGGCCATTAGGCTTTAAGATCAATTGTAACTCAGGTCGCCTACACATATCTTGCATATCCAGCCTTGTATTTGCATTATCTTTAGTCTTACCTTGTATATCCATAACAGTGTTAAAAATATTGTCAAACACATTTTTCTCAATATGCATTATATCTAAATTATGTCATATCAATAGATGCTTCCAGTAAGGTAAATCCCAAAAAATACTTTTCTTTGTCCAGTTATGTTCAACGCCTTAGCCAGCTGGTTTCCCCATAAATGGTTGGTCAATTATTTTCGGCAACCACTGCACATCATTCCACACCAAATCTCCAGTAGGCATCGGAGGAGGAGGATCCCTCTCGACTAAATTTTTTTTAAAGTTAATCTTGTTTCTTCTGTATTGGTGATTCATGTCTAAAAATCTTCGATGACAATCATACCATGAATTCTTTCGTCCATGCTTCAACGTAAATGCTTTGTTGTACCCCATACAATACGGACAAGCTAGCTTACCTGCTGTCGTCCATCCCAACATCATTCCATAAGCCGAAAAGTCATTAATAGTCCACATTAATGCAGCACGCATAATAAAATTCTGTTTTGCATGTACATCATACGTGGATACGCCATTTTTCCACAGTACCTTCAACTCATCAATCAGTGGCTGCAAATATACATCAATTTTTACTTTCGGATTTTTAGGACCAGGAATTATGCATGTCAGAAACATGTATGGCATTGTCATACACATTTCAGGAGGCAAATTATATGGCGTCACGATTACTGGCCAACAAGAGTACGACGTCGCAGATTGGGAATACGGTGTGAAACCATCAGCACACAAAGCAAGCCGCACATTTCTAGGATCACTTGCAAAATCGGGATATACTGAGTCAAAATTCTTCCAAGCATTCCCGTCTGCTGGGTGACACATAACACCATCAGGCCGCCGATGCTGTGCATGCCATCTCATGTGAGGTGCTGAGGCCGAAGATGCATAGATGCGCTTCAATCGTGGAATAAGAGGCAAATAATGCATCCTCATTTGAGGAACTTGTTTTGCATGCACACGCCCCCCGCTATCACGATATCTTGGCGCACCACAAAATGTACAATTCAACGCATCTACAATATCTTTGTAGTATAACATGCAGCCACTAATGCAACAATCTATTTTCTTACTAGTCAAATCCAACTTTTTGACTAATTTTTGTGCCTCGTAAAAGTTTGTTGGCATTTTATGCCCAGCAGGCATCACTTCTGACATCAATTGGATGATCTCGTCAATTCCATCTTGTGCAACATTATAATCACTTTTTATACTCAACAACCTTGCAGCAATTGAAAGTGGAGAATGATCTATACAACCAGGCCACACCTCTTGGTTAAACTCATTCAAAAGGTCAAAAAAATTTTGAGTTTCAAGATTAGGTTGTTCCACAAAATCATCTGGTATTTCAACCCCTACCTCTTGCCTAGCAGCGTCAAAATACATTTCAGCATATCTTTGCAATGGGTCATTCTGTGTACCACTACTTGATTCGCCAGGGAATTTTACAGAGGGTTGGACCTCACCATGATCAGTCCAATACCAATAATTTTGTTTAAAACCATTCGTTAACAAATGCACTGCGACATCATCCAATGTTAACAGAAGACATTTTCTCTCGCACTTCTTACAAGGACAACGAATTTCGCCATACTTAATATAATCCGGACAACTCTTGTTGTGTTCTATAAAGTTCATAACGCCCTCATAATAAGCTGGTAAAAGCCCTCCTCGATTAGGATAAGTCATTGTATACATCCACGTTCTGTGTTCCTGAATATCCATCTACACGCGCGTATTACTTTTATAAGTTTGATGTTTTTAGTAATTTTATTAAAAAAATAATCGAATAACCATTTTCTTCCCTTAAATAACATGTTTAATTTAGAATTATGGTTCGGATCGTACAACCAACATCGAATACACATTTCATATTCAACAAATAATCACGGCATCCCACAAACACAGCACGCATGATGTATATACTGAAAATCAATACACATAAAAAGCTAAAATATATTATTTATATATATATATATATATATATACATCGAATATGTACCATCCCCTTATTTCTCCACATCACACAAGCACAGAAAAACCAACAGCAAGCAATGGGAAGGCTCCACCCCTTCCCCCAATTCCCGTTCTCCATCCCCACATTACGGACTAACCTACTATCTATAAACTGTCTAATTATGTACATATATATACATATATATATGTCAAGGTTAGCCGTACTTACCTTTGTCTTCGCTTTAAATCCAAGATTCAATGCAATAAATTACCTACAACAAATACAAATTTCAAAAATTACAAAAATATCAAACACCTAACTTATAAATATTACCAAATAATCAAACATAATATGACATGACATATTTGGATTTAATTTTTGCCAAAACAATACACAAATCTGAAAACTTACAAAAAAAATTTGACGAAACGGTGGCGTGGAGGGGGGGAGGGGGGCAGGGGGGCTAGGGCCGAGGCTGGGGGCTGTGGCTGGGGGCTGGGGGCTGGGGTCTGGGGGGGGGAGGCTGGGGACAGGGGGCTAGGGGGGACAGGGGGGCTAGGGAGGGGGACGGGGAGGGCCGGGTAGGGGGAGGGAGGCCAGGGGAGGAGGAGGGGTGGGCCGGGGAGGGGGAGTGGTGGCGGCGGCTGGGGAGCGGCGGCGGTGGGAGGGAGGGGCGAGGGGGGGGGGGAGGGAGACAGGGGGAGGGCTGGGGGAGAGGGAAAGGAGGGCTGGGGGGGTGGGGGGGACGGCGGCGGGGCGGCTGGGGGACGGCGGTGGGGCGGGGGCCAGCGGCGGGGGGGAAGAAGGGCGACGGGTACCGGGGGGGTGGGGGAGGGAGGAGATGCAAAATAAGGGGGAAGAAAACTAAAAATGAGTAAAATGTATATTAATTTTCGGCGGAAATTCCGCCGAAAATTCAAATTTTTTTTTATTTATTTTCGGCGAAAATTCCGCCGAAATTCCCCGAAAATAAATTAATTTATAATAAAAAAATTTATTTTCGGCGAAATTTCGGCGGACATTCCGCCGAAAATAAATAAAAATATGTAATTTAAATATTTGTCACAGTATAAAGAAAATATTATATTAAATCTTATAATAATATATTAAATAATATATTAATTCATTAATCATTATTTTTTAGTGTTATTGTTAACTTATAATTATAAAATACGTAGTTTTAACAATATTATTCATAATCCGACGAAATGTAAGCACCTTATAATCTTTGGACAAAAGTATAACTTTTAATATGTGGATTTATAAAATTGCAATTGCAATAACTTATTAGTTGCAATTGCCAACTATTGTGCAATAACTAATTAATTTAAACTATATGATATGTATTATGGCCAGTGAGAACAGTTTATAATTTCCAAATATGTAAATGTTATTTCCTCGTTATACATTTCAGCCTTACCTATTCGTTAAACAAAATATTATATGTCAATATAAGTTATTACATCTGTCGCTACGTCTCAGAACAACTAGCTTGTTCTAGTAACTCCTAATATATTTCGTATCACTATATTAATTTATTTTAATACGTCTCAGAACATATTTGTTACGTGACATCATAATAGTTAATATAATACAAATATTTGATTTGTTATGAGACTTAGCGAAATAAAGGTTATATGAAGTCATAATAAACACAATCCTTGAAAAAATGCCACATATAATAAACACAAAAAATACAATACGCTTAATGTGACACATTTATTGAAAACTATTTATATGCCACATATATATGACAAAACGTACACCGATAATTGAATTCAAAAAATAAAAAAAGGCAAACACGATTACAAATAACACAATACAATTTACAATTTAATTTACAAAATGACTTTTAAATAAAAGCAAGAATAAGCCATAATAAATACAATACGCTTAATTTGACACATTTATTGAAAACTATTTATAAAATATATATAACAAAATGTATTACGAAAAATAACTTCAACAAAATAGGAACACAAACATGATCCGAGAATTTAAAAAGCGGAAAACAAAATTTAAAAATATCATTGTTTAAAAATATTATAATCTGTTTTTTATTTTGTATTTAAATTCAAATTTTTTTTATTATTTTTCCGCCGAAAAAAATTCATTTTTTTTTAAAAATATTTATTTTCGGCAGAATTTCTGCCAAAATTCCGCTGAAAATAAATAATTTTATTTAAAATATTTTTATTTATTTTCGGCGGAATTTTGGCCGAAATTCCGCCGAAAATAAATATTTTTTAAAATATATTATAATATTATTAAAAAAAATTTATTTTAAAATATAATATAATATTATTAAAATTTTATTTTTTTTTTGGCGGAAATTTCCGCCAAAAATCTGCCGAAAATTTGAATAATTAAAATTTTATTTTTTTTAAATGTTTCGGCGGAAATTTCTGCCGAAAATCCGCCGAAAATTATTAACCGTAATTTTTTTTTAATTAATTAATTTTTCGGCGGAATTTCCGCCGAAAATTTCGAAAAATTTTAAATTAATATTTTTTTTAATTTCCGCTGAAAATAGCGCGTTTTCTCGTAGTGAAAATTGATACAATGGCTATTATGACAATATAATAGAAACATTACGTTTAAACCTTTATCATTCTATTAAACTACAGTGTATTACTTCCAAAAATGATATTATATAACATAAAGACCCATAAGGGTAAAGAGCCAATTCATAATTGTGCAAACAATATTCCTGTCTTCAAAAGGGTAATTTTGGGAGTTCAAATAGGCATAAAGACGTTAACTGTTAGTCAACCTAAAAAAAGGTGGAATTTGAAAGACAACAAGAAAACTTAGAGGGTGTTGGTAATTTGCAAAACTAGAGAGTGTTATTTGTAATTCTGCCTAAACTTAAGGACGGTAGGAGTAATTATCCCATACATACGTGTGTGTGTGTGTGTGTGTGTGTGTGTGTATTACATGGTTGTTCGTAAGTTATTGCTTTTGGTTTTATTTTATAACAAGCAAGTTTTAGTTGGTTAATATTTGAAGAATATATCTGTTGTGAATAATATATGATACAAAGTTATCTTGGAGATCCAATATTAGAATTTTCTTTAAACGTCTTAAAATTTTCAAAATAAATTACTACATTTTAAGCGTTCTTTCTTTGTACACAATTAAAACCAAGTTGATTTTGTTAGTATTCGATTTAAGTTTAAAAGTTACTATTATTATTAGATATTTCGTTTTTACTGCATACATTTTGAGTGTATCTTATTCAATAGTATAAAAAAAATTATTGCTTTGACCCCCCATTGAAGAAAACTTTTATGCTATATTTTGAATAAGATTTTTGGTAAGGAAAAGTGGGAGGAAAATGGAAAGGATAAAAAATGAAAGTATAAAGTACTATTATTTGAAGCCAAGAAAAAAAAAATTATCCTATTTTTCTTACCAAAATTCAAGAACCAAACGAAAGGTTAGTTCTTGCAACATAATTGATTGGGTGCGGCCAAACAGGATTTAGACAAGAATTTTCCCTTAATTATACTTAGTGTACCATTCCATACCTTATTTATTTTTTAATTAATTTAGATAAAATAAAAGCAATTTATAATAAATTCTCAAATAAAAAGAACAGCCTATACAAAGAACAGGACGAACCATTTAATTGAGGGGGCTTCACCTTGTTATGGAAGCAAGTCTCATTGGCCACATCTTAAGTAAATCGGGAAGATCCCTAAAAACCACGTCACCCTATTTTTAATATCCGAACAATCCATGGATAAGTTTTCAACCCAAAAAATCTTCTCCCAACTTTAACCCCCGCTTTGGACAAATTACCCTTAAATTCTTACATTAGAATTTCATATTTAATTATATATTGGTTTTATTTATGAAGCTAATTTTTATTCAAACCTATGCTGATTTACTGTAAAGTAAAAAAATCATTAAAATTAATTTATAAAGATTTTAATATTATTTTATTTTGTTTAATTTTAGAAAATAAAAATTATCTCAACTACAATTTGTGCATCTCAAAATTTAAAAAAAAAGATACTTTTTTATAATTTATATGGCGTAAAATAGAAAATTAAAATTTTGATTTACTACAATGATCATTGATAAAAAATAATTTAAAAAATCTAGAGAAAGGCTTTTATTAAAAAAAATGTTCATTAAGTTTTTCCATTCAAAATATTAAGGTAATTTAGTCAAAAGAAAATAACTGTTGGGCCTTTCGAAATAATTAGATAAATACTTTTCCTCGGAAAATTTAGAATATATGATCAAAAAACTTATAAAAAAGCATATTAAAAAGGTTTTACTATTTATTTAAATTAATTTTTAGCAAATAAAATTGAATAATAAAAAATACTTATAAGAAAATTAGAAATTATGAAAGACAAAAAAAAAAAGAAAAAGAAGAAAGCACAGGCCTTACTCACCCTAATTAATTGACTCAGCGCTACTTCCCCTTTTCTCAAATCTCAAACCCCTAATCTCCATTTTCCACTCCTCTTTTTTTTTCTTTTTTTTTTTTTTTGTAGAATCACCATTTCAGTTATAAAAGCTATCATCAATTATATATATTAATTGTCATTGGGCTCAGAGCCGAGTGGTGGGGGTTCGAAAGTGGTATCAGGAATGTCCTGAGTTCGAACCCTCTTGTCCTCTATCTCTTCCTCTTTGAGTGAGTGAGTGTGTGCGTGTGTATGGGGGTGTTTTCCGGTTGACATCTATAGGTGTCCCGAGATGATTGTATCAAAAAAAAAATTATATATATTAATTGACAAATTTTTTACTTTATCGCAAATAATTTTCCGGTGTGTAATGATAAAATGAATATTTGAGTTGTTGTTATTAATAATTAGTCACACGCATATAGCGGCAAATATTTTTACTATATCATAGTGACAATTTTTCCACCATTAGGTTGTCATCTTAGGAGTGTCGCTAGTTCTCATATGACTACTGAAACATTAATTTCTATCATTTATAGAGCTATCTTGAGAAAAATTGTTTAGCATTTAAATAAATATTATTATTGACAAAATAAAAGTTATTATCACTTGATGTATGTTATTAGTGATGATTTTCACATATCACCAATTTTATGTCACTATTATAATGGATTTCTTTTTATGTGACAAAAGGATTTTGAATCAAATTAAGATACTTGAGTATTAATTTTACCTAATATTAAGTATATATACTCGTTTTGTTTTTGTATAGGCAAATTTTAAATATATTAAGATGTATTTTTAGCTAGAATTCTTTCTGTTTATCTTAGACTAAAAAATTCGAGAACCAAACCGAGCGAGCGAGAGAGACAGAGAGAGAGACAGAGAGAGAGAAATAATGTCCTAGAAACGGTTTAACAGTTACGACTTGAGTTTTTGACATGCACAAGGAATAAGTCCAAATATCAAGTGAGAAATGAGTTTCTTTGTAAGTTTTTTTGTTTTTTTTTTTTTTTTTTTGTGAGACCTCTCTCTCTCTCTCTCTCTCAAAGTTTTAACCAAGATTGAATTAATGGAGCAGCAATTAATCCGGGGAATGTGTGGGGGAGAGATTAATGTTCATCTTACATTCTCCTTATTTTGCCTTTCCCCTCTCCCATTCTTTTCCCCGCATTCCCTTTTTTCCTTTATTCTTCTCTGAAACTCAAGAGGGAATGCCATTTTAGTTTACCCCATATTTGAGAACCCCTCCAAGAGTCATGTAAGTTCATTATTTTTTTTTTTTTCATATAGTTCTTGCAAATTTTAAATTTAATCTATTTCTTTTCTCTTTTTTTGTTCTTGCATTTCTGTAGTTGATTAATGATCGAGTTATATTACTTTTTATCTATTTTGTTCAAAGATCGCAAGTAATATATGATACATGCACAATGTGGAACATATATCTATATATATATATATATATATATTAATGGAGCAATTATTTAATTTATTTTGAGTTCTTATCATTTCAAAAGAGGGATTTTATCGATTGATTTTTAGTGCGATTTAACATTGAGAAGTAAGGTGTTGTCGGCAATTTTTTTATACAAGAAGGGTCTTTTAGCACCTTATATGCAATTAGTAATAAAAAATTAGACCACAAATTAAGATAGTATAGTTTCGCCTTTTGACCATTTTACTTGTAATACAATTTATTTAAGAGTATATTAGTCTACATAAAAAAAAAAAAAAACAAAAGGTAAGGAACCACTATAATATTAAAAAAAATCGAAAGAACTTTGATGTTCTCTTTTTTCTAACTCTCTTATCATACCAAAAAAAAAAAAGGTAGAAACCTCTCCCCCACTCTCTCTCTCTCACACACACACACTCTATTAATGTATTAATTGAGCTACTTTATTAGTTATCCTTAATAAATACAACTTAAAAGAATGAAATATTACTGTTTATCCTTTTGGCATATATTCTAGAGTTATATAATCCATGCAGGGGTACATAACCTCAGGGCAGTGTAATTTACCTTGTATATTAATCTGCACATAAAATAAAAGAAATTATAAAGGATGCTGGTACTTTTATATAATAATATAGATAGATATAGATTTCTCCTCATGTCAATATTTCAACAACTTGCTATTCCGGTTTATATAGATTCATCGCACTTTTTGTTTTTTTTTTTTTTTTGGCAGTTTAAGGAGAACCATGATTGAGCATCTACTGTTGTGTATATTTCTGTTTCAAGCAATCGAAGCTAACGGCGGGCATGGCGTTGGGAAACCTCATCTCCATCCCACCACACCGCCTCCTCAAAGGAAATGGATGACTCTAACCGGTACACACACACACACACATGCACACACACGCATATATATATATATATATATATGGATAAAAAATATTTAAAAAATAATTTTTCTATAACTATAATAGTCAATCCGGTCATCAAAAGATGCGCTTAGTCGAGCCTGACAAATCTTTCAATCAATTTCATTATTTTACCAACATTTGTAAAATAATTTTACTTTATACCATTATAACCAACACCGGGCATTGCAATCTATAATCCGATACCGCTACTATTTTTTTTTATTGAAATGGACTTTATATATATATATATATACATATATATATATATATATAAAAACTCCACATGTTGAACTTGTTAAAACCACGCAAACTCCATCTCAAAATCTTGCCGTAAAAAATAGAACTGCAGCTCACAATTATGTCCCGTTTTAATGAATGATGGATTTTGTTAAGCTAACACTGTAACGCATACCTTGGGGGTTATCTGTAATTTTCAAAACAAGAAGAACTGATTTGTAATTACACCATACCTTAAGAGATGTAAACATAATTTGGCATATATATATATATATGCATATATGGATGTATGGATGAATGTACGTATTCGTATTTTCAGGTGGGCAGCCGGAGATTGTGGCTCGCGGTGGATACTCCGGGTTTTTCCCCGACTCAAGCCTGTTTGCTTACGACTTGGCCGCTGACCTGAGCCTCCCTGGAGTGATTCTGTATTGCAATCTGCATTTTACTAAGGACAATGAAGGCTTTTGTGTACAACAAATAAACCTCCAAAATACCACTAATATCGATCAATTTGATCCTAAGGGAGCAAAAACTTACAATATAAACGGACAACAAATCCGTGGATACTTCGGATTGGACTACCCCGCCAATATTATTTACGAAAATGTGACATGTAAGTCGTAATAAAAGCAAACTCGATTTTTTTTTTTCAAGAAATTCTGGCCCACACCAAGTCTAAGCAAGGACAATGGTCAGTCACATGGTAAGTATAATATATATGTACATAAGACTTCTTACATGCATGCATGGCTGAGTAGGTGCGGTCGCAGTTGGTTCGGGCAAGGAAAAAAATACCTTGATTTAGCTTGTCCTTACAATTGACGGACGATATTTTATGTTGTTAAATTGACAGTGAGCCAAAACAATTACATCAGACAACCGGTGTTCGACGGTCTTCCTATCCAGGGACCTTTTCAATTGAGAGAAGACAAGAATGGGAAACCTACAAGGCTTTGGATAAATGTTGAGGTTGGTAGCTAGCTAGCTATCTCATGAATACATACATTCAATTTATTAATTACACATAGATAGATTTTAAGTAATTCATAATGTGTTAAAGAGTATTGAATGTTGAATATACAGTATGACCTCTTCTACAAAGAACACAACATCAGCGCTGAGACTTATCTGCTTCAGTTGAAGCCATTACCGGAGTTCATTTCATCCTCGGAGATAGGTTTCTTGAAGGCTATTGGACCCAAGGTGGAGATGGCCAAAACGAAGCTCATCTTCACATTCCTCGGAGAAAAGGCATTAGAACCGACCACTGGAGAGACATATGGCTCTCTTCTCAAGAAGCTCCCCACGATCAAATCCTTCACGTCCGGGATTCTCGTGCCAAAGGAATACATCTGGCCCATCAACAAGGCCCGGTATTTGGAGCCCGCAACGACCCTAGTTCAAGACGCTCATAGAGCAGGGCTTTCCGTGTACGCTTCCGGCTTCGCGAATGATAACTTCCTCAGCTACAATTATAGCTACGATCCGGCACGCGAGTACAAGCATTTTATCGATGGTCCTCAATTTTCCGTAGATGGCTTCTTGTCGGAGTTCCCTTCGACTGCTTCGGAAGCAATAGGTAAGCGCGAGCATTCGAAAACTTTTTGAATTCTTTGTAAATGATTGCATCACTTTGCCAATGTTTTTTTTGTGTTTGTTTGTTTTTCTTACATGATATGCTCTCTCTCTCTCTCTCTCTCTAATTATAGGATGTCTACCCCACAACAAGAATGCGAGCAGGGTAATAAAAAGTAAGGAATTCTTCCCTGCGAACAAGAATTAAAGAATTATTATTGTTATTGTTGATGTTGTTGTTAAATATGATATTACATTTTTCGATAGCTTTAATCATATCTCACAACGGAGCTAGCGGCGATTACCCTGGGTCATCGGATCTTGCCTACAAGAAAGCAATAGAAGACGGAGCTGATATGATTGATTGCACGGTTCAAATGTCTAAAGATGGGATTGCATTCTGCTTAGATAGACCTGATCTGATGAAAACTACTACTGCAGTGACTAGTTTCATGGATAAGTCCTCAAACATTCCAGAGATTCAAAATACAGATGGAATTTTCTCTTTTGATCTAACATGGGATGAAATTCAATCTACAAAGCGTAAGATTCTCAAAAAATCGATCATAATTGCCAAATTTTCTATTTTACATGTTTGTGTTGAGAACACATTGTTCATTTAACTTGTTCAGCTCAAATTGAGAGTTACTTCGAAGGCGAGCTTAATAGAAATCCAGGAAGCAAAAATGGTGGCAAATTTGTGACCCTCTCTGAGTTCTTGGAATTGGCTAAGACGAAGAAAGTACCTGGAGTACTCGTATCCATTAAGGTAATTTGACTACTTTTGTTCGGCAAGGTTAGAAGCGAGGAGTTGGTGATTGTGCAATTTTAGAAGGGGTCTAAGTGTAACTAACCCTATATCTTTTGTAATGAATTTTGAGGAAACTAATGCGCTTTCTGTCACCAATGCTCTTTATTTTATTTTTCTCTTTCCCTCAGTATGCCGCCTACCTTGCCTCTGAAAAGGGCCTCGACATTGTGGATACCGTCTCAAAGGCACTGAGCAATGCTACACTCGATAAGCAATCGACGCAGAAAGTTCTTATCCTATCAGATGACACGTCTGTGCTATCAAAGTTCGAGGACATTCCGAACTACCAGAGAGTGCTCTACTTTGAGAAGTCGGTTGGTGGTGCACCGAATCAAGTGGCACAAGAGGTCAAGAAATACGCCGATGCAGTTATGGTGCACAGAGACGCCATCGTGGTGGCTTCTGAGAACTTTGCCTTCAACTTCACCAAGACTATCCCAGCAATGCATGCTGCTAATGTATCGGTATATGTAGGGATTCTAAAGAATGAATTTCAGAACTTCATTTTTGATTATTTATCTGATCCCTACGTCGAGCTTAGCACTTTTATTTCACTAAAAGTGGATGGTGTCATCACAGACTATCCAGCAACCGCAAATTCGTTCATGAGTAAGTATCTCTTACCATCTCATTTTTTCCTTCCTTTTTTTTGGCTGCCTCGTTGTGAAGATGATAACCATAGGCTTGTCTGTGTTTGCAATAGCTTCTAGGAAAGCAAAAGCGAAGAAGTTTTAAATGAAAGCTATAAGCATCCTCTGAGTTGCTTGTAGCTTTTGCATTATTTTCAACGCAAAAATAGAGTGATATTAGCAAAAGCTGAATTCAAAAACCGAATGTGAGAACTCTGTTTTGATGGCTAATAACGTTGAAAAACACTTTTCAAATGTTGCAAACAGTCCTCATGTTAGATGAAGAAAAATATTTCAAAAATCTTAAGTGGGAAAAAAGCGAAAAAGGAAAAGGTTCGATCACATATTTGAAACATCCATCGAGTTGCTCGTAACTTTTGCACTATTTTTAGCTTAAAACAAAACAACAGTAGCAAAAGTTGAATTCAAAAAACTAATAACGAATGAACTCAAAACTGCTTTGGTGGCCATGAAAAAGCTGGAAAAACACTTCTCAAAAGCTGTTGCAAACCCTCTCAAGTCCCAACCCATGCTATCCACTTGGGTAATAATCCAAGCTATGTTTTTATCTATTGGATTTAAGTAAAAAGTATAATGATTACGATTTAACTTTTTAATATTTTTTGATAACATCATATTCAATCTGAAGGTTAAAAACACCACTTAGTATTGTAGCACGAAATCCCCCCCCCCCGGCTTACTATAAGAATGCATCTCATTCAGTGACAAACCAATATATTATAAACTTAGTCTTTGTGATGGATTTCATTGATAACAATTACGTGAGTAAATGTTTTATCATTGATTGTTTCTTTAATTCTATTTACAATGATTTCTGCCACTAATCCATCACAGATAGCTTGAGTTTGTGATAAAATTTGTCCGTCACAAATTTTTCATTAGTGAAAAGGGTACTTTCTTGTAATGAATAATGTTATAAAAATCACTTTCTAAACTCCAAAACATTCTTGATTTAGGGTCTTCTTGCACGACGAACGGATCTCCATACATTATCCCGCCAATGAAGCCCGGCTTCCTATTCGAAGCGCGACCGGTAGCCGAACCCCCGCTCCTCAGCACCGAAGACTTGGTCGATCCACCGCTGCCTCCTGTGGACAAGAACGCCGCCGCAGCTGATGATGATAACTCTTCTCCAGATTCTTCTTCTTCTTCCGACTCTGCAAGCGAAAATTCAAATCGAGCTTCAGGGCCTGCAGGTTCTGATTCTTCAACTGATTCAATAACTGTTGATGTTACCGCTCAAGGTCTCCTCTGTGCTCTAGTGCTGGGGCTTCTTACCATCATTCATACATAGATTATTATTAAACTTTAATTCATCATTTGTGCTTGTCACGAGATGTTTCTCAAGGGGCCTCTTCCAAACATCAATCATAAATATACATACCTTAAAATATATATGATATATATACACACTATTGAATATGTGATACTTGTCAAATGAGGATGCTTACCTTCTTGTTTTTCAACAATAGCAAAGTCAAAAACTTCTTCCCTCATTTTCGAAAATCTTAACACGAACTACAAAATTGAATGTATGATTATATAATCGTAACAATAGTTTCTATATGATCAAGATAATAGGATAAAGCATCCATGGTGCCATAAAGAGTTGCCATAAGCTCCCGAAATGTTATTAAGAACCAAACTTTCTTATATGCATAAAATGAAAATATTGCCTATGATCTGTCTAACGGTGCTTTCCCAGAGAATCTAGCATATCTTGTTTCTTGATTCTTGAAGATTATCTATAGGAAATTAGTTTTGGCTAGATAGATTACACTAAACCAGTGATGACAGGGTCTGGTGGAGAAATTGTTGTTACAATAATGCCTTGCAGGCCAATGTATTGGCCTTATAATAATACTTTTATGTAACAAATTTATTCGAATTAACAATACAATTTGAAGTTTATTAAGTTATGGCCAACTTCTACATATTGTATTTTGTAATTAATTTACTATTACAAGTCTTGTATATGGGTGAAACTCCTTCATCACAATAAACCATTGGACTTGGTTTCTCATAGTGATGGAGGTCGTGAAACAAGATGTCAAAGGCGTAATCTACATTACTCCAAGGGGAAGACTCTATTTGAAACCAGAAGTATCTACTTGACTCAAAGTAAGGCTCATATTTATGTGATATCTCAAATAGGAGGATCCCTTATTTCATGGATATTGAATCAGAGTATATGTGTACGGATAAATGAATACTTATTGAAGAATGAGTTTACTAAGGATCCTAATTCAAAACCTTAGAATTGGAGCAGAGGTTTCATATTCAATTAGTGTCGCTCATAGCTCATGGTATGCATTATTTAGTCTTTTGACTTGAGATTTCATAGTAGTCTTGTACTTGACCATCTGTAGTTTGATATAAGTATCGATTCCGCGGCGGGGTTGCATGGCATGTATGATGGGTAGAGGTCCACCTGCATGGAGGCTTGTGGGAGTCAAATGAGACTCCATTATGGTTAACTGATTTTGTGTAATGATATATTATTTTAGGAATACCATGTATATATTCCTTTCATAGTTAGGTTTTCCTTTCATATTCCTTTCTTGGTTAGAATTTATTATACTTGTATAAATACTCCTTTGTATTGTTGTAAAAATATACATCAATCGAGATTTTCTCTCTAAAATCTTCATGGTGTCACAACCAAGGATCCTTCAAAAAAATAAAAACCCTAGACAAGCGAGAGAAGAACTCTAATAAGATAGCCCTCTATGACAATCAAGTTGTAATGGCCGGGTAGCGTCACAGTCATCGTAGGAGGGTTTTCCACGGGCAGATTGGCCTTTTTGGAAACTTCGGTCATTGCTAGGGCTGCACATGAGCTTCACATGCTAACACAGTGTTTTACATGTGGGCTAGAGTTTCATCCACCGGTTTATGTCGCTGATGTCGCCTCATCGTGAACAATAAGATTCTGTGGCTGTTTGTTAGTGGGTCAGGCCTAAGGTGCAACTTCTAGGTTTTGTTCAGTTTTTGTTCTGTTTGTTTTCAAAAACTTTGGGTATTTTTAGGTGTTTTGCTTCTAAAGCTTATTTACAGTGATACTAACTCACTGAGTTATCTCCTTGTTTTTCATCACTATATTAAAAGGCTGATGATTTAAAGATAATGACTCCTACTAGTAACAATACCTCGTTGCAAATCAGTCTCGTAAAGTTTGATAGAACTAATTATCTTACATGATTAAGGTTATGTCTTTTGTTCATTAAGGCTAGAAGATTGCATGGTTATGTGATTGGGAGAAGAAATAACCTAATACTACTAATACCTACTATCAATGGGAATCTGAAAATTCCATTGTCATTGCATTGCTCATCAACTTTTTGCAAATGCAAATTTCTTAGCCATATTTATTGCTCGACATTGTTGAAAAAATATGAAAAGTTGCATCTTGAATCTGTTCTCAAATAGGCAATGATGGACAAATATGCGAGCTTCAAAATAAAATCTATGGAAAGAAACAAGGAGAATTATGATCAGGAAGAGAATATTAGGTGTTTGGATAAACCTAATTTAAGGAGATATTCGACAAAAGATGGAACATAAAAAGCCATCCTGAATTCTATCCTTTATCGAGAATCTTTATGTCCCAGTAAGTTACCTTAACTTTTGTTTTGAATAACTTAGATAAACCTATTGCTCAAAGAAAATGTGTCAGGTCATGCACCAAACATCCTATATCTAACTTTATTTCTTATGAATCCTTGTCTTCTCCCTATAGAGCATTTGTCTTATCTATTTTCTTGGTGCCTATTCTACAAGATTAATAGAAGCTCTTCGAAATCCCAAATAAAAAAGAGTAATGGTTGAAGAGATGAAGGCCCTGACTAAAATGAGACTTGAGAACTTGTAACTCCTCCATTAGGAAAGAAATTATTTGGTTGTATGTAGGTTTTTAGCGTAAAACAAAAGGCAGATGATTTGATTGAAAGATACAAAGCAAGAGGTAGCTAAAGGATTCACTCAAACCTATAGAAGTGGACTATCAAGATACATTTGCTCCGTTTGCAAAGATGAACACAATTAGAATTCTGTGAAGCCAACCATGATTGGGATTTGCAGCAACTTGATGTCGAAAACACTTTCTTACATAGGGATTTCAAAAAAGGAGGTGTATGTTGAGATTCCTCCAGGTTTTGATGATGAAAAAAACTAAGGACAAGGCGTGTAGATTGAAAAAGGCTTTATACGTGGGTTGAAGTAGTCACATAAGGCTTAGTTTGATAGATTTAGCATAGCCATGATCTCATTTGGATACAAACAGAGTAACATTGATCATACTTTGTTCATCAAACACTGTAAATGTAAGATCACACCACTCATAGTGTACTCAATGATATTGTGTTAACCAGAGACGACATAAAAGAGATGAACCAACAATAAACACTTCTTGCTCAAAAGTTCGAGATCAAGGATTTGTGAAAACTACAATATTTTCTAGGAATCGAAGTTGTTGAGTCGAAAAAGAGGATTTTTATATCTCAAAGGAAATATATCCTTGATCTCTAAACAAGAAATGGTACGTAGGTTGCAAGTCAGCAAAATAGCCATTTGAAAGCAATCACAAATTGCAAGTAGGAAACAACACATCAGTTGTCATAGGAAGTTATCAAAGATTAGTGGGAAGCAAGTAATAATATACACCATATATTTATATTATATATATATATATATACACACATAAAATTTCATTTCCCCCCTCCTCTTTTTATATTTTTAAGATATTTTCACACATAGTACAATTATTCCAATATTTATGATGAAAAATACCTAAAGAAATGAAAATATAATCTTATATATTTATGTATATAAATTTTCTTTAAAATATATACATATATAGTGTAAGATATTTATATATATATGAATCATAGTCTTATGACCTAGCATTTAAAAATAATTTTCAAAATAATTATTATAGTGTGAAATGACACATTTTAGTGAAAATGACAATATCAAGAAAAATAATCCAACCCTTATATATATATATATATATATATATAAATTCGTGTATATGCATATATATATATATATATGTATATATATGTGTGTATTTGAATTTTATGCATTTTATAATTACTAAATGATGTAGAAAATAATTCCAATAATTATGCATTTTGTAAATAATTATGCATTTTGTAAATAATTAATCATTTTATAATTACTAAATGATGTAGAAATTAATCATATAACATTTAAATAATACATATTTAAGCATCAAATAGTGTATATATATATATATCTACATCATCTAAAATACAAAAATGACCTAGGATATATATATATATAATTTCAAAAATATACACATATATTTATATATACACAAATTGCAAGCAGGAAACAACGCATCAGTTGACATTAGTGGGAAGGCTGATTTATCCCTTACATACAGGGCAAACATAGTATATGCAGTTAGCTTAGTGAGTGAAGATATACATGATCCTAATGAACCTCACATGGAGGTTGTTTTCGTATTTTGAGGTATCGAAAATCTACTTTAGGGAAAGGTCTTCTTTTATCCAAAAATGGCCACCTCAATATAGAAGCCCTTACGGATCCAAATTGGGTTAGTTGTCTAGATAATCGGAAATCAACCACAGGTTACTGCGCACTTGTGGGAGGGAATCTAGTTACTTGGAGAAGTAAGAAGCAAAATGTGGTTGCTCGTTCAAGCACAGAAGCAGGGTATAGAGCTATGGCTCAAGGAGTTTGTGAGCTACTTTGATTGAGAAAATTAATGAAGGAGCTACATTTGACAATAAGGGTTAATCTATCTTTATTTTGTGACCAAACAAAACACTTAGAGGTTGTTCAACATTTTAACAAAGAGAAGTTAACAAAAGGTTCCTTAAAGATTTTTCATGTTGCTCTTGAAAACACAACTAGTCGGTGTGTTTACTAAGGAGCTTACTAATCCAATCTGTCATATATTGGTTTGCAAGTTGGACATGTGTAATATTTATACACCAATTTAAAGGAGAGTGTTGACTGATTTTATTTAATTAGAGAAATTTTTAGGAATTTGACGTATATATTTCTTTTCTAGTTAAGTTTTCCTTTCAAGGATAAAATTGAAGATATTAATTTAATGGATAAAATTGAATATATTTATAAAATTGAAAGAATAAACTAATGAATAATCGATTGTATATATTAATTTAAAATTTGATTTCAAATTGATTTATAAATTGAAATGAGACTTAATTCAGAACTAAAATAAGAACTTGATTTTAATTTAATTTAATGATTGAATTAAAATAAGACTTTTAAATTTAGAAAAAAAGAAAAAAGAAAAAGGCAGACAAAAATGCAAAGACTGACGGCAAAGGGAACATTATGTCCCCTCTCTTAATTACACTGTCAAATAATTATTTGAGGTGTTGGATATAAATGAATTGTCATTTAAGTCAACTAATTTGTCGTCCGCCAGTATTCTACATAAAACATCAAATTCGTTTCTTTTTAAGGCAGAGAAGCAATTTGTACGAGTTTTTACTTTTTAAAGAAGTGAAAAGAAATCCAAGTCTACCCTTTTGATCGGTATTCCTCTTGATAATATTCCCTAGGATGTAAATGAATATTAAATGGAGTTAATATATAGTATTTGAATTTGTATTTGATTAAATTTTTTAATATTTGTATCTGTATTTAAATTCGACCGATATTTAAAATCTCATATTCGAATTCGAATTCGAATCCAATGGATATTTTACGAATTTGAATATATTCAAATCTATTTAGTATTTTTGAAAATCTAATGAAATTATGGATATCCGAATATTCAAATATCGATTTTTATTTATAATTATCCAAATATCTGATGGAATATCTGAATCCGCTTATCCAAATATTCGAATTTATTTATATAAATAAAAAAATCAAATAAAATTTCTATAACTTATCTAATTGAAATTTTTGTATATATATATATATAAGTATAGTATATGCTCATTAATATATGTAAAGCTAATATATTTACTTATATTTTTATTTCGTTGTAAATTATGAAAATATGAGCTAATTAGATTTTTTTTTTTAATCTATTTTACTTATAAGAAGACATCAGAATATATATACACACTACTACTACTACTACTAACAATAATAATAATAATAATAATAATAATAATAATAATAATAATTTTTTTGTTAATGTTATTTATCGGATACGGATAACGCATATAATTAAAAGAATATATTCGTTGTATACATATTCGGACCGAATATTAAACGGAGTAGATATATAATTACCATATCCGTTTATTGTTCGGTTACTTGTAATTGGATATGAATAATACTCGTTTTATACGAATACGAATAATATATCCTATAAACAAATATAAATACGAACGCTAATTAGATTTTCGATTATCTATTTACAGCCCTATATTCCTCCCCCCACCCCCCACCTTTTTTTGTCTGTTTTATTAAGGAGTTATATAAAATTGTTAGATATATTGTATAAAATTTTTAATTCATACAGCGCTTAGCGTGTGGATATATTCAAAGGGAAAATAATTGGATTTCTATAAGAAGACAGATCGGAATACTTTGTCAGATACGTTCACTTTCCACGTCAAATACAGTGCTATAAGGTATAATTTAGATAATCCTTAAATAAATGTAATTGTTTATTTTATGTAAAAGATCGATCCCTCGTATAGAGGCAGCTTTGAGCTTGTTTAAGTAAACGAAATACTTATTGCATAAACGTTATGTTTTACAATTTTAAATTTTGCTTTGTTTAAGTTCAGCTAAATTATGCAACACAAAACACAATTGAGTTTATAACTTCTTATTTAATTTTGAATTGAGGTTTAATTATATAACTTCTTATTTAATTTTGAATTGAGGTTCAATTATATAACTTCTTATTTAATTTTGAATTGAGGTAATAACTTCTTATTTAATTTCGAATTGAGGTTCAATTATGTAACTTCTTATTTAATTTAACTTACAAGCTCATTACCAATATTAATTAAATGTTTTAAATTGTTTTTTATAAATTAAGTGAAATGTTTAACCCTAATGAAATTTTATATTTCAAAAATCTAAAATATATTTGAAAATAAGTATTTACATTACTTATCAATTTAAATTACTCGCCATAGTTATAAAGAACATACAAAAAATATCAAGAGAACTTACGTACTGAATTAGATTTTTATATTCGTGTTTAAAATTGAAACAAATTATATAATATATTTCCTTTAACACTTTTACATTTTATAAAACAAATAAATAATAAAGTTACACTATTATTCAAACTAATTCTTAATTAGCAAAAAGAAAAAGAAAAAGAAAAAAAATGAATAGTAAAGAAACTAATAACGAAGTCTAAAATGACAAAAAAACTAGAAAATAAAATATTAGCATAAGATATTCTAAAAAGAATATAAATTAATTTATAATTAAGACATGAATAAAATCATGTATGAATTTACTATTCCTTGATGACATTGAATATATGGATTAATAATATTTGAAAAGGTTAAGAGGGTGCATTAAATATTATGAATTAAGATTTAATTATAGAGGGATGGACAGTTCGGATTTAGTTTTTTAATATTATGTAAAAATAAAAATATACGTACTTCGATATTTTGTCGATAATTTTTGGTTGTGACGTCAATGACAAAAAAAAAAAGAATATTAGGGCTTAATAATAATAATAGTAATAATAATTGTATTATTATTCTTAAAATAGATGTTATTATCATTACTATTTTCTTTCTTTATTGTTGTTGTCGTCGTCGTTGTTATTTATAAGAAAGAAAAAGTATAATTCACTAATTTTTTTCGGGTCTCATAAGTTGCAACACATAGATTTTTGACAAACTTTTTACCATTTGTTTTTTTATAAATGATAATTATATAATTATATAAAGGAGATGCAAATTAATTAATCATGCTTATCTTTTCTTAACTTTTTACCATTTGTCAATTAATTAGCCACAATTATTTGTTAATTTATAACTAGCCGTCTGGTTACACATAATTAGGCTAAAATTATGAAACCCAACACATTATTACTTCATTTAGTCATGTGTGAGATTGTAAGTGGAACGGCAAAGTTGCATATTTGTCTTTTGACATTCCTGGTAATGTGTACTTAATCACTATACTTGAGAAAAAAGATGAATAGCATGCAATAACTTTTTTGAGGCAATATTTGGTTTTGGGACTAAGCCTCCTTATCTCATATTCGTATAGAGCTTAAATTAAAAGTATTGAGAGTTTTACAAAACAAATATTAGTGTTGGCTAGCAAATTTGATTTTATTGATGATGTCCATTCAAATAAAATCAATTGAAAACTAGAAATATTGGCTATACATGTGTACCTTAATTGTCGAAATCATAATGATATTAACCTTATGAAGATGGTGCTCCAAGATGAGAGGGTTTGTTGTTTGTTATCCCTTATAAATTTTGTTCAATATTTCTTCTACTTATTCTTTTTTTTTTCTTAATAACCACAATCAACCTAATTTATAGAGAATTTGTAGTTCTAATTCCATAAGTCGTATTAGTGTTAATTTTTATTTAATATTGGTATGTTTCTAAATTCCATTATGTTTTCATTTTTACAAAAGTTTGAAATTATTTTTAATGCAATTATTTAATTTATTGAATTTTAATAATTTTTCATCTAATAACTCATCAACGAATTCACCATTCGCATCGCACATTGGGGTAATACTAATTAAATCTATTTGTCTATTTATTTAAGTTACACTTTTCAACATATACTATAGTTTCACTAATCACTTTTAATAAATTATTTCAAATTTCATCATTCGTTGATTTTGATCATTCACAATTTCAAACACACCTATACATTCAATATTAAAATTATGTAGAATTAAAAATTTAGTATGTTATGTTATACTAAAACTTAGGAAGTTTTAGTTAATCAATATTATCTTTTGAGTTTGATTTAAATATGTAATGTCACATTATATCTATTAATTTTGTGGTCTCTATTAATTTTTTATACTTTTTACTTCAAAAATTTTATTATCATGTGTCATTTTTTAAATGTTAATTCAAATATTTTATTGATATTATAATATGATATTTTTTCTTATCTTTGTCTTATAATTTCTTTTAACCATGTAGAACTGTCAAATCGTACCTTCGATTTACCTTAGAAAACTGGATTTGTTTTTACCAAAATGACCCAAAAAAGAGTCTTGTTTAATATTCTGACAATTTTAATATTCCTTTGAAAAGTAACCCAAGTTTACAATAGGAATGTCGACTTGAAGGGGAGCCGACATTCACAATGTCGACACCCAATAAAATATATTTTTTGAATTTATTAATTTACCGGATAAATTTAAAAAATAATTTTTTAATGGAAGTCGATAATGACAATGTTAACTTCCATTAAAAAAAATTAATTTCTGATAAAGCATAAAAAAAAAAGAAAAACATGTCGACTCCCCCCAAATTATTATTATTATTTTTTAAATGAGATGTTATTGTCGCTAATTCTACAAAAGCAGCGACGACAGCCATGCACGCAAGTCTGTATTGGTATATTTTTCATCTGATTTGCTCTAGACATCCTCAATGACAATCTACCAAATTTCTCTCGAAATTCTCAAGTTTTTTTTTCAACATATTTTCTATATTTTTGCAAGCCTATATTGGTATATTTTTCATCTGATTTGCTCTAAATAAGATGGAATATATTGGTATTGATATACATTACGGAGGTCAAATGAATCATTCAAATTACTCCATTTCGTATGATCGTCCACTGATTAGAGTAACTTACATCGGTCAGTCACCATCAGTTGTCGATCTTGTAGACCTAGTCTACAACACAATAGGTGTAGACCGCAATGGATACACTATCAAAATATTTAGCGCATACTTTCTCTCTAGGGATCCTCCTATGGAGAATATTTTGGAGATCAATGATGATTTGACATCTTTCTTTACTAGCTGGCATACGAAACTTGAAGTTGTGCAACTGTTTGTTGAAACAAAAGCAGTCGCCCAAATTCCTACAAATGAGATGCAATGGCAACAAGGTACAGGGAATAATATGCCAGTTGTCATGGAGGCTTTTCGAAACTTCAATTTGAAGGAGTTTCCTACAAATGATAGTGAGTACATGGAACCCACTTTCAACCTATTTGAGTTCGAGAAAAGCAGACAAAATTGTGTAGGAACATTGATGTATCCCGATGAAGGTCCATCGAACTACGGTAGGCCATCCGAAGCTACCCCAGTACTAGAAGATGATAACATTCTTGATCATTATGTAAATAGTTTCCGTGATGAAGAATTGTCTCATTCCGATTCAGACAATGATGACAACGTTAACGACGAGGAGAATGAAGAGGTTGAAGCTGCAGCTAAGTTAGGCAAGGAAAATATCAAACATGAATCATCACCACCTCCACCAGCAACAGAAATTCCAATTGAAGAGACACAAATCGAACCATCAATTCCATTTTGAACAATGGCACCACATCTCCATGAGATTCTACCATTCTATTTAAATAACGCATCGAAGATTCTTGCAGATTCCATGGATTTGCCGACGTGTCCAACAAGATACTATTATCCAACAAAAGGAAAGCTTGCACTAGGTATGGTGTTCAAAAGCAAAGGTCACGTAATGGCTGTCGTGAAGGAGTATCATATCCAGTGGGCTAGGAGAGAGTTCACCATGTGTTGTAGCACTCCACAATTTTGGATAGTGTCGTGTAAGTATGGAGCTGAAATTGGATGTCCTTTATTGATATGCGTGTCATTCAAGAAAAGTAAATGATATTAGAAGATCAGTATTTACAATGGTGACCACACATGCTTTATACCTAGTAGGTCCACTGAACATGCAAATGTCGATACAAATTTCATTATTGGTTTGTTAGTAAGACATGTTAGAACAAACTATGATTAGCCTATTAAAAGTATCATTGACTTGGTGAAAGATAAATATAAATATATTATATCTTATGCTAAGTCATATCTTGGTTTTAAAACGTGCACGCCAAATTGTATATATCTTATGCCAGCTATACTTGACTACTGCAGTCACTTCAGCTAAGTATTGCAGATACGACAATGAAACTAAAGTGCCACTAGTATTAGGACGCATGACACCATCGATTGATAATAAAGCAACACACCGTGCAACTTGATATATCTCATAAGGTACGGTGTAGTTACTAACTACTTTATTATTAATAAAGTCCCTCAACGCACTTAAATTAAAACAGGACCCTTTCAAATCAGTCACTCCAGGCGTAAAGTCGAGGAGTTCCTCACAGTATGCTCGCCACCCTCCCTCCTATCAGGAGACTCGTCTACGAATATTGTTGGATGCCTATCAATCGATAATTCCCATATAACTGTTTCGTCTTCCAACGTAACACTAGCCTTCTCTATCCTTAAATAGAAAGTGTAGGTCTTCGGACACCACCTCTCTATCAATGCAGTAATTAAATGATTATCTAAATCAACAAATCCACATCGGTAGACACCATAAAACCCCATATAGGATATCGCTTCAATAACTTTATCGTGTAATTGCACACTATCTCGACCAAATATATTCTATGAGCCCAGTGTCTACCATCAAATAATCGTTCAGAAATATGATCTTGTTGTTCACATAAAAAACTACTATTTTTTGGTTCATAGTACAATTTGAACCTCTCTAAATCCATTCTACAAAAATAAAAATACATAATTTTTATAAACCACAAAAAAATACTAAATCGAGAAAACAAATTGCCCAAAAGTTGACATTGTGGATGTCAACTTCCATTTAAAATTAGAAGTTGACACAATGTCAACTTTAATTAGTACTAATTTTTTTAAAAATTATGTCATAAGTCGACATCTTGAATGTCGACTTTTGTAAATTCTTTTTCAATTTTTTCCTATTTTTTCTAGAATGTCCGATTTTATTACATATTTTCCCAAGGCTCTTTTTTAAAAAAACAAAAACAACGCTAATGATAATTAACCTACATAAGCACACATAATGTCATTAAAAAACTCCCTCTTATAAATTTCTCTAATACACATAATGCTATACACATTCTACACACAAAACATAAAAATACATGCCTATATTATATATTAAAACTCAAAAAATATAATTCTCTACATGATAATAAAGAAACCTTCATAAACATACACGCATATTATTATTAAAAAACTACCTTCTAATAAATTTCTCTAACACACATAAAATACATGTAAAATCGGAAAATAAAATGTAGAACAAATGCAAATGCAAATTTCTCTAATACACATACAACTATGTATAACAAATTATTCTCAATAAATTTCTCAAAATACACCATAAATTTTTTTAAATAAAAAATTAAGATAGCATGTAAATGCAAATTATATACAATATCATTAAAAACATACTTAAGTAAACTAGGTTACATATTAAATAACACTTACCTTGTAAAAATCTTCAAACACGTACCCTTAAAAAAAAACACAAAAATTTTGGCGTGAGAGTGAATAAAGGATTGAAGAAGGAATTTTGAAGGAATGTGATTTCTGAGTATACTCACCTCTCTCTTATAATGAATCTAAATTCAAATTCAAAAAGTTTGAAACCCAAAAAAAACAAGGGCGACGTGACAACTGCGTGCATCCTGCATGCGTAGCTATTACTGTTGATATTGTAGGGTTGACTGCTGCGAATGTGAGAACTGGTGACAATAGTCAGCTCGTTGTATTAAAAAAACAAAAATTAGGGGAAGTCGACATTTACACTATCGACTCCCCTTTTTGCCTTTTTTTTTTGGTAATCAGAATATACATTTTTTTGGAGCCACTGTCAACTTCTACCTAAAAAAATATTTTTTTAATTAATCAGATAAATTAAAATTTATTTAAAGAAATTAATATTTTATCAATTATCGATAATGATAATGTTGACTCTTAGTAAAGTCGATATTCCTATTGTAAACTTAAGTTACTTTTTAAAGATTTTTATTTCTATGTTATAAAATTAACATTGAAGTTGATATGGAGTAATTTTCAGCTCCTACATAGTCCTCCTTGAATTCTTGGTGGACAAGTAAGAGGAGTTGATTGCCTTCTCAAGAAAAAAAAAGGTGTATTCTCTCCAAATAGCAAGTTGTCCTTCCACAATTGAAGGATTTGGATATTTATACCATTAACCATATTTGAACACTTGTCACAATTCCAAGGTATTATGTGCCCTAATATGAATGGCTTGGATTTAGTATACGAAATGATGAGCATCATGATAGTGATATATATATATATATATATATTTAAGGTTTTATTTGGATTTGTGTTTAATGTAAGACCTTGGGTTATTGGGCCTTTATTGTTATTTATATTGTTGTTTTTAAGTGTGGCCCATATCAAACACCTAACACTCTTTTGTGTCAAATCTTAAAAAAGCCCTAAAAAACTACAACTCAAAATATATATATATATATACACACATATTTTTTAAAAAATTATATATGATAATTCGATTTTAAATATGGAAAAAAAAAATGGAAATCAAGCCAGGATCACACCAGGGGCAATGTGACATTTGCGCTAATATTTTCGACCGACTTTTGAGATATAAAAACCGGGGAATAAACCGGGGCAAGCAAAGAGGGGAGCCCACTATATATAAAGTCTCTTGAGAAAAAGAAACCCTTATAATATCATTAGTTTAAGTCTGAGGCTGCTGGTTTTGTGCAGAGAGGCCGGGGTTCTTAAGGGTGGTTGCCCCTCTCTGTGTGAATAAGCAGCCGATGATTTCACAACTTCTTTATTTTTCAAGAAATTATGAAAATGAAAGGGACAAAAGAAAAAAAATCTAACAGCCCTTTTGATGAGATGATTGAAATGATGATGCTGATGATGATGCCGGAGCAAATTTCCCCTTGTTTTCTTGAACCCTAAACCCTAATATGAGGCTGTGATGATGATTTTTGAAGCGAAATATCAGATTTTTGAGCGAACCCGTATCTTGGCTTGGCGAAATCAGTGAGTCTTTGAGATGGGTTTTGGTGTTTGTTTCACTCATTTCTCGTCTCGTTAGGCTACTGGTTTTTGCAGCCATGGCGGGCTCTCTATTTTCTTCTGATGACAAAAGGCGAATCTGAGCCTCAGTTTTTGTTTTTTTTTTTAATTGATGCAATTTTTGTTGGAAGTAATTTTAAATCCTTTTTTTTCCTTGTCTTGGGGATTTTTCCCCTTCTGTTCCAGATCTCGATCTCGCACAGAGGGGGAAAAAAATTAAAGAATGTACATTTTTTTAAAAAAATAAAAAAAAAGAAGAAAAACTGGGTTACGTTGAGAAGTGGGACATAGATCTGAGATGATTTTGTTAAACATTTATGCAATTGGATCACAGATTGTAGAGGGTTTATGGAACACCAAGTGAAACTCTTTTATTCTTTTTCTTCTGAAAATGAAAACTTGACCTGTTTGGGCTTTAGTTTTATGACATATCCACTGGTTGTATTAGAATTTAGAAGCAATGAAGCACTATTGGGTATAGGCTTGATGAGAGAGAGAGAGAGAGACACTGAAGTTTACAGATGGTAGAGTGACTGTTTGGGGGTATTTGCAGATCTTTCTTTGGAGAAGTAATGAGTATAAAATGGTTCCTCCAAACGCTGAAAAATGACTTAAAAGATTGAAAGGTAATTAATATTTATCATAAGAATTTGAGTTTGAAGTTTTCACATTGGTAGTCATAAAATGACTCTGGTTTTGGCAAATCCTCAATGGACATAGTGACAGCACTAGGCCCCCTCTTAGGATCTGATATTTTGCTCCTTTTTAATGACTTGGAAAATAAAGAACTAATACTATATTAGACTTATCACTTATATTAAATTTTATGAATTTTCTAAAATGTGATATTAATTTGTAATGTGTGTGGAAATCTGGAAAATAAGTAAAAACTAAATAAAAATCAGATAAAGAAAACAAAAATAAATTTGGTCACATTATCCAAAAATAATAATTTTTTTTTTGTTGGCTCAATTGATGTTTTTATCTGTTGCATTTGGAAATAATTATATCAAAAAATAATTGAAAAAATAAAATTGTGATATATCATACTCAATTCAGCAATTAAAAATAAAACTTTGAGTATTATTCATATCACCGCTTATACATCTTTTTGAGTCACCCAACTTCAAACTGAATTTGTTTTTCGAATATGTATTTTTCAATAAATAAAGAAAAACAGAAAGCAGAACACGCACACATACAGAGACAGTCCGAAATGACAATATCAACCTCTGCGAGACTGCGCCTCCACTCTCCACCATTCCCTGCATCCATCGCCAGGGGCAAAACAGGCAAAACACAACTCCCCACTATCTTGATTCTGCTGACACCCATCCCCTAATAAAAGCTGCTTCACTACCTCCATTAAAGCAAACAATCTTCAAGAATGAGGGTCTGTTTGCTTCATCTGGACACACAAGTGAGGGATGTGGGTGTCTTAAGGGTTGTTGCCCCTCTCAAAAGTGTGCCCAGCCAAACAGTCCGTTATTTCCTCTCAACCCACAAAAATAAATAAATAAATAAATCAAACAACCCTTCTGCTATCAGTTTCTTGTACTGCTGCTACTGCTAAGCTGATCACTCTGTTGTTTCAACATCCTAAGTTTCCATGTCACAAAAACTATATTAAACTTAGCAATTTTGGCTAAGGCAAAGAAAGAAAAATAAAGATTATGATGCTTTTTTGAGGCTATGATGATGACATTTATGTCCTTGTGTGAAAAGGGGCAAAAAAAGATCAGATTTTGAGCGAATCCGTATCTTGGCTTGGCGAGATCAGAGGGTCTATGAGATGGACCTTTTTGTAATTCCACATCTCAGTTTGGGCAACTGGTTTCTGCAGCCATGGCGGACCAAGCCACCAATTACCAATTTTTTTTGTTTTCTGATGATATAACTCAAATCTGAGCCTCATTCAAGTGTTTTTTTACCTATCTTGTCCATGGCTTGTTCCGTTACATTTCAGATTTAATTATTTTATGTTACTCAAATCTTGGAAAATGTGTTTTTTCTTTTTTTTTTTTTATCAATACTTCAAGTTTTTTCTGTTTTTTTTGGTATTTAATACACATGCATACTGTAAGTATTTGATCATGGCAGACATTCAACTCTTTTTTGATCAAAGCGGACACAGGAGCATAAGCTCTTGGTAGCGTAAGCTCTTGGTAGCGTTTATATTAGCTCTGCTTGTAACAAATCGGCATACAACACATTTTCCAAGACAATCCGGGACATGAGAGCCCCACTCGTCTAACGCCACAATGTTACAAGAGGAAAACTTAACAAGGTCACGAGCCGCCTTATTTGCTGATCTTCGAATGTACGCGAAGGTCAGTTGTTCAAACTGAGCTCCCATAGCAACGATTCACGCCACGACATGGTGATGGAAGGATATGCACTTTTTAGCGCTGTGTATAAACTTAACAACTTGAAGACAATCCGACTCAAGGATCGCCCGAGCCACGCCTTTACTCCTAAGCCATACTAGGCCCGTTTCAATAGCTTCAAGTTCCAGCGCCAAAGGGTCCTTCTGGCCACCACTCACCACTGACTTAACCCCCAGCACCAGGCCTCGTCCATCCCGCACCACAATCCTGACGGCCTGACTCCCTTTTTTCCCATCAAAACCAGCATCCGTGTTAGCCTTAGCCACTCCACTAGGCGGCGGATACCACCCTTCCCTTGGGATGAGTCCCTAATCCAGCAACACATCTCCAGGCCATAACTCCTCATGCTCATATTGATAAGCCATAACCCACTCCTGAACTGCAAATCTTGGGATCACTTGATTCATGGCCAGATTGTTCCTTGACCGCCATTACCCGCCAAACGTCAAGATGAATCTCACCATTACCTGAGGATCGTCATTGTTGCACAAGGAGCTTAACAAATGTATGAACGACGTTGGATGACCTGAAGATACCCAGTCGGGAAAGCGATTTCAGTTTGGGGGCACCCACAAAATAAATGATTTGTTTTAGGAGCACCCCCACGCAAATCACGGCAGTCCGACTCAGACATTGCCCCGCAAACTTAGGTTGGCCTTGGTGGGTCGCGTACTAGTCGCCAACCCCATATCTTGATTTTCGGGGGTAGTTTCATGCGCTATATTGCTCTAAATATCGCCTTTCTTCGCTGATCGGTCACCTCACTACTCCCCTTCTCCCTCAATCATTTCTCCTGGATTTGTTGCTAAGCAGACTTGGCTGAAAAAGGACCTAAAGCCTCCCCAGCCCAAAAAGGTCGATCACTACTCCCCACACTAATCGGAATCTGCTGGATAATGTCTAGCCCTTGACGACCAACCAAATTCATAATCTTAGGCTCAATCCATTCTCCCTTCGCATGATCAATGCAATCAGCCACCATTATCAGTTCCACAACATTCTCCGGGAATGGACGCATAGGAATAAGTGCCCTCTTCATCCATGAATCCTCAAAGAACCTAACCGAATAATCCCCTCCAATCCTCCATTTCAGCCCCAGCGAGAGACAATCCCTTCCCTTAAGAATGCTACACATACGTATAACTGGCTACACTTCGGTGCACAAGATATGAAGGAATCTCCCGAGCAATAACGTCCAAGAAAAATTTTGCTGCATAGAGAATCCGGTCTAGTTAACACCCTCCATGCTTGCTTGGCCAAGAGCGCAAGATTAAATGAGGTAAAATCACGGAAGCCTAAGCCACCTCTAGCTTTAGAAAGGCAAAGATGGCTCCATACCTCCCAGTTAATATTCCTCCTGTCTTCACTTTCCCCCCACCAAAACCTTCTACACATGGCATTAATCTTCTTGCACAAGTTTATAGGGAACTCGAATATACTTAAAGAATAAGTAGGAATGGCTTGAGCAACCGTCTTAATGAGCACCTCTTTCCCACCCATCGACAACAATTTGTTATTCCAACCTTGAATTGAATTCCAAATGCGCTCCTAGAGTTTGTGAAAACTAAGTCTCTTCAATCGCCCAAAATTTACAAGCAATCCAAGGTACGCCTCCATAGGTGCGTCCGAGCACCGAAGTAGTCCGCATACTAACACACGAGTTGAGGCTTTTGTATTGGAGCTAAAGAGGAGCCGTGTCTTCTCAAGATTAACAACCTAGCCCGACCATTGCTCATAAAGCTGCAATATATTCAACGCATTTTGAATGTCATGATTAGTGGCCCAAACAAGAATAAAGGAATTGTCTGCAAAAGAGAGGTGCGATAATTGCTCAAGATTTGGAGCAAGTCGCAAACACCTAATATCCCTTTGTGCATGTGCGCGATTAATAAGTATTGAGAGCCCCTCTGCACAAAGTAGGAATAAGTACGGGGACAGCGGATCCCCCTGTCGAAGCCCTCTCGTTGCCTTTAACTCGCGGGACAAACCGCCATTGATACGGACATTAAAGCTAACTGAAGTGAGACACCGCTTAATCCAATTAATCTATATCAGATGGGAGTTCATATGCGTTTAAATGTAGTGTGTGTATATCTATTTTGCCAAAAACCCAAAGATAGTATCGTTTTATAGCCCTGATACCAGAATCTAACACTATGTTTGGTACAAAGATTTTAGGGAGATTAAAAAAAAAAGAAAATATTAAAAAAAATTATATTTGGTATTTGGATAATAAAGAAGAGAGAGAGAGAGAGAGAGAGAGAGTAATGTAAGATGAGAAAATGAAGTGATGAAAAAAAATAATATTATTGACAAAATATGAAAATGTTATATTATTGGTAAAATATGAAAATGATAATATAAAAATTATTTTCAATAATTATATTAAATGATAATAATTTTTATTTTATTATTAATTAATTTTTTTTTATTATAATAAATTTTTATGTTGTCACAATATTACTCAATAATGATAAAAAATAATATTTTAGTTGTAACTAGCTAACTATTAATAATTAATAATACACTTATAATAACAATTTAATGATCAAAAAAATTGTTATTAGAACTTAATGAGTAACACACTCAAAATCTGAAAATAATGCTTTCGTTCTTTTTATTAAAGAAACAAATAATTTATACATTTCCAATAATAAATCTAAAAGCAAAATATCCAAACATGTACCCATTGGGGTATCTTGATAATTTGCAATTTTGACCCTCAAAAACATATCTTGCGCATTTTAACTCTTTCTTTGTTTTTTATTTTTTTTTACTCAAATTATCTATCTATCAATCTATATCAGCTGCCAATAAAAAAAAGATAAAAGAACATAAAATAAATGAGGCTCAGATCTGTTTTAAGGGCGAACTGAAAAAGCCCTCCACCGCCATGGCTGCGAGACCACCGGTTGCATGCGAGACAGAGGATAGCTCCCCCGAATCTCACAAGCCATCCGGGTCGCCCCGCCAAGATACGGGTCGGGTCTCCCCCATTTGCCCTAATAAAGCTCAGAAGAATCAAGAAAATATCATCACCGCCCCATGTGTTATATTTAGCAGCTTTTAAGGCTATGTTTAGATAATTGGTGATGTGGGAAAAACAAATGATTCCCAGAAAAGCATATCTTTCTTTCTGTCTGTCTGTCTCTCTCTCTAAATTGAGTTCCCTGTCTGCATATATACGTATAGATGTACGTATATATGTTGCGTTTGGGACACTCAGAGAGTGTTGATAAAAGGGTTGTTGCTATTTCAATTTGGGGAAATCAATGGCTGAGAGACACAGAGGGGCAACAACCCTTAGAGAAATTCCCAAGTCTTCTCCCTTAGCCTCATTCTCTCTCTTCTGAGCCATAACCCTTCATTAATGGTGGAGAACTGGATTTTTATAGTGGGCTTTGGTTCTCTTTTTCGCCCTCCTGTTGTCTGCTTTTGCACTTGATGCAACCAAGGGTAAGGGGGGTGTTCTAGTCTTAAAAAATTATATAAAATTTGGTGTCATTTTAGTTTATTTTCTTCTTAGACATTGTAATTTAATTAATGGGTGATTGAAATTGAAGTTGAAGTTGTTGATAAAATTGAAGAAAATTTGAAAATATAAGTAGAAAATATTTAAAAATAAAATTGAGAATTAATCATAATAGTAAAAATAGGAAATATTTGAAAATACAAATGAGAAATAATGTAGTGAATCATTCAAAAGAGTTTTATTTATTTATAAAAATATCAAGAACTACTTTTAAGGCGATAGAAGCTGCTTTCCCTAATTTTTCTACTTCTATTTGTTCATCACTTTTTTTTTTTTTTTTTGAAAAACCAGCAAAGATATATTAAGAACCAACACAAAGCCTATCTAGGAGGCCTCGGCCTCGGCCTCGAGTACACGCTCAATAAAAGAAGGGATCACACAGGACTCCGACTCGCCAAAAGAAGAGTAACGAGCCAACCAGTGCGCGACAACATTCCCCGAACGATGAACAAAACAAAACTGAAAAGAACTAAAAGAAGAACACAACAACTTGAAATCCTGGACTAAAGGACCTATTGTGGAAGAATCGTGGCAAGGATTGGATAAAGCCTGGATAAGGGAGCTAAAATCACCCTCGAATATGACCCGCGACCACGCCATCCTTCGAGCAAGTCGAACCGCTTCCCGTGCGGCAAGAGCCTCGGCATGGAGCACCCCCGGAATCGGGAATCTCTTCGCCACCCACCGAAGACAACGACCCTGAGAATCCCGCGCGACCACACCAACTCCCAAAGACTTTGTCTCCCCCCCAAAGACGGCCCCATCGAAGTTAACCTTAACAAATCCCACACGAGGGCGCACCCACTTGGATAAATGT
Organism: Petrea volubilis; assembly: GCA_026212405.1. Lineage (NCBI taxonomy): Eukaryota > Viridiplantae > Streptophyta > Magnoliopsida > Lamiales > Verbenaceae > Petrea > Petrea volubilis. The sequence continues at coordinate 24,978,780 of CM047870.1, forward strand.
CGGGTGCCGTCGATCGCAGAGTTGGGGACACGCGACTGCATAGCAGCAGTAAACGCATGCAAATGGTGCTTGGCTGCCATAGCAACGTCCAGTGGGGAAGAGGGGCTACCCTCCATGAGTAACTTATTCCTGCTATACCACAAATGCCAAAGTACCACGGAGGACTTAGAGGCATTAATAAGTTGTCCTGAAGCAAGACCATAAATATCAAGGATTGACTGGATATGTAACATCGCCTCCCTCGTGGCCTTACTGAAAATACGAGTATCATCAGCGAAAAATAAGTGCGATATTCGGGGCGCGTTCTGAGACACCGCCACCCCAACTAAGTCACCTCGTGCTTCCTTATCCTGAATTAGACAATTGAAAACCTCTGCACAAAGAAGAAACAAATAAGGGAACAAAGGGTCTCCTTGGCGGAGGCCCCGACTCGGACATAGGAAACTAAACTCACTATCGCTCAACACAAAAGAATAAGAAACAGAGGACATGCAAAGCATTATTAACTCCACAAAATGCCAATGAAAACCTAGTCTAAGCAATGTTTTTTTTAAGAAAACCCATTCAACCTAGTCATAGGCCTTGCTCATATCGAGTTTTAGTGCCATGAATCCATTTTTACCTTTTTTAGTGTTTCTCAGGGAATGATTTGATTCGTAGGCAATAAGGACATTATTTGTTATCATTCGACCTAGTATAAAGGCAGATTGGGATGGGGAAACAATGCGATCAAGAAACGGCTTAAGGCGGTTAGCAATGGCTTCGACGGTTGGCTAGACAAGAAAATGGCTGAAAAATAGTGTAGTATAGTATTCTGTATTTCCGCTTCAGTTTCAGTCCATTCCCCATATTCCCTCTTCAAACGGTGAATGTTGTTATTCTTATACCTAGAAGATGCCACCCCATAGAAATATGCCGTGTTTCGATCCCCTTCCCGTAACCACTCGACTTTACTCCGTTGTTTCCAAGCCAGTTCATCCCGAAGATGCATCTCGTCCAGCTCGGCCTGAAGACAACCCTCAAGCCACTTATTATCCTCAGAGATATGACCCAGACCTAACTGCTTGATTTTCTGCTCCAAGTGTGCCATTTTGTGCCGGGGATTACCGAAGGTAGAGCGACTCCAACCACGAAAACCCTCTCGGCAGTTGACTAAGTTTTGCCGCACTCCGTCCATTGCCCCCCTCCCGTCTATCGGAACCCAATGAGTCTCGAGAACATGCTGACAGTCAGTTGATCGAAGCCGGCTAGCCTCAAAACGAAAAAGTTTAGACCGTTGTGAAACATGGTATGTGTCGCCATCAAGGGTGATACGTACTGGAATATGATCCAAATAAATAGTGTGAAGATGCTCAACCGAGGCCTGAGGGAAGGTCTCAGACCAACTTGTGGATGCACAAAATCGATCAATGCGTGCTCGGATCGCGTGGGGGTACTCACACTTATTACTCCAAGTGAAGGGATCCCCCACGAAGCCAAGGTCCTGAAAGTCACAAGTATTTAGAGCCATGTGAAAATCCGATATTTGGCCATCAGGTCGCCGCTGCCCCCCGTCCTTCTCCGAATGATCAAGAATCTCATTAAAATCACCCCCACATAACCAAGGTCGTGAGGACATATGACTAAGCTTTTCCAATAACTGCCAAGAATCTTTCCTCTTGCCTGTTTTCAGGTTTTCGTAAAAATTCGTGAATCGCCAAAGATTATCCTCCATCCCCACACTGATATTGACGTCAATATGAGACTGTGAGAAGCTTTGAAGCGTAACCGGAACTTGTTTATCCAAAAGCAAAGCAAGTCCTCCCTTCCTACCAATTGAAGCCACACAAACTCCATACAAATTTAGTCTCTCTTTTAATCGATCAAATTCCTTTTGGTTTGCCTTGGTTTCAGAGAGGAAAACTAAGGAGGGGCGATAATCTCGGACGAGCTGACTGAGGAAACAAACTGTTCGGGGTGCCTCGAGACCCCGACAGTTCCAAATTATGGCACTCATTGAGCTCGGCGGTTGGTAAAGAGAAGTCCATCTCGTTGGGGTCTGAAAAGTGAGGTATTTTTAGCAGTCGAGCATCTGGAGCACTACCCGGTGAAACCGACATCTCCTAGGATTTACGCTTGCTAAGGAGGGCCGGTGACTTCTTCGACTAGGGGCTGATGGACTTTTTCTTCTTCTGCCTTCCTTTACTTGAGGGGTTGGGAGAGGGGGCTTTTGGCATTAGAGTGAAAAGGAGGGGAGTATGGTGATCGGGAGGGAGGGGGGAAGACCAAGTCAGATTGGTGTTTGTAGTTTCTGGTTGTCGAGGGAGAGCTTGAGCTACGATAGGAAGAGAGCTCATGGGCTGGTATATATTAGCAGTAGTCACTAGGTCTAGTTGATGAGGGGGGGATTTGACATTAAGTTGCTGTGTTGACTGAGTGGGGATCAAATCGGGTTGAGGGTCAATGGGTTGGGTGATATTGGGTTAAGGGATTGAGAGGAAGTGGTAGTTGGGTTGTGGGTTTGGATTACCCCAATTTTTTCTAGGGTAGAGATTTGTTGAGATGGGCTTTAGGTGAGAAAGTCCACCAAGGAAGACAGGCCAAAAACATAGTTATTTTGGGATTGGGATTTAGATGAATCACCAGAGGGTTCGGAGATACCTTGTTGAGTGCCCTCTGCATGCATGGAAAGATTTTCTTGAGGTACCCGGGTTTGGAAACTACCATGAGCGGCTGGAACCCTAGCCGACTGACTACCCGGAGGCTCAACTGCTACGGCATGGTGGCGGAACATCGGCCGGGTCCTTTCAGAAGGTGTTGTGAATGCTGCTGCCCCTGAAATTCTGCTACCCTCCCTCCCATAAGTTACTGCCCATAGCCACGAACCATAGGAAAGGTCATCGCCGACGTCGGAAAGATCGACAGAAAGGTGGGTCAGGCAAAGATCTTTTATATGACCCAATTTGCTGCAGATGTAACAAAAATTCGGCAGCCGTTCATACGTAAAGGTCATAATAAAGTCGTCTCCTAAGGCGCTATGGAGTCTCAATGCGCGCCGTAAGGTGTGAGTGACATTAATGCGAACTCAGATTTTGAGCACAGATTGATTCTGAGAGCTACTAATCCCCGAACTCACCTCGCGGAATTCTCCAATCTTATTTCCAATGAATTCAACCACCTGGTTTGTTCGCTTATTCCACGGGAGTCCACTCACATGAACTATGAAGTCACAAAAATCTAAATTAATCGCCATTGGGTCTTCTGCGTCCTTTAAGTGATTCAACACTGATTAAGTTCCTATCAAAAGCCCATGGTCCACGATTCAAAATTCGATTCCGGTCATAGGGGTGATTGAACTCCAAAACAAAACGTCCTTCTGCGAGGTTACGAATCGAGAAACCCTGGATAGTGTAGAAGGAGGCCACCAGCATGCGCTGCAAGGAATCGAAATGACACGTCTTGTGCGATAGTATCCGTCCCACCAGATAGAAGCCACCCTTGGACTGACTATTAACCCAAAAACTCGAGGCACTTCATCGGCATCATCCTCTTCTGCGGTTAAAGAGAGGACTCGGTTCATTCTTGCAATCTCTGAGTCCATCTAGAAACCTTAACTAACCCGAGTTACCACCGAAACGTCAAAGCACTGCCAAAACCTACGCAGAAACTGAGAGAGAGCAAGAGGGAAACAAAAATTAGGTATATTATCTATAGAGTAAGGGAACAAACTAGAAAACGAGAGAAAAAACCAGGAGAACAAGCCGATAAAATGGTACTGGATGGCAAGATCACTCGTTCTTCGCAAGGGCAAATGACCGGGTGACGGACCACAAACTTTGACGCACAACCAAACCCTAAACCTAAAAACCTAAAAAACCAAACCTCTCATTAGAGAGGAAACAATGTTCTCATACGAGAGACAAAAACAAACTAATTGAAGGGCAACCAATAGTAATGACTAATGAGGATGTCTATTTTTTCATCACTTAATTATGTGAAAATTGTCCAATCAAACACTCGTAGCCTTTTTTTGTAACCAAAAGCACCAAAGTGTTTTTTTTTAAACAATTCCAAACACTGTCTTAAGCTGATACCTAAGTGGCTATTATCAAAGCCTCTTTCGGATAACTAATCCTGTAAAAAGCTAGTAATTATTAATGTTGTTACGATTTATAAATGTTTGTTAGTATTTTGTTCAATGAATTCTTAATACAGTTTAAAGCAACATTCATGTCACTGGAGCGATTCAAATATTTGCTAGGGACTGCAGTTCGTATATTGAAACAATTCGGTAGAATAAGTTGGAGTTAGCCTTGAATATGATACAACCAAACAACACCATGTAGTTTAGCGATTAAATTTCACCACTCATGTTTAATTCCTATATTTGAACCACACTAAGAATATATTCTGTTAATTATTCGGGTATTATAAATTGAAAATTGTTATTGGTACTCCCTCTCACTTTATAATTTTTCTCAATTGGCCAATATACCCTTTTAATTTTTAAATATTAATTAATTTGATTTATTGGGCAAAAAGTCCTAATAGTCTATAATTCACTTTCATGCATTGAAGAATACTATTCTTCGCCATCTTTTTTTTGGCTATGGTGACGATAACTTCAAAATTGTTATTCAACTTCTCATTTTGACGGTAACCTGACAAAAAATTTGTTCTAATATTGTTGTCTTTTGTGCAATATTAAATATTTTACCCATATTTTACATTATATTTTTCTACTTTTTTGTCATTAATTTTTGTTAGTTGAAAATGGAGGCAATTAATATTTTAGAAGATTTAACAATGATTTTTGAGTTAGAGGAGAAATTAAAGCTTGTGAAATCAAGAGGACCGAACAAATTTAAAATATCTACCATTCTTACAACCCATCTAATAGCAACAAATGTATTTATTTCATTTTCATACTTTTTATATTATTTATTAAGTTTTTTGGTCACACTTTAATTTCAGCATACATACATTTATGTAATAAAATTTTTTCCTTGATGTGTAAATTGTTCTGCTAGTGCTTTGTAGGAATAATATATGGAGCAAACAAGTTGGTGCAAAACTTTGAATGAGATATCATGTTTTAAAGATTGTAGTCATGAAACTCATCTTTCTTTTTTTTTCTTTTCCTTCTTTTATTTATTTTATTATTATTATTATTATTATTATTATTATTATTATTTTGCAAGACTTTTTATTTATTTGAAGTTATATAATGTTGAGGAGAAACAAAATTAGTGGGGATATACAATTTATTTCTTTTTACCTAATATTTTGTATATTTGAATATCAATAGAATTATACAATAACTTTTGATTTCTTTATCACCCAACTTTTTTATATATTTAACTTGTATGACGTGAAATTTTTTGTTAGTAATATATATTTTGTATTAAGTAGGACAAAAAAAAATAGAACAAAAAATTAAAGAGTTTACATTAATGTTGTGATTTCGTGTGTTTTTTATTACCAAATGTGAAAATGATTAACAATAAAGACAAGATTATGCCATTGAAATTAATAAAAATAATGTCCTAAAGATGAAAAGGCAATTTAATCAATTTAATCAATTTTTCAATACAAAAAAAAAAAAAACAAAACAGAGTATCAATAATAATTTTTGAAGTGCCAATAACAATGGCTAATTCTTAATATCTGGTCTAATAAGGAGTAGGGTCGTAGAGTTAAATTCATTGTTGTACTGCTGAGATTGCGATGATTAAATTGCGCACTTGTGCTTGATAAGTCTGTAATTCTACTTGGTTTTTATATTTATTTTGGCAGACTTATCATGTATTTTTCTCCATTTGAACTTCTTTTTGCCCAAATTTGAGATAAATCGTATTTTGTAGGTGATATGGCAAAAAGTACTATAAAGGAGATGAAAAAGTGGAATCAAGAGTTGGGTACCTACGCAAGATATTTCGGGTACCAACCCAATTTCAGAGATTTTCAGAGATTTTGAGAAGAAACGAATATGTAAATTTGGGTACGTACCCAAAATCCGAGGCAGAAATTTACAGCTTTCCTAGTGCGATTAGGACCTTATTTTTGGAAGGTGTCTCTAGGGTTTTTCTGCCCTTTTTAAGTCCAGAAATATGAGGGCGGCCACTGTTCACGTTTTTAGCTAGGTTTTATTCTTTAGAACTTTTTCTTTCATTAATTTTCATCTTTCGGGGATTCTTGTGGAGAACGGAAGAAGGGAGAAATCAAGATCGAAGGGAAGAACAACCGAACGAGAGGAGTTTTGCGCCTGAAATTTCCAGCAATTAAGTTCATTCTTCTCTTTTCATGAATTCTCTTCCATATTTCGTTTTTATGTTTAATTTCATTATGAACTAATTTTAATTAAGTGTAAGGATGGTGTAGTCCATCGTTTTTGCTATTCTATGAAAATTCCGTGAGTTTGAATTTGTGTTCGTATGTTTTCTTTGTTGTGTGATTCTTGTCTAATGGTTTAATACGTGTTTAGGGTTTGATCACCCCTAATTAGCGAATTTGAGAATCGTGATGAGGTCGAGAGACGATTCACGATAATAGCTCTAATTAGACGAGATCAATTGGGTTAAAGTTGCATGAGAATGAATTTAACTTTGATTAAGCCTTAAGGCAGTGTTTAAAATTCATACAAATACTTCTAAAGTTGGGATTAATTGAATGAGAATTGGTTAGTCTTAGGCTTAGAAGAATTGTGTGAATTAATTCTGCAATGCTCGAGACAGATTGTGGATATATTCGTTCATAGGCTTCACACAACCACGTAACTACTCAACTTAGGGATTGGATTAGAATAACAAATTACGTGAATGAAACCACCTTGCACTTGCTTTTCTCGCTTTCAATACTAGAAAAAATGCAATTAGCCACGGATTTGGCAAAAAATCCGTGGCCAAGGAGATTAGTCACGGACTGGCCACGGATTAGCCACGGATTTTTTTCGTGGCTAAAAGTGGCGTGGCTAATCTTAGCCACGGCTGGGATTAGCCGTGGCTAAGGGCCACAAAATTTTGGCCACGGCCTAGCCGTGGCTAATAGCCACGGTCAAACCGTGGCCAAATTTGGCCACTTTTTTCTGGACATGCTTGGCCGTGGCTAAAGGCCACGACTTAGCCACGGTCTAGCCGTGACTAATCCGTGGCCACTGGAAAAAAAAAAAGCTAATTAGACCCAAACCCGTAACCCCACCTGCGCCCCAACCTAGACCTGCGTCTAGGCCCGAACCTGAACCCGCGTCCCCAAGTATTTTTTTTTGCGCTCAAGGAGAGTCGAACACGGGACATCAATGTTGTAATTGGAGCATGCAACCATTGCGCCAAAGAAATTCTTTGGTTATTGATTGATTTTTTTTATACTTAAACTATATTTTTACAATATTTTAAACTTAAATTATCTAATAAATTTCATTAGTTTTATCAATTTATATAATTTATATTTAGATAATAGCAATTTTAATTTGTGATCATTTGCCAATATCCAGCGTATATGTGTGGTATTATATATATATGTCAAGTATACATATCATATATATATATATATATATATATGTCAATATATCTATTTTAAATATGTCCAATTATATATGTATCAATATATATATATATATAAATGTCCAAGTCTATATATGTATCAATATATATATATATATATATATATGTCCAAGTAGATATAGATAATTTATATTTAGATAATTAAACAAAAATTTATCCGTTGTGCAAAAAATCAAAAAAAAAAATTAGCCATGGATTAGCCTCGGCCAGACCGTGGCTAATTGTTTTTTTTCATTTTTTTTATTTTTTGCACCACATATAAATTTATATATATACATATATATATTGATACATATATAAATTTATATTGATACATATATTTATATATACAAGTATATATGTATCAATATATATTTGTGACTAATCCATGGCTACATTTATATATATATATATATATATATATATCATGTATATATACATATGTTGAAGTATATATATGTGAGTATATGTGTATATATATATGTATCAATATATGTGTATATATATGTCCAAGTATATATATCATATATACATATATCAATATACGTATATGTCAATGTGTATCTCATATATATTATTATATTATATGCACATTCTAATCCTCTATATATAGTCTATATGATATAACTATATATCTATATATAACATATCTAATATATGTTATAAATGTAGTGTACGTATATATCGATCTAATATATATATATATATCTCTAATCATATGTACTATATATGATCAATCATCTACATGAAATAAACATATATTAGTGTATTACATATCTAATACATGTTATATATGTACTTATATATCTAATACATATACACCTAATTATATATAAATACACATATATATAAGTAAATCTAATCTTATACGTATGTAATATATCGAATCATTTATTATATATATCAATATATATAATATACATATATTACTTAAGTATAGCAAAAATTAATTATTAAACAAAAAGTTAAAGTAGTGTAGTGGTTTAATGCTCTAACTTCAATTAACAGGTTAAAAGTTCAAACCATACCTGTTGCAAAAAAAAAAAAAAAAAAAAAAATTAGCCACGGCTAGGTCGTGGCTAATCCGTGGCCCTTAGAGCCGTGGCTAAATTAGCCACAGCCTGGCCGTGGCTAATAATTGGCGGCAAAAATCGCGCCAATATTAGCCACGAATATTAGCCACGGTCTCACCGTGGCTAATGTTTTAAAAAAAAAAAATATTCCCGAATCCGTGGCTAAACCGTGGCTATTAGACACGGATTAGCCACGGATTTTTTTCGTGGCTAAAATCCGTGGCTATTTAATCATTTTCTAGTAGTGTTTGGTTATTTGTTTTTATTATTTTTCGCTAGTCGTTTTTATTAAGAAATTAGGATTTATTTAGAAAATCAAAACCACCACTCAGTTTGATCAATTTAGATAAACAACACGAGTCAATTTCACGGGCCAAATCACAATCCTTGTGGATTCAACACTCGACTCACTTTATATTACTTGTACGACTGCGTGCTCCTGCGCAAGTCCGAACAAGTTTTTGGCGCCATTGCCGGGGATTGGCGCATTTGACTGTGATACTAGCTTGTGTGTTTAGACTAAATTTACTTCTTTTTACTATTTATTTATTTTTGTTATTTTTGCTGTTGAGTTTGTGTTCCTTCGTGTGTAGGTGCTCTTTGGTGTATGATCACGAGGCGTGCAAGTTCACGAGCTGAACTAGTGCCTTTGGACCTTGAGATTGAAAGAGCTAACAGAAGGAAGAACGTAGCGAGAAGAGCTAGGATAGCTCAGGAATGAATTATGGCAGGATAATCAGAACGTGGGTGTTAATGGTAGTAATGATCAAAATGCCCTACCGGGTGATCAAAATACAAGAACATTACGGGATTACATTGCACCCCAAGCCGAAGGAGCGAGAACGGGGATACAAAGGCCTGCGCATTGAGGCGAACAACTTCGAGATCAAACCGGCCTTATTAAACATGGTAACTAATAATGTGCAGTTCTATGGCTTGCCGAATGAAGACCCCGCCCCACCAACATCTAGATAACTTTCTAGAGTTCTGTGACACCATCAAGATCAATAGGGTGTCGGACGATGCAATAAGACTAAGGATTTTTCCTTTTTTTTGAGGGATAAAGCCAAAATTTGGCTCAATTTACTGCCTAGCGGGTCCATAATCAATTGGGAACAGCTGTCACATGCATTTCTAACGAAGTATTTCCCACCGGCCAAGACAGCCAAACTACCTAATGATATTTCCACCTTTTCCCAAAATGGGTGGGAATCATTGTACGAGGCGTGGGAGAGGTATAAGGAGCTGCTAAGGAGGTGTCCCCACCATGGACTACCTAGATGGATGGTGGTGCAAACGTTTTACAATGGATTGGGGGCCAACACTAAGTGCACAATTGATGCAGCATGTGACGCCCCGAAACCAATAGCTAATCATGCAACGTCTAACATATAACCATTTCTTTAAAACATGATAGCATAAAACATAATGAAACCAAATGTACGTACTAATATTCCAAAAGAGAGGTTTACATCATTCCTTTATTACATGTACACAAGTTTGACTTTCAAGTTTCTAGCATAACCTACATACATAATTAACTAAATACTTCGAAGCGTCCGCTTACATTCTCCTCGAACCTATCCTCCGATGTCTCAATTCCGGCTAAAACATAATAAACAAAGCAATGTCAACATATACACATGTTGAGTAGAAATTCACATAGGACATGAGGTGTTCGTGTGAAATTGCATAGTGTCATAAAAGTACATAACCACACATAAAACTATATAAATTTCAGTTATTGATCAAATCACATAAATTTCAACTCTAAGAGAGCATCACAATCCAATCATATTGTTACCATTTTTTCCACCTCGAAGGGCGGCTACCTTATCTAGCCGTGCCGTAAACCAATTTCCAACCGAAACTCTCACCCAACCTAAACACACCGGTGGTCATATCTCGAGTATATGCCGAAAACCTACGACCCACAACCAATACATGGAACACTCCGTCCATGCAAGATAGGAATAGGCATGGATGGCGAGAACTGGTTTAAGGCCGGCAAGCCCATTGGCGCCTGGCCGAACTCTAGCCCCATCCATACCGAACACATATAGGGCCCTTACACACATAATTCCAACACTATAAAAATCACAATTTCAACACAATATACACTGATTCAGCTCAAATTCAGCACAAAGTACCCAAATTTCCAGTTTTTGCGAAAACGACATTTACAACGTCGAAATGAAATTTTTTGCATTCAACTACTGAAATTTCAACTTAAAACCTATTGGAAATCCACAAATATAATCCCAAGGTTGTGAAATAGACTTTTAGAGTATAAATTTCCGGATTTTCAGTTCACGAAACCTGAAACTTTCAGACTGCGATGCGAAACGATTTAGCACGCAACTTCTGAAATTTCCAGCTTTCGCAATCCAAACCTCCAGCCTTTAAAAACCTGTTTCTACAGCTTATTCTACACTGGATTTTTGGTTTGAAATTTTTGTATTTTTCAGTCGTGCAAAAATCGAACTTTTCAGCTTTGAAAACAAGAGTTTCTGCATGAACAGTAATTCCAGCATATGCACAACTTGAATTTTCAGCTTTCATAACTTAAAATTTTAGCTTCTAGCACATAAACAAGACTCTAACAAGGTATACAACATGATAACCTAGAATTCAAGCATCACTTAATCATATTTACAACAATTTCCAGCATGCATATTCAAGGATTTTAACCTAAAATGCTCATAGAAACATCATATGCACAATATACACATATATAACCAACACATCTTGAAATCCCTTAAACCCAAGATGGAAACCAACTTGTGTTGACCTCCTAGGTCTTATAGGGAAGATAACATGCTAAGAAATTAAAAAAAACCTAGCCCTAACTCATGCCATAGGCAAATTTCTACCTTAATATGTTTTTCTTTCCTTCTTCGTAGGGTTTGGAGTAGGGAGAGTGTTTGAAGGGGTGAGAGGATTTCAAGACTTGAAGGATATTAGGAAAGTTGATTGAAAACAAGAGGAATGGAGTGTGTGTGTGTGTGTGGCCGAATTTTAGAGTCTCTGTGTGTGGTTTTTGGTATTTTTCAAGTAATATTACATATATACTAATAACAAGACATATCATTAAAATAGCATTAAGTCCTTTTCTAATTATTACCCTAACTAGCCAAGTATTTGGTCTAAGTAGCTTAAGTGTTGCTCTACTTTAACCATGGCCAAATATGTATTCATTCCTCTAGAAGGTGTATGCCAAGTGTATTTATACATTATATTTGGCAAGCTTGGAGGATAAGGCTTAATACAAGCCTAGTATTTAATATTTTCTATTTTCTCTCCCAAAATTCCTTCAAAATTCGTCCCCCTCTCTTAAAAGATCTGAAAACATAATTTATTTCTTGTTATTATGTAAAATTATTCATATTAGAGAAGAAAATACTATCTAGGGGTAGAAAATACAAGTTACCTATACTTTAGGGGGTTTTTGGCAAAGGTTAGAAAAGTTACAAGAAAATCTATTAAGACTAAGTTTTATATATACTTATATAAACTATGTACATATATATATATATATCTATGTGTCCATGTATTTCTTAAATTTTATAGTTGTATGGCGATTAACTAAAACAAGAAGGTATCCTAAACATATACATGTTGCACTTAAACGGACATGTACCATAAAGTATGAAAATAATGAACACTCATACATAGAAACATGTAAATTGTACACATTTAGGTATAGACACATATATATATATATAAGAGAAAGGAGAATTCGGGTCCTTACACAGCAGCTGGAGGTTTCTTGGTTACAAAGACCGTGGATAATGCGTACAACCTAATTGAGGAGATGGCGATCAACAACTATCAATGGTCGGCGGAATCCACCACTCAAAAGAATCAAGGGGGTAAGTTAGAGCTCAATGTCATTGCATCGCTCCAAGCTCAGGTAAGCGCTCTAAATCATAATTTGGATTCTTTGAATGGAAATAATTTGAACGATAACCCTAAGCCTTCTTGTGAATTATGTGGTGATTTTAATCATGTTTCCACTTATTGCTCGTTTGGGAGTCCATTTCCTGTTGTTTCTAGTGAGCAGGTAAATTTTGTGGGTGCAAACATGCATGGAAATATGCAAGGGAGGCAAGCTAACAACCCATACTCCAACACATACAACCCAGGGCGGAGGAATCACCCTAATTTCTCTTGGGGTGGTCAGAATGTGAATAGGCCACAGCACCCACCAAGATTCCAGCAAAACTATCCCTCACAGCAAGAGAAGGCGAGCTCCCTAGAGACAAAGATGGACAAATTCATTGATGTCTTGGGGTTTAAGATGGCTTCGTAGGCGGAGAGTTTGAAAAGGATCGAAGAGAAGTTCGATCAAATTGCCAAGAACCACTCAGCATCCATTCACAATCTGAAGGTTCAAGTGGGCCAATTGGCCAATGTGTTGACTAACAGGGTCCACGGGAATCTTCCAAGTAACACTGTAGTGAACCCGAGGGAGCAATGCAATGCAATTACGCTAAGAAGTGGAAAAGAGTTGGAGCCGCCAAAGATATCAAATGCTGGAAGGAAAGAAGATGAAGAGGTTAAAGTACATGATGATGCAAAGGCCAATGAGGAAAAGGAAGAGGGGAAGCAAAAAAAGCAAACCCCTATGAGACGAAGGTGCCATTCCCACAACGTTTGAGGCAAGCTCAACAAGAACAACAAAGGAATAAGTTCCTGGACATTTTCAAAAAGCTGCACATCAATATCCCGTTTGCTGAGGCATTAGCAAACATGCCACACTACACCAAGCTCCTAAAGGAGATTATCTCGAACAAGAGGAAGCTGGAGGAGTACCAGACCGTGGCATTAACGGAGGAGTGTAGTAGAATCATCTCTCAAAAGTTGCCTTTAAAGTTAAAGGATCTAGGGAGTTTTACTATCCCTTGTGTGATTGGCAATTTTGAATTTTCTAATTGTTTATGTGACTTAGGTTCTGGTGTTAACTTGATACCTTTTTCTGTTTTCAGGAAATTAGGTGTTAGAGACTTGTCCCCTACTACCGTTTCCCTGCAACTTGCTGATCGATCGCTGAAGAGGCCCGTAGGGGTAGTGGAGGACGTCCTAGTATTAGGGAGGCCTTTCATGAATACCGGGCGAGCATTAGTAGATGTAAATGCAGGAAAGTTGACTTTTCGGCTTGGGGACAAAAGTATTGACTTTGACGTGTTCAAAGAGGTTAAACGCCAAATTGAGGATGATCACTGCATGAGGATAGATGCAGTTGATGATTGTGTGAGAGAGGCGATGGAGAAAATTGAGAATGAGAAGGAAGTAAAGAATTTAGAGAGTGAGAAGGATAAGGGAAAAAATGAACAGGAGTTTGAACACATGCCAGAAACCTTGAGCCCTATATTACCATCAGGCATTCAGACCCCCAAAGTAGAGGTTAGGTCATTACCACAAAACTCGGAATATGCCTCTTCGGAGGAGAACAAAGCCTTACAAATCATTTTAGGTCCTCCCTTGACTAGGGAGCAAAAGAGGAGAATTGTGAGGCTCATCAAAGGTAGAATCAAAGCAATGGGGCACCAAATTGCAAATGTCAAGAGTATTAGGCCTTCCATAGGCATACATGAAGTTTTGATGGAAGATGATGCAAGACCGAGAAGAGAAGCAAAGAAGTTGTACAATGCCCGCATTATAGAAAAGAAGTCCGACAAGGGACAACAACGAGGACATTTCATGGTGAATGGCCAGTGTTTGAAGGCATATGTGAGTGGAGATGTGGACCGAGGAGGGTCGACATCATACATCGACCTCATTCTTTAAAAATGTCGAAAGGAATCGAGCTAAAGACTTTAAACAAGCGCTTTTTGGGAGGCAACCCAAAATTTTATGTTTTTATGTTTTTGAATTTCTTTTAGTTTTGTGTGTTTTTGTTTGGTTAGACCATTTGAGGTTTTCATGTGATTTTTGGTTGATTTGTTGGCTTTGTAGGGGATTTTCGTTTTTGGAAGATTAGTTACTTACGCGAGAAATTTTGCGTAGCTACTCAGTTTGGTAAACCAGGTGTTTTTCGAGAGGTGAAGTTTCTGTACAATTTGGTACTTACCCAAAAGTTTTGGGTAGTAACCCAATTTTACAGAACCTTGGAAACCTAAACCTTAAACTTAAACTCTCTCCCTAATCCTTTCCTTCTCTCTCTCGTCTCTCCCTCCCTCTCATTTCCTTAAACCCTAATTTCCCCTCTTCCCCTATCTCTTCCTCTCCCTCCTCCACTGCCCAGCCGCGCAGCCACCTACACCAGAGCAACCCCTGTTTCCATCGCATCCGCACCATGCAGTTCCTCTGCACCACCCGAGAAGGAGGAGGATGAGACCGAATTATATGATGCCGTCTGACCTCAAGTGTTTTCTATCCTTTTTTTTGCTTTTCGTTTGTGTTTTATTTTTCGCTTTCGCCGTTTTTGCTTTTCAATCGTGTCTTGTCTGGCCTTATTTTCTGTACTTTGGGGACAAAGAACCCTCTAAGTGTAGGGGGGATTTCAATTGCCTAGGATAATACTTATGAGGTTAATTGTTGTTAGCTATGTGTATGAAATTTGAACAAGAATTGTATATCGGCTAGAAACTCGGACGGCCAGACGAAAAGAGTTATCTTTGATGACTCGTGTCCTGGTATAACAACGCCACGTATAATTCAAGTTCAATTCCACTGTGTTCAAGCTAAATTTTGGTGATAATGGTTGTATGTTGGACATTTGAAAACCATTTTTGTGTGTGCCGTGTGTTTTGAATCGTTCTTAGAATACACGTGCTTTGTTAAAATTCCTTATTCTATGATGATTATATGCTATGAAACGTTACGTTTGGAACGATGAACATGCATGAAGCATTTTGTGTACACTTGAAGAATGATTGTTGTCGTTTTGCTATCCCCCAATCACTTTGAGCACATGGTTGGAGCAATGATTGCTAAATGATTTAGTGAAAATTTATATTTTTGTGAGAGGTTTTTGCATGTGCTTTAATGCATTAGGACACTAGAATCGATTTGATTTCTTGTCGAGGCGAAATCCTAGACTATGTTAAATTGGGGAGATGACTTAGGCCATTTTTGAAAATGTTTGAGCTTTAATTGCCTATTTGTTTGGTAAACGTAGCCCTTGAGTCCCCCTTGAGTCTACATTGTGCTTAGTTCTCTTGATAGCCACATTACAAACCCAAAAGCACAATGTCTATATATCTTAATCCTTTCGATGCACTTTACTTGAATTGTGATAATTGTGGAGTTATGTAGTGGATATGTAGAATTGCTGCAAAAAAAAATATGAAAAAAAAAGTGAAAAAAGAAGAGAAGAATGCAGAAAAAAAAAAGAAAAAAAAAGAGAAGAAATGAAAGAAAAAGCGAGCTAGCACTCTCAAACACATAATGAAAAAAAAAATTTACATGGAGAGTGATGGTTTTGAATAAGTTTGGGGGAGTGGAATGCTTGAAGAATGCTCTAAAAACTCCAACTTGTCCAATTTAAGTAACTTGGGTGCATGAGCCACATACTTTTCTATATTCTTCCTATCTTTCACCCAAGCCCTACATTACAAGCTTAATTAAGTCCTATCGATCCTCGGTTTATTGTTGTCTATATTAGTGGAGATAAGAATGAAAAGCCGACTTATGGAGTCCACTTCTTGCACCTATCGCATGAATATAAATTGATCCGGATTGTTGGTAATTGTTGCTCTTGATCATATCACACACGATAACACAGGGGATGCTTGACAATGATGGTTGTTTGTAGAGTGCGCATGGAATGTTAATTGTTTGCACATTGAACTAATGACATAGTGCTTAATAGTTTCTAAGAAAAATAAAAGGGAGTTTTACTTTGGTGCGTAGTGTTCCAAGAATGTACCTTGACTGTGTCCAAATCCCTTGTGTTGTTAATTTGGAGTTGCTTGAGGACGAGCAACATTTAAGTTTAGGGGAGTTGATAAGTCTGTAATTCTACTTGGTTTTTATGTTTATTTGACAGACCTATCATGTATTTTTCTCCATTTGAACTTCTTTTTGCCTAAATTTGAGATAAATCGTATTTTGTAGGTAAGATGGCAAAAAGTACTATAAAGGAGACGAAAAAGTGGAATCAAGAGTTGGGTACCTACGCAAGATATTTCGGATACCAACCCAATTTCAGAGATCTTCAGAGATTTTGAGAAGAAACGAATCTGTAAATTTGGGTACGTACCCAGAATATTTCGGGTATGTACCCAATTTCAGTCAGTGGAGTGTTGGATGAATCTGTAAATTTGGGTACGTACCCAAAATCTGCGGCAGAAATTTACAGCTTTCCTAGTGTGATTAGGACCCTATTTTTGGAAGGTGTCTCTAGGGTTTTTCTGCCCTTTTTAAGTCCAGAAATATGAGGGCGGCCACTGTTCACGTTTTTAGCTAGGTTTTATTCTTTAGAACTTTTTCTTTCATTAATTTTCATCTTTCGGGGATTCTTGTGGAGAACGGAAGAAGGGAGAAATCAAGATCGAAGGGAAGAACAACCGAACGAGAGGAGTTTTGCGCCTGAAATTTCCAGCAATTAAGTTCATTCTTCTCTTTTCATGAATTCTCTTCCATATTTCGTTTTTATGTTTAATTTCATTATGAACTAATTTTAATTAAGTGTAAGGATGGAGTAGTTCATCGTTTTTGCTATTCTATGAAAATTCCGTGAGTTTGAATTTGTTTTCGTATGTTTTCTTTGTTGTGTGATTCTTGTCTAATGGTTTAATACGTGTTTAGGGTTTGATCACCCCTAATTAGCGAATTTGAGAATCGTGATGAGGTCGAGAGACGATTCACGATAATAGCTCTAATTAGACGAGATCAATTGGGTTAAAGTTGCATGAGAATGAATTTAACTTTGATTGAGCCTTAAGGCAGTATTTAAAAATTCATACAAATACTTCTAAAGTTGGGATTAATTGAATGAGAATTGATTAGTTTTAGGCTTAGAAGAATTGTGTGAATTAATTTCGCAATGCTCGAGAGAGATTGTGGATGTATTCGTTCATAGGCTTCACACAACCACATAACTACTCAACTTAGGGATTGGATTAGAATAGCAAATTACTTGAATGAAACCACCTTGCACTTGCTTTTCTCGCTTTGGTTATTTATTTTTATTGTTTTTCGCTAGTCGTTTTTATTAAGAAATTAGGATTTATTTAGAAAATCAAAACCACCACTCAATTTGATCAATTTAGATAAACAACACGGGTCAATTTCACGGGCCAAATCACAATCCCTGTGAATTCGACACTCGACTCACTTTATATTACTTGTACGACTGCGTGCACTTGCACAAATCCGAACAGTGCTTAGTCCAACAAACTTTGGCAAACAAACATTTCTTACTAATTAGATTTTTTTAATTGATAAAATTACATTAAGCATCCCAACCAGTTCTACCAATTGAAAGAAAATAAATCAACCACGAGATAATGTTTTAAGACTTGTAAAAATATGTTGTAGTCTCACAACATCTGTCTAGTTAACATTATGTCTTAAGATATTTGTCATTTTATTAAAATAATGCAATATTAATGTTTTTTTTTCAAATTTATCCATATAAATAACATTCATATAATTTATTTAATATATTAACTTGGAGTTGTTAAAATCTCAATAAATTATTAATAGCAGTAAAATTGTCAATAATGATACACCCGTAAATTCTCTATGTAAAAACACCTTAAACGATAGATATTGTGAGAAGTATCAAAGATAGCTATCATTAATAAGGAAATAATGTTTGAATAAAACATCGACCCATAAAAAGATTAAATTATAGTGCACAAATTCCAATTTTTAAAAAAAATCAACAATGAGTTTCATCTCTTTACTTGTTTTGAAATTAATAAACTTGACTTTAAAAATTTTGATAAAAATACAATAATAAAATAAACTTAAAAAAAATTCAAAAGTCATTTAATTTGTTAAAATCCACAAATTCAAAATTCTCCATTAAAAGATCTGTTTTTTCCCCCTACCCAAAAAGTTAAAAAAAAATAAAAATAAAAATAAAAATTCAACAAAGATCAAGATACTTTGTTTTCCCAAAACAAAACCCTAGAAAATCACATAAATGCCAAAAGCCCAAATTATAAAACAAAAATTACACTTAAATCTCAGAAAACAAACAAGGCTCAGATCTGTATATAGAGGATGAAGCAAGGAGTAAGCGAACCCGCCATGGCTGCAGAAAGCAACGGTTGCGAAGTGGAGCGGAGCCCCACTTGCCATCCGGGTCGCCCCGCCAAGATACGGGCCGTGTTTGCCCTCATTGCCCCATCCAATTGCTCGGCAAGATACTAATATCATCACAGCCTTCTCAGATCCACAAACACACACAGAGTACACACAGTGAGAGTGGTGGGGGATGCTGAAGCCAAGGCAATGGTTGTTTTTTGTGAGGGTGCAAAGTGTAAATTAACCCACAGTCACAGGGGAGTACTATGTAATTTAACCAAGAAACAAAAAAAAAAGGGCTGTTGGTTGTGAAAAAATGAAAGATTGAAATCATGGGCAAAAAAAAAAGGCAGAGAGGGGCAACCACCCTTGAATAAATCCCATAATCTCTCTGATGCCTCATTCGTTTTTGAGCTTCAAAAATTTACAGTCATTTCTGTTGATTGAGAACAAAAACAAACCAAACGCCCTCTAATGAGGGCCAAGAGAGGTCGTGGGTTCTTTTATCCCGTCCCATATATTTTTTGTGGATTGTTTTGGATGTATTTGGAATGATGAGAAGGATGTAAAATTGAAGGATATATTTGTCATTTCAAAGGTGGGGATGTCAATGCAAGGGACCTAGTGTGTGGTGGCCGCCAAGGTCTGTTTGGGCAATACTCACTTTTACATCTCGCGTCCAGAATCCAAAGTTCATGCGATGATACCATTATGAAAATTCTTTTTCTTTTGTTTTTCCTATTTTATTTCCTTAATTTAAGAAGCAAAGGGTTTGCGCCCCCCCCCCCCCCCCCCAAAACCCCCTTTTTTCCCTCTTGAATGCGAATTTTTTTTTATTTTGCCCTTTTTGGGGCTCGAGTTTTTCAAAATACTCTTATTGTTTAAAACATTTAAATTTTATCTTAAATTGAGCTTTGACAGCTCGATTTTATTGTATCTCAAAGATTGACCGAGCTTTCAAAATTTAATCTAGATATTTTATTTTATTTTATTTTATTTTTTAAAAAAATCAAAGACCGAGCCTCAAGAGCTCAGTTTAAATATTTAAATTTTTTTTTTGTTTTGGGAAAATTTAAAGACCGAGTTTCAAGAGCTCGATTTATGATTTAAATTTTTTTAAAAAAAACTTAGAAGGCCGATCCATTGAAGCTCGGTCATACTATTTTAATATTTATTATTATTTTTTTTTTTGAAATTCAAAGACAGAAATTAAAAAACGATCATAGAAGCACCAACATCAAGAACTAAAACTAAAATGGTGCAAAGCCTTAAATCACATGGCAAGGAGTTCTAATACAAAGTGAATTTTTCTACATTTAAGTGACTGACAAACTCAACTCTTGGCCGAGCTACTATAGCTTGGCCTTCTAATTTTTATTTAGTTAAAATGCTATTGCCGTGCTTTAATAACTCGACCTTCTAATTTTTTAAAAAAAAAAATTAAATCATAGATTGATCTTCAAGAGCTTGGTCTCTAAATTTTTCAAAAAAATCAAAAATTTAAATGCTTAGACCGAGCTCTTGAAGCTCGGTCTTTGATTTTCTTAAAAAAAAAAAAAAAATACCTAGACCGAACTTTTGAAGCTCGGCCTATACACAATAAAACCGAGCTTTGAAAGCTCGGTTTAGGGTAAAATTTAAAACTTTTTAAAAGTGAGAGCATTTTGACAAGCTCGGCTATCAAAAAGGGCAAAATAAAATTTTTTTCCTTGAATGCTCGTATATTTTTTCATATATATTTTCATATAATTGTTTTCAGGCAGGGGCTGTACGCATATATATATATATGTGTGTGTGTGTGTGTATATTTCATTTCAGATGAGAATCAACCAAAATTCAATTATGAAGATAGGACCTAAGATCAGGAGTATATGCGGTCAGAGCACATCTAAAATAATAAGTGTCAACTTAATATTAGAAATGTTTTATTGTGTCTTCACTAGTTGATTCCGACCCACTAATCAATTAAAGCGGATTTGGTATTGTAAAGACCCAATATAAAAACGATCATCTTAATTTAATTACTATATTCACAACTTGTACCAGATATCATAGAGGCCCAATACGAGAACGATAATCCCAACCCACTTATCACAACCTATTCACGACCTGAACGTTGTTTTGCGTCTCATAAACCAACTGATGATTGTCATTAGAGACACTGCATGCACATGAAAAAAACCTAAGTCAAAAGAACTTGACCAAATCAACTGGGATGGTTGGCTTACTAGAGATAGTCTGCATAAAGAGCTCCTACAAGAAGTAATAATGCCAATACCAATTCGCATTTCAATTATTATAATAATTTTACAAAAGGATATCAATGTCACTTAGAAAGATGGAGGGGCTAACAACAATTCCAACATTTGATATATTAAACCTCAGTATAAATATCACCTCAACCAAAAGGCTATCAAGCGATCATCAACTCCAGTATTCAAAACATTAGTCCAATGATACACGCATCACATTAAAAATTTATAACGGACAAGAATCACAGTCCAAATTTGATAAGAGCTAAAATCAAGGATGCAACAAGTATACCATGGCCGATCCTCAAATCAAGTCTGGATTATGATTTTGCCCACCAATTTCACATCTAACAAACTTCGAATTCAACCCTTAATCAAAATTTCAAGAATTAACAAACTCAATCACCGTGGAAACCAACTCTCCAACCCCAACAGGACCTGTTGTGTCCACAACAAGCTTAGGCACCTCTCCCACATCATAATCCCAACACCCCTCATACCCCTCCAACAACCTCTCCATATCTTCCCACGACGAGGGCTTGTGCCACGACTCCCCCGTCCCTGACCCACCCCTCGCCTCGACCCGCCTCTGCCACTCAGCCTCATCCCCTGGCCTACACTCCACTACAACAACCCTAGTGCCACTCTCGGCCGCCATCTCCAACAACCTGATCGAGTTGTGCCCGCCGGGAGAGCGGAGAGTCAACCACCATGCTCAGCCCCAATCCGAGCTGAGTCAAAGCCACTCGCCACATGGCATCGTACGAGAGGCTATTCAATAATTGAGCCGCCGTGGCGGGGGAAGTGGCCTGAGTGAGGGCTTGTTGGATTATGCGTGTGCAATCACGGAAGTGGTCCTTGTCCAACAATGGGCACTTGAGGGCCTTAGCTATGGCGTTTGCCAGTGTGCTCTTCCCTGTTCCTGGATGGCCTTTCATTGCTATCACAATTGGCCTCTCTTCCCCTTTTCTATCCATGCTGAAATTTGATGTTTATTTCCCTTAGCGAACCAATTGTACAAGCTAGTGTAAGAGTGAGTCACAAGTAGCTGATCTAATGTTCTTGGTTTTTATTGGTGTCACGGTGGGGATATGGACAAAGATTGGTAGGGCTTATCCATATGCTACTGATGATAAGCTGGTCAATAGGTACTCTAATTCAAACAAGTGGCACTAAATATAGGAGAAATTGAAATTCACTTTCAAATAACGCAAAAATGAAATTTTTGTACAAATAGAAAAATAACAAACAGTAAATTGGGTTTCTTGATCTTAGCGACAGAAAAAAACACTACAAAAATGGAAATGGACAAAATCAGGCTACGGAAATTAAGAGAAAACATTATAAGTTCTTGTAAGAACAATATATACACAAATATATATGTATATAATTTAATGGAGTCGATAAATGATTGAGGAGATTTAATCACACCGCAAAGAATTTAAGCGATAGGCTCAGATCTGTATTTGTTATTGGGCAAGGGAGGGAGAGAGAAAGAGAGACACAGCCATGGCTGCAAACCCATCTGGGTCGCCCCGCCAAGACACGGATCGGGCTTCTTATCCCTCTCTGCCATATTACTCAACTGGAGAAAAGGTATCATCACAGCCCATCAACTGAACACACGTGCTTTCTAGAGAGAGAGAGAGAGAGAGAGGTAGTTGTGGTGGTGGTGATGATGTATAGATACATACATACATACATACATATACGTACAGAAAGGGCTGTTGGGTTGATTTGCGATAAAGAAATCACGGGCAAATGCGGAGAGGGGCAACCGCCCTTAGAAACACCCCGCCTCTCCGCAGCCTCATTCACTCCAGAGAGATTTTCAGGCCGCCGCCGGAACAGTGAGAAATCGGCAGGAAAGCCGATAACTCCGATTCATCAGACAGTGACGGAGACGGCGTTTTAGAAGCTATTTCTGTTTCCGCCATTGTCCAGATCTCTGATATTTTTGGATTGAACAATATAATTATATAAAACCCTCATTTGAGTCCGATTTTAAACAGAGAAAGATAAGGTATTTGACGTTTCTGCCATTGTACACCTTTCAATAGTATTTCCTGTAATTTTCTTTTCTTTTCTTTTCTTTTTTCTTTTTTTTGATTGTTAAATAATGTTCTTGTGAGTTTTATCGATCACTACAGTAAATAAGATTTGGTATCACTTTTGTGTTTTTTTGTTTTAATCTAAGTTATTAAAGCATGTAATACTTATTCCCTGATTATTACTAACTATTCAGATACATATGCAAAATAAAAAATATATATGTATATTTTTTTAATTATATGTGTTGACGATTAAATTTCGTCCAATCAAAAAATTAACAAGTGTAAATTAAAATATTAAATATTAATTAAATCTTCTATTTATAATTTGGAATTTCCTAAATTTAATTTCAATATTAAATAGATAAGTTTAATTAATATTTTAATATTTATTTTACCAACAAATAAGAGCTCGCCAAGTATCAATATGAGGTGTTCCAGCCAATTAAATCAAGTCTTGCAACCCGAAAGTCCAAAACCAATCAAATGGTGACAAGTGGCGCATTTGGTCGCATGGACCAATCAAATAATGACACATAAATGGTATTTTTCTCTTTAAAAAAATAATTTATATTAAAGAGATAAATATCGAATAAATTGCTAGCCATCCAAAGACCCTACAAAGACGCCTATAAATAGGGGTCATTTGGAGCTCAAAAGGACATCAAGAAGTTTTCAAGAGCAAGAGAAGCCAAGAAGATCCCGAAATTCTCTTAAGGCAAGCTCAAGAAGATTCGTGAAGATCGAAGGCGAAATTCCCGGCGTTCTTCGTGAAAGTTATCAAATCAAGGCGTTCAATCCGCGATCAAGGTGTTAACCCCGCGTTTTGACGTTTTCTCCAAATCAAATCCACGGTGATTAAAGCGACGTTCAAGGCGTTCTTCGCAGAAATCATCCAAATAAGGCGTTTGATCTGCAGTCAAGGTGTCAAATCAGCAAATCGGCGTTTTTTCTTTAAGTCAAAGTCAAGTCAAGTCCACGGTGTTCACGGTGTTCATCGAATTTTTCGGCGTTTGATTCGTGATCAAGCTACTTAGCCCACGAATCGCGTTATTGGAATATTCGGAGAAAATAATCAGGGGATTAATCTTTTAGGGATTATTTTCCACTAAATCATATACTTTTCAAATATTTGTCACATACATTTCTCAATTTGTAATTTGTATTTACAAAATACGAAATTTTGTGTGAACAATATGTTTCAAATTTGAATAATTAAATTATAGATACATTATTTTTTTTTATATGAACGAAGTTTTTTTATTATTTGTTAAATTTCAAATAAGTGAAAATTAGAAAAAAAAATTGAAATAACATAAAAATATATGATTGAAAAATACTTATATAAGAGAGTTAAAATTATTTAATAGGCTAGTAATAAATCCAGAGCAAAACTCATAATGTCAGAGCAAATCTTTTTCCAATGTCTTTTTTACCCTCAATGGTCAATGAGTTAAGAGCCCGTTTGGATGGACTTTTTTTGAAGAAAAATCACTTATGTTTTGAAAAAAAACACTTCAAACAAAAAAGATTATGTTTGGATAGGCTTTTAAAAAAAACAGAAATTAGAAAAAAAAGTCAAAAATGACTTTTTTTTAGAAATTATCCCAAAGTAGTTTCAAATAAAATCACCTTGTAAAGAACTTTTAACTACTGTGTCCAAACACAAAACTGCTTGGCTTAAAAAAAGCTCTACCATAAAAAATACCATTCGATAAGTACTTGTTTTTAAAATCCATTCAAACGGGCCCTAAATCATACTAAAATTTACTTCCTAATATGATCATTAGGATAATAAATGCAAATGATACTTGACAAGGTTTTCTCTATAATATCTCTTTATATTTATACTTGTGGATCCCTTTATTAAATAAGGTTCTTTAATATTTATGTTTTATTATAAAATTAAGGGTAAATTAAGGCAAACTCTTTTGACCTTGATTGTACTTCACCCACCACCCTTTTGCGTTTGAGTGGAACTACCTCCCAACCTTTATAAGTTGTGCGCCGATACCCCTTAAATACTATTCCCGTCGAATTTACATGAATATTCTGTCCACCTTGTTGCACGTGCCCCCCAACGTTTGACCTCGATTGCACTTCATCCCCCTACCTTTGTGTTTGAGCGGAACCACCTCCCAACCTTTATAAGTTGTGTGCTGATACTCCGTAAATACGATTCCGATGGAATCTATACGAATATTCCATCCACCTTGTTGCACGGGCCACCCGTGTAACTTTTTTAAGGACATTATCGATATTTTCTTTTATTAGTTAGGTATAGAATGAATAATTCCTCTCCAACCCCACTAAAAACCAACTATATTTGCCTCTTTTTTCTTTATTTACAAACCCTAATTTGTCATTTTTGGGCGGAGAAAAAAATTGCGCACAATCTAAGAAAATGGAAGGATTGTGCAACTGCAGAAGGGCAATCGCTGAAAGAACTTCATGGAGGAACCTCAATTATGGTAGAAGATAGAAAAATTACAGCAATTTTTGAGAAAGAAATATTGATTTCTCATCTTCATTTTGTTGAAAATTTGCAGAGGGGTTGCAATTTCTTCACTTGGATTGATCCTCCCATGTGTGAACGATATATACCCAGTCATCTTACAACAATCGCATGTAATCACAAAACAATAAAACAAATCTACCCACACAAAACTCGATAGAATGCACCACAAATTTACATAGAATGCACGTGCAACAAGGTGGACGGAATATTTGCGCAGATTCTACTGGAATCTTGTTTAAGGGGTATCAACACACAACTTATAAAGGTTGGGAGGCAGTTCCGCTCAAACGCAAAGGTTGGGGGGTGAAGTGCAATCGATGTCAAACGTTGAGGGACACGTGCAACAAAGTGGATGGAATATTGGCGTAGATTTCACCGGAATAGTGTTTAAGGGGTATCGACGAACAATTGAGAGTGGTTCCACTCAAACGCAAAGGTTTGGGGTTGAAGTGCAATCAAGGTCAAACGTTTGGGGGGGGGGGGGTTGCCGTAATTTACTCTAAAATTAAAAAAATAATAATAAAATAATTTGGTGGGATATTGGATATTGAAAAAAAATAAAAAAATATTTTCTTGTAATTTAAGCACTATTAAAATCGCAAGATTAAATTGAAAAATCAATTTTTTTCATTGAATAATGAAACTTTGATTTTTATATGAATAAATTATCTCCTATAAAACTGAAATCTTAAAAAATATTACAAAAATGTGAAAATGAGATAATTTTGAATTAACCACTACAAAATTCATTCAATTATAAGATTATATCGAGAGAGTTTTCTTTATCATTAATATTAATAATTACAAAAATTATAAATATTGTAAATAATATGATCAATTGAAAGATTTATAAAAAAATCCAAAATTTAAATCTGAAATGTTATATAATAAAGAAAAGAGCAAAGAAATCTAATAAAACTAGCCAATTATTATAATATAAAAATAATTAGATGAGTTCTCTTAATACAACGTGCTTACTAATAAAAATAACAAAATATAAATATTTAAAAGGACTAATATAAAAATAAATGAAATTAAACCCTTAAATAATGGACATTTCAAGAAGAAGAAGAAATCTGGTAATGAATTAGGTGAGAGAGAAGAAATAATTAAATAAGAAAGAAATATAAGAAAGAGATTCTTTCATTTTTTGATATATTAGATGGCATTAATACAATATGAATTAAAGAACGCAAGATACATTGATAATTGACCAAAAAGGACAAAATAGTGATTAATTAAAATTTACTTTGGCATTATGGATTTTACTCTAGATTTATCATTAGCCTTATTTAATAGTACGACGTAGAAGAAAAGAGAGAGATTAAGAGCCCATTTGGATGAGTTTTCTTTAGAGGAGAAGGACTTATTTTAAAGGGAAAAAACACTTCAAATAAAAGCACATTCCAAAACACTTTTAATTATTGTATCCAAATACAAAATTTGCTTAATTTAAAAAAAAATCTATGGTAAAAACAACACTCAAGAAATAATTTTTTTAAGCCCTCCAAACAGGCCCTAAGAAAGTACAAGGGAAAGAACTTGTAGCGGATTAATTATGAGATAGAGAAAATAGGAAAGAGAAAGTTAAAAAAAGGGAGAAAAAAATAGTGATAGATAAAAACTTTAAAAGACAAAAATAATTACTAAATGAGTCTCTCTTTACATAATAGTATTTCTTTCACCATTTTTATTTTTATTTTTTTTTTCATGTTCTTTTTATTATGTGTTTTTTAAGGAGTTTATATATATATATAATTGTATAGACACGTGTTATTTCTTTAACCATTTTTATTTTTATTTTTTTCATGTTCTTTTTAGTCTTGTTCTTCCCAAAGTTTTTGTGCTAATGGTTGTGGTTCAATTTAGGACTAATATTTACTGCTTTAGAAAGTTTTTAAAACTTTCGTTTTTAAGCTTTGGATTTGAATTGGTCAGTTATTATTAACACTTTTACAAACAAATATCCTAATATAATCACGAATGAGGCTTAATCGTTAGTATTTTTTTAATTAACTTTTAAGTGTATCAATTTTTTTGTGGATTTAAAATGCATCCAAATGTGTTACTTAGTATTTCAATATATACACACACACACACATTGTCGATTTAAGCTTTTAGAATTTATCATCACTTATAAGCTGAAAATTTAATAATTGTGAAGCGATTATTACTCTATAAATTTGGATTCGAATGTAGATTTACTTTCAGAAAAGAATTATAAATTTCACAACTAGTTTTCAAGATTTATTATATTAGAGCTTATGAGGGTGTTTGGGATTGCTTTTGTTTTTGAAGAAATTGGAGTTGTTGAAAAAGTTAAAATAAAGCTAAGTAGTAAAAATTGATAGTATTTGAAAATAAAAGTGAGAATTGATTAAAAATTGATCGTAAAAGTGACAAGCAGTTAGAAGTTGGTAGTTAACAGTTCAAAAAGTTCAATTTATTTACAAAAATATCAAGAAACACTTTTAAGTTGATAGAAGTAGCTATGACACTGCAAACAAGGGATTACTTCAGCAGAAACATTGCAAATATTATTATTTTTTCTTCTTTTAAATTCCCTGTCCACCACTACATATGATATATATACAAGCATATTTTTGATATATTTATAAATACACATTGTAAATATAGCTTTTAACAAATATAAAATTTATTGGTCAACTGTATAAGCTAGTAAAAATAAAAAATGAAAGTTTGGTACAAAAGGAAAGTAATGAATAGTATGGGTTTTTCTATAAAACTCAAAATTAATTTAAAAAATTTCTCATTAAAATTAAATGAGAGAAAAACCCAACAAAATACAAATGGACAAAATAAAAAATTTAAGGAAAAACATTATGAGTTTTGAGGCTCAGATCTGGTGTGTGTGGAACAGAGGAAAATGAGAAATCCCCATGGACCATTACATTGTGAAGCTAGACTGCTAGAGAGAGAGAGAGAGAGAGAGAGAGAGCCACCCCATAAAGTAACGGAATAAGCGAAAGGCTCGGATCTGTATGTATAACCCGGCAAGAGAGAGAGAGAAAGAGAGACACCGCCATGGCTGCAAACTCCGAAGCCCACAAACTCGGGTCACCCCGCCAAGATATGGGTCGGGTTTTCTTCTCCCTCTAGACCTGCCATATAACTCAAACTGGAGAAAAAGTATCGTCACAGCCCATTGAGTACTTAACTCACACGTAACACACACACAGACACACACAAATATATATATATATATATATATATAGATTAGAGAGAGAGAGAGATAGAGAGGGAGAGGAGTATGGTGGCGGTGACGATGAAGATGGCGAGTGGTATACAGAGAGATGCATGTACACCCATACATAAAGGGATGTTTGTGTGTTTAGAAATCATGGGCAAATGCGGAGAGGGGCAACCACCCTTAGAGACACCCCAGCCTCTCCGCAGCGTCATTCACTTCCAGTGAGTTTTTTCAGATTTCGTGGAATCGTGGTTATGGCAGCCACGGAAATCAACAGGCTTTTTTTATTACTGTGCTTTTTGTGTTTTGACGTTTCTGCCATTGCCCAAGCACGGTCAAAAGATGGTAAATAGTAAATACCACTAAGAGCCAAAGGGTATGTTTGGTAATCTGGGTACGTAAATTAACAGCCCTTGGAATAATCTTAATATTTTTGCTTTTATCTTTAATTTTGATTATGAATATAGTCACTGCTTTAGAATAATATTTGGGTTTTCCTTATATTTTTAAAACTATGTTTTTTTCTTTTTGCATTGAATTTAGTGAGTTGTTATTCATATAACTTTCACAAGAACAGTGATCTATTTATTTGGTGAACGGGAAATTCGTATTCGTACTGGATTTGGTCACACCAAAATTAATTACGTGGTGAGTATTTTACACTTGCTATGTGATTGGTGTACAGTTTAAGGAGAGTGACCAATCACATGGCAAGTGTATTAACACTTGTTACATGATTGATTGGGTGCGGTCAAATCGGGTTTGGGCAAGAATTTTCTTTGATGAACATATTATCATGCATTCTTTGTTGCATATACATATTATATATATTAATGGGTGAGTCGCTCTCGATGCATGTACAAATTAAAAATGAGATGTAATTTAATCATCTGTTTCAACTAGCATAAAATTAAAAATTTAATGTTTATTTGAATATATATTTTTAACTATTTTGAATATGTTTACTAGATTTATCAAACAAAAAAATTGACTAAAATTGATTAAATTACGGGATTGAGAAAACTAAATGAAAAAGAAAATAAAATAAGATATATGAATATGAGAGATGAGAGAAAAAAAAGAATAGAAAGAAAACTAATAGTATTACGATGAATAGAGGAAAGAGAAAATGGAGAAGAGATAAGAGATAGGAGAGTGAGAGAGGGGAAAAAAATATCAAACCAAAGACGCTAAATTGTTATTAGAGAGTGTCACTGCTTTATTAAATAATATATACCAGTCATTTTGACACACTTGATGCATGTGCAAAATAAAAAATAATAAAACATAATTATATTATTAAATTCAGATAGTATAAATTTAAAACATTTATTATTATTATTTTTTGGTATGAGTATAATTTTCTTTCAACGATTTTCAATATAATGAAAAAAAAAATTAAAATTAAATAAAGTTAAAAAAAAAGAAATACAAAAAGAGATGAGATATGTTGAAAAGTGGGATGAGAGAGAGAGAGAGAGAGAGATTGACAAAGTAAAAGAATGTGGAAGCGTGGAGAGAAGAGAGAGAAGGTAAACTCAATTGACAGACCAAAGATACCAAAAATAGTTTTTAGAATGAACTATTGATTTATATAACAGTATAGATAGTATAGATACTAGCGGGCGTGGCACATTTTATGCGTGTGCAAAATAAAAATTAAATATAATTTGATCACATGTTTAATAATTAAATTTATAATTTTACATATTATAAAAAATGATCAAAAAGTAAACTATATATTATGAAAAACAAAAAACCAAGTTTTTCTAAAAAGGATCTGCCTACACTTATTTAATGTAAGAATTTTTTATTCTTCACTACCCCTTGTTTGATTCAAAAACAATAAGCCATTTGCAATTATTAATAAAAAAGGAAAAAAATAAAAGGTTAAAAGGGAAAAATCAGAAACGAAGTATTTCCATTGTTCTCAAAGTGCAAATGCTGAACAATTATGGATTGAGAAGAAATTTCCGAAATTTGCCAAAGAAATGACCTATTAATTAATATGTGTTTTTGGTGGATTTCATACTAAATCGGGCCATTTTTGTTTCTTACTAATGGATTGGGACTCAAACACATCGGGCAGGCAATGGAATGTCAGTAACTTTAGTAATGAATGTTTCTCAGATTCTCCATAACTCCAATTTTTGAAACTATCAATTTCTATTCAATTATTATACATTATAACGGAAATATTGGTCAAAAGCATAATTTAAATATTCAAGCCTTGCATTCTATATATATACAAGTGATTTGTTTATTTTCAACCATACTATCCCAAAAACAATAAAAATGCCAAAGGTATACTCCCATGTGTTGGTTTTAGCACTTTTGTTTCTCGCAACACTCTCTTTTAGTCTAACCGTGGAGGAAGATTCAGTATTCTCGTACACCATTTCAGATGAAAGTGACAAAAATTCAGGAGAGGAAGATGAGATGCGGACCCTAGCTTCTTCCAAACACCCTCGCAGGCATGCTCCATCACCGCATAGCCACCATGGCACGCATGCACCCCACCATCACCACCACAACCACCACCATGGAGACCACCACGATGGAAACCACCATCACCACCACCACGCACATCCTCCCAAGCAAAGCCACCACCATACTCATCCTCCGAAGCAAAGCGGCCACCGTGCTCATCCTCCAAAACACAACTACTATGCCTAAAGGGAATTTAGGAGAAATTAGACTGTTATTTTGAACAAAGAAAGTTTTTTTCTCCTTTTACCTTTCGTTGTCTTCATTTCTCATTTAATTATGAGATATCATTTTTCAAAGAAGTTCATCTACTAAATTGTTTCGCTTTTAGAACGACTACTAATCTTCTAATTGCTATGTTTTGAATTACATGGAATGGGCTAATTTCTTATCGTGCAAGTTCAGGTAGAACTTGATCCCGAATCGGCATGCTTGTGTTGTGGAATCACTTTATCAGCTACTGACTTAATCAACACATGTTCTCCCCCCATATTTGGTGGTTAAATATATTTAATGAAATGAAAAGCTCAAGTTTATTGTATTGTCGATGAAATTAAAGCATACGTTTACACAAAAATATGAAGAAATGTTTAATCAATAATATGCGTTCTTCCTAGTAGTCGAAATGCAGTAGAACTACTTTTGGTTAGTAAAACGGATGGGCATCTTGTGGCTAGGTCCATTGTGAAACTTTTGATTGTTAGCGAAATATTTATGTAAATATAATCCGCACGTATAAACCTATAAAATTATGAAGTGTTCAACTGCAAGCCTAGACGGGTTGAGTATTTCGCAAGTACTTCTAACGTAATTTTTATTGACTCTTAATATGTAATATTACTATTCTTGATCCTGTTTTCAATAAATAAATCATTGGCCCGGTGAACGTTCGTATTAATGATTTTACTTATTCATTGTTAATCAGTGCGAGTTATTAATTTTCAATCGTACATCAAGAAAAAAAAAGTCTCTCTGTAATATCATCGTAGTTTTATCCAATGACTATCATCATCGTATTATAGACCAGATTTTCCATATTTACACTTCGAGCTATACCCTCCAGTTATATTTAGGAGTCAAATCATAAACCAAATCTTAAGCACCGACCCATCTTAGTTTTTCGATACTTATGAAATTTTGGAGGTTAGTACTAACTTTTGATGTTATTCAATTAGAAGGATTCAAATGTGAACATCCAAAAATTGGGTAATTAAAAATAAATTTAATTTTTTGATTATTTTCTTTTTACTGGATAAATGTAACCTCACGGGTCATGGAGAGCTAAACCCAACACTTTTAACCCAATTAAGCAAACCTTTAAAGTTTTATTTTTACTTTATTAAATTATAAATATTTCCGTTAAAATGATCAGAATTAACGCTTGACCCAAAAAAAAAGTAGAAACAATTGACAGTAGGCGGAGGCCGGTTCGGCAGGGTCTAGGGTTAATGAGTTCGGGTCCAGGGTGTGCCCAACGGGTCTAAAGTTAATTGGGTGGTTTCTATATCCGGGGCTCATGTGTGGGTCGGGTTCCGGTTTGGGTTTGACTAAACCTAGCCCATCACCGTGCCAACTTTTGACACGTGTTGTAGCCTTTACACAAAGTCAAATTTGATTACTCTGCATTTTTATTTTTAACTATGAATCGAAAATACATTCCGATGTTAACAAGCAAAAATGACGACTTTTTGTGATGGAAAAACAAGATTTTCAAAAATTTCACAATCAATTGGGTTATAAATTGAAGTTCGGTTGTTTTTTGAAAAAGGATCTACCTACACATAATTAATGTAAGAATTTTTTATTTTGCGCTACCCCTTGTTTGGTTCAAAAACAATAAGCCATTTGCAATTATTAATAAAAAGAAAAGGAAAAAAATAAAAGGTTAATAGGGGAAAACCTGAAACGAAGTATTTCCATTATTCTCAAAGTGCAAATGCTGAACAATTATGGATTGAGAAGAAATTTTTGAAATTTGCCAAAGAAATGACCTATTAATTAATATGTGTTTTTAGTGGATTTCATACTAAATCGGACCATTTTTGTTTCTTAATAATGGATCGGGACTCAAACACATCGGGAAGGCAATGGAATGTCATTAACTTTAGTAATGAATGCTTCTCGGATTCTCCATACCTCCAATTTTTGAAACTATCAATTTCTATTCAATTATTACAAATTATAAAGGAAATATTGGTCAAAAACAAAACTTAAATATTCAAGCCCTGCATTCTATATATATACAAGTGCTTTGTTTATTTTCAACCATACTATCTCAAAAACAATAAAAATGCCAAAGTTATACTCCTATGTGTTGGTTTTCGCACTTTTGTTTCTCACAACACTCTCCTTTAGTCTAAGCGTGGAGGAAGATTCGGTATTCTCATACAGCATTTCAGATGAAAGTGATAAAAATTCAGGAGAGGAAGATGAGATGCGGACCCTAGCTTCTCCCAAACACCCCCGCTGGCATGCTCCATCACCGCATAGCCACCATGGCACACATGCACCCCACCATCACCACCACCATGGAAACCACCATCACCACCACCACGCGCATCCTCCCAAGCAAAGCCACCACCACGCTCGTCCTCCGAAGCAAAGCGGCCACCGTGCTCATCCTCCAAAACACAGCTACTATGCCTAAACGGGATTTAGGAGAAATTAGAATGTTATTTTGAACAAAGAGAGTTTTTTCTCCTCTTACCTTTCGTTGTCTTCATTTCTCATGTAATTATGAGACATCATTTTTCAAAGAAGTTCAACTACTTAATTTTTTCGCTTTTAGAAGGAGTACTGATCTTCTTATTGCTATGTTTTGAATTACATGGATCGGGCTGATCTCTTATCGTGTAAGTTTAGGTAGAACTTGATCCCGAATCGGCATGTTTGTGTTGTAAAATCACTTTATCAACTACCGACCAAATCAACCCACGTTCTCCCCCCATATTTGGTGGTTAAATATATTTAATGAAATGAAAAACTCAAGTCTATTGTATTGTTGATGAAATTAAATCATACGTTTACACAAAAATATGAAGAAATTTTTAATTAATAATATGCGTTCTTCCTAGTGGTCGAAATGCAGCAGAACTACTTTTGGTTAGTAAAAGTATGGGCATTTTGTGGCCATGTCCATTGTGAAACTTTTGATTGTTAGAGAAATATTTATGCATATATAATTCGCACATAGAACCCTATAAAATTATGAAGTGCTCAACTACAAGCCTAGACGGGTTGAGTATTTCGCACGTACTTCTAACGTAATTTTTATTGACTCTTAATATGTCATATTACTATTCTTGATCCTGTTTGCAATAAATAAATCATTGGCCCGGTGAACGTTCGTATTAATGACTTCTACTTATTGGTTGTTAATGAGTGCGAGTTATTAATTTTCGATCGTACGTCAAGACAAAAAAGTTCTATCTGTAATATTATCATAGTTTTATCCAATGACTATCATCGTCGTATTATAGACAAGATTTTCCATATTCATGCTTCCAGCTATACACTCCAATTATATTTAGGAGTCAAATCAAAAACCAAATCTTAAGCACCGGCCCATCTTAGTTTTTCGATACTTATAAAATTTTGGAGGTTAGTACTAGCTTTTGATGTTATTCAATTAGAAGGATTCAAATGTGAACATCCCAAAAATGGGTAAGTAAAAATAAATTTAATTTTTTGATTGTTTTGTTTTTATTGGATCAATTTAACCTCGCGGGTCATGGAGTAGCTAAACCCAACATTTTTATCCCAATTAAGTATACCTCTAATTTTTTTTTAACTTTATTAAATTATAAATTTTTCCATTAACAAGATCAAAATTTACACTTGAACAAAAAAAAATAAAGAAGAGAAATAGTTGACTGTAGGCGGAGGCCAGTTCGGCAGGGTCTAGGGTTAATGAGTTCGGGTCTAGGGTGTGCCCATCGAGTCTAAAATTATTTGGGTGGTTTCTACATTCGGGTCTCATGTGTGGGTCGAGTTCGGGTTTGACAGAACCTAGCCCATCACCATCCCAACTTTTGCGAGCATTGCAGCCTTTGTGCAAAAGTCATATTTAATTACTCTTGTTTTTTATTTTTAACTAAGAATCGAAAATACATTCGGAAGTTAACAAGAAAAACTAACGAATTTTTGTCATACAAAAACAAGATTTTCTAATATTTCACAATCAATTGGTTATAAATTGAAGTTCTGTTGTGTTGTGAAAATGGATCTGCCTATAGTTATTTCATGTAAGAATTTTTTTTATTCTGCCCTACCCTTTGTTTGATTCAAAATTAATAAGCCATTTGCAATTATTAATAAAAAGAAAAGGTTAAATGGGGACAACCCAAAATGGAGTATTTCCATTATTCTCACACTGCAAATGTTGAACAATTATGTATTGTGAAGAAATGTCCGAAATTTGCCAAAAAATGATCTATTATTAAGTCTTTTTTAGTGGATTTCACACTAAATCATACCATTTTTGTTTCTTACCAATGGATTGGGACTCAAATACATCGGGTAGGCAATGGAAAGTCATTAACTTTAGTAATGAATGCTTTTCAGATTCTCCATAACTCTAATTTTTGAAACTATCAATTTCTATTCAATTATTATACATTATAAAGAAATATTGGCTAAAAGCATAATTGAAATATTCAGGCCCTGTATTCTTTATATACACATCTGATTTGTTTATTTTCAACAATACTATCTCAAAAACAATAAAAATGCCGAAGGTATACTCCCATGTGTTGGTTTTAGCACTTTTGTTTCTCACAACACTCTCTTTCAATCTAAGCATGGAGGAAGATTCAGTATTCTCAGACAACATTTTAGATGAAAGTGACAAAAATTCAAGAAAGGACGATGAGATATGGACCCTAACTTCTTCCAAACACCCCCGTAGTTGTGCTCCATCACCGCATAGCCACCATGGCATGCATGCACCCCACCATCACCACCACAACCACCACGCACATCCTCCCAAGTGAAGGCCCCACCACGCTCATCCTCCGAAGCAAAGCGACCACTATGCTCATCCTCCAAAACACAGCTACTATGCCTAAAGGGGATTTAGGAGAAATTAAAGTGTTTTTTGAACAAAGAAAGTTTTTTCTCCTTTTTCTTTTCACATTTTGCTTGTCATTGTTGTCATTTCTCATGACATTACGAGATATCATTTTTGAAAGAAGTTCAACTACTAAATTGTTTCGCTTTTAGCATGACTACTCATCTTCTTCTTGCTATGTTTTGAATTACATGGAACAAGCTAATTTCTTATCGTGAAATTTTATATAGAACTTGATCCTGAATCGACTTGCTTGTGAAGTATAATCACTTTATCAACTACCAACCAAATCAACATACGTTCTCCCCCCATGTTTGGTGGTCAAATATATTTAATAAAATGAAAAACCCAAGTCTATTGTCTTGTCGATGAAATTAAATCATATGTTAACGCAAAAATATAAAGAAATTTTTAATCAATAATATGTGGTCTTCCTAGTAGTTGAAAGGCAGTAGAACTACTTTTTGTTACTAAAAAGTATGGGCATCTTGTGGCCATGTCTATTGTCAAACTTTTGATTGTTAGCAAAATATTTATGTAAATATAATTAGCACGCAGAACTCGATAAAATTATGAAGTGTTCAACTGCAAGCCTATACGGGATGAGTATTTCACACATACTTCTAACATAATTTTTATTGATTCTTATTATGTAATATTACTATTCTTAACCTTGTTTGCAATAAATAAATCGTTGGCCTATTGAACGTTCATATTAATGACTTGTATTTATTGTTTGTTAATTAGTGCGACTTATTAATTTTCGATCGTGCATCAAGACAAAAAAAAAACTAGTTGTAATATCATCGTAGTTTTATCCAATGACTATCATCACTGTATTATAGACAAGATTTTCCATGTTTATGCTACTTGTTGTACACTCCAATTATATTGAGGAGACAAATCAGAAACCATATCTTAAGCACTGACCCATCGTAGTTTTTTGATACTTATAAACTTTTGGAGGTTAGTACTAACTTTTGATGTTATTCAATTAGAAGGATTCAAATGTCATCATCCAAAAAATGGCTAATTAAAAATAAATTTAAATTTTTGGTTATTTTGTGTTTATTGGATTAATTTAAGCTCACAGGTCATGGAGTAGCTAAACCCAATGCGTTTACCCCATTTTAGTATGCCTTTAAATTCTTTTTTTTTTTTACTTTTTGAAATTATAAATTTATCCGCTAACATGATCTTGAACAAAAAATAAAGAGAAAAATTTGTCAACAAGCTGGGGCCAATTCAGTAGAGTCAAGGGTTAATAAGTTTGGGTCTGGGGTGCACCCGACACATCTAAATTTAATTGAATGGTGTCTATATTTTTATCTCATGTGTGGGTCGAGTTTAGGTTTGACCGAACCTAGCCCATTGCCATCCAAACCTTTAATGAGTCATTTAACCTTATGATGTCTGCATTCGGATCAAATTGACAACATGCTGGTGTTGGTTCGACAAGGTCCAGGTTTAACGAGTTCGGGTCTGGGGCAGGTCCAATGGATCTAAAGTTAATTGTATGATGTCTGCATCCGGATCACATGTGTGGGTACGGTTCGGGTCTGATCGAACCCAGCCTTTTGGCATCACTACTTTTGACAAGTATTTTAGCCTTTTTATTAAGGGTTAAGGGAAAATTCTTTTAAGGCATTACACAAGAATGGAGGACATATATTCCAATCTTTGCAATCTGATATAGAACCAGACCGCCGAGCAAGCATATGAGCCGAATGGTTCGCAGATCTTCGGATAAATGTAAAATGCAAGTTCCTCAACTCCTTGCTTAAATACTGACAATCAGTTACACTTAAACCAAACTCCGAGCGTAGAACACCATTATTGTGAAAAGCATGGACCACTAGTTGAGCATCGAATTCTAATATAACATTATGCCATTGCTTCTCCTTGATCCAAGTTAGAGCTTCCCGCATGCCTAAAGCTTCTGCCACCAAAGAATCATATATTCTTTGGACTAATAAGAGTCAAGCAGATATAAAGGACTTCGTATGATCTCGTGCAATAAGAACAAAGCCTATTTTTTGTGCTTTTGTAAACATGGCTGCATCACAATTTACTTTAATTACACCTACCGCTGATCGCTGCCATGATATGGATTGTTCTCGAATTGCAATTCAACCCAAACTTTTCATACTATGAGCTTGTTTCCATTGGTCCAAAAAAGAAATAGCCCCAAGAAGAATTTGTGGGGCTTGCTGCTGGTGATCATTCCAAGTGATGTCATTTCTTGCATGCCATAAAGACCAACAGATTCAAGAAATCTTAGCCAACGGAAAATTCTAACCCAAACCTGGCTTGGCCGAACCCAACAAATCATATAGCAAGTGTATTGCACTTGTCAAGTGATTGGTCACTCTCCCTAAATTATCGACCATTCATAGGGCAAGTGTAAAACACTCGCCACATGATTAACACTGGTTCGGCGAAGCTGGGTCTGGGCTAGAATTTCCCCTTAGCCAACTCATCCTTAGTATAATTGTGAAATACTTCTTGGGCCCGTGATGTGAACTCCACCTGTGTTAGTTATTAAAAGTGAAAGTTGATTCCTGCCAACAATTTTGTGCCAATATACATTGTAAAAGAATATGAGAAGTAGTCTCAGGTCCTTCACCCCACAAAGAACAACAGGGATTTATAGGAACATGTCTACTGTTGAGGTTGCATTTTGCGGGCAAACAATCTAAAATGGCATGCCACAGAATTTTTTTAATTTTAGGTGGAACATGAAGATTCCACAGTCGAGACCACAAACCATCAAAAACATGAGCCTGAGTCTGTTTGTATAATGAGAGCAAGCGATACACAGACTAGATAGTATACAGACCTTTATGCTCAGGCCACCAAAACATACAACCCTCTTCCCTTCGGCAACTGAGAGGTACGGTAGTAATAAGCAAGCAATCTCTGGCATTGAATATTGAACTCAACTTGGAAAAATCCCATTCCTGTGTGCCTGTAATGAAGAGATCCTTAACATATATCATTGCACAATTATTAGGCTAGGGGGTAGTGACATATGGATTCATCATATCCGGTAACCAAGCGTCATGCCAAATATTTATAGAAGACCTCCATCCCACACACCAACGATAGCCTCTTATTAATAATTGCTTTGCTGCCATTATACTCCTCCAACAATAACTTGGATTAGAACCAAGTGATGCATCAAGGAAAGAATCTTGAGGAAAGTAGCGTGCTTTCATTAAATGAGCTACCAACGAATTTAGCTGAGTTAGGATCCACCGCCCCTGTTTCCCTAGGGTTGCTAAATTAAATTCATGTACCATTATGAAGCCCATGCCACCACAAGATTTAGGCCTACATAATTTAGACCATTTCCACCACTTTATTCCACGGCGTTGCCCATTTTCGAACCCCACCAAAAAGAATTCAACATTTTCTCAATATCTTTACACAAAGTAAGGGTAATAGATAGACACTCATAGTATAATTAGGCAATGCTTGAGCAATTGTCTTGATAAGAACCATTTTCCCTGCACGAGAAAGCCATTTTTTGTTCCACCCTTGGATCTTAGTCCAAATACTATCTTTTAAAAAACGAGACATAGGTCGTTTATTACGACCAATAAGAGGAGGGAGACCAAGATAATTACCATGCGATTCCCCAGCTGAAATCTGAAGTATAGAGCATATACTCCCTTGTGCCACTACATTAACATTGGAACTAAATGAAATAGTGGATTTCTGGTTATTTATGGCTCGCCCGATGCATTTTCATATAAGCGCAATTAATCCATAGTCCTTTGAGCCTCCAATTCAATCGCTCAGATAAAAAGAAGGCTATCGTCTGCAAAGAATAAATGAGACACCAATGGAGCATGCCTAGCTACATGACAACCATGTAATAAGCCTTGTGCCACCTTCCACAGAATAAGTGAAAAAAATCCCTCCGCACAAAGGATGAACAGATATGGTGAGAGTGGATCACCTTGACGTAAACCTTGCTGGGGAATAATTGGCCTAAGAATATTCTGTCCATGTGGGATGAAATATCGCACTGTACTGACACAAAGCAAAATTAAAGAGACCCGCCGTTGATTGAAACCCATATGCAACAAGAAGCTACGAAAGTATCTCCAATCCATACGATCATAAGCTTTTCGGATGTCTAATATAAGGGCAGCATATCCAATTGCACCTTCCCACTTTTGATGGAGAAAATGAAGGATTTCACCAGCAACCAGAATGTTGTCTGAGATCAATCTATCTTGAACAAAAGCCGATTGTGATTCTGATATGAGAGATGTGATGATTAGTTTAAGCCGATTGGCCAACATCTTCGAAACGATTTTGTAAACCACGTTACATAGAGCAATCAGTCTAAGATCGGCCACTGTTTCAACTTGAGACTTCTTTGGAATAAGTACAAGTACCATATCATTTAGTCCCTCAGGAACTTAGAGATGTCCTTTCCAATTTTTGGCCAGAAATGCTGAAAAAAGCTCAGGTTCATGCCACCAAGTCCTAGGGACTTGTCAGTGTTGAGTTATATTTAGTATTTATGTTATTTCTAGAAAAGCAGGGTTCTATTTGTAAAAGAACAGATTATTTTAATATAAAAAAGGGAGCCTCTGTACAGAGGTCATAACCCTAATTCTTCTCTAAACGACATGGTATCAGAGCCGCAACTCAGCGACGCCTGATTTCCTCTCTTTCTTCTTCCGCTTCCGCGCACAAGAACAACCAAACAATTCACCTTTAGAGCTGTGGACCGCGCGTGGACCATCAGCAGCTTCCCTTCCTGTGAGCCGCGATACACCAGGCAAAGACAACGCGACATTGCATGCTGGTGAACCGCACAAAGACCACGTTGACTCGTCTGACCTCGTGTGGACTGCGTAAGGGCCGATCTCTCTTCATGCATAGGTTTGACTTGTTTGACTAGAGAAGCTGTAGACTGTCAACTCACGTTTCTGTCAGGTGTTCTCTCATCTTTTCTTGTGATAATTATTTTTGGTAGATGTTGAAACCGTGATCGTGTGCGTCCGCACGGTTTGTGTTTGAGATTTGTTGATCTCGTCCTCTAGTTTTGTTGGTGTGTTGAGATACAGATTTGATAGTGAAGATGGGTAAAACTGTGACTACTAAAGATTTGCAAGCCATTATGGAAGGAATGGCCAGAATGTTGAATGTGAAGTTTGAGGAGAACTCGTCCGGTAAGACAGTCGGGTCTGTGTTAGAACAGTCACAGGTGATACAGAAGATAGAGTTGTTACCTAATGATGTCAAGCTTGAGGAGACGAGAAATTATCTGAGTTGGTCTCAAAGGGTATTGCTGAACCTTCAGATGAAAGGACTTGAAGGATATGTGAATGGAGATTGCATTGAACCTGTGGACAAGTCGGATGTTGTGGACAAAACAAGTGCTGAGTGGGTAAGGTGGAGTCACATGAATTCTCTAGTGGTTTCTTGGTTGTTGACATCTGTGTCTCCAGCCATAGCTGGAATGGTGGAGTCGATTAGAAGTGCAACAGATATCTGGAAGACGTTGGCTAAGATGTACTCTGGAGTAGGGAGTGTGATGATGATGCTCGACGTGGAGGACATAATTGATGCTACTGTCCAGGGGGAGAAATCAGTGCTCGAGTATGCAGCAGAGTTACGCCGTTTGTGGGCAGATTTAGATCACTATGATCCTTTGTCACTGAAAGACCCAACAGATGTCCTCTGTGGAATGTAATATCTTGAACGGAGGCGTGTTGCTCGCTTCCTGAAAGGTCTGAATTCAAAGTTTGAGGCAAGAAGGGCAGCAATATGTCATTTGCCGTCTCTCCCATCATTGAATGAGGTTATCGCTTCGATGGAGGAAGAGGAGGTTAGACAAAAGGTGATGGCATCTAAAACCTCACCGGTTGTTCGCTCGGCTATGGCAGTTCCTGGAGCCCAAATCAGAGATGACAGGGACTGTTTCAACTGCGGACAGAAAGGACATCTCAGTTTCAATTGTCCTGCGCCTCGCAAATCTGGTGGTGGCCGAGGAGGTGGAGGACAGAGAGGTGGATATGGTGGTCGCGGACGTGGAAATGGATATAGGGGGCAAGGAACCCGAGGACGTGGAGGTCGAGGTGTTGCTCATTTTGCTGCGACAGAGGAGCCCCAAGCCGCGACAGAGATGACTGGAGCTGAACTGACAGAGCTAGAAGAACTGCGACGGTTCAAGTCTCAAGTTGAGAACTCTAAAGGCAAGGAATAGGTCTTGGATGAGTTTGAGGACAATGCCTACTTCGGTAATGTTGCTTGTTATGCACATGTGACTAAAGGTATTCAGGCACAGGCTTTTGCATCCACTAAATCTCATGTTGATTGGATCATAGATTCTGGTGCATCTAGTCATATAACAGGATTATCCAATGAATTTGTAGAATATTGTCCTAGTCAACAAATACAACTAGATACAGTCCAAACAGCTGATGGTACATCCCAACCTATCAAGGGTATTGGTTCAGTCTATTGTAATTCATCTATTACCCTGTCATCAGTGTTGCATGTTCCTTCTTTTCCTGTTAATTTACTATCTGTTAGCTCACTAATTGATCAATTGATTTGCACCGTTCTTTTTGATCAAAATACATGTTTCATTTAGGAAAAAGAAACGGGGAGGAGGCTTGGGACTGGCAACAGGCGTGATGGACTTTGGTATTTGGATAAAGAGGCTGCTATGCTCGTTGCTGCTATGGGTAAAAGGGCAGAAGCGGAGGCCATGCTGCACCATAATAGATTGGGATATTTATGTTTTGATAGTTTAAATAAATTGGAATCTGATTTGATGAATAAAGTAGACAAGGATAAATTATTTTGTAATGCTTGTGAACTTGGAAAACATACTCGCTCTAGTTATAAAATGATTGGTTTAAGAAGTTTGGAGCCTTTTGCACTTGTTCATTCTGATGTTTGGGGACCATGTCCTACTGCTTCTGTTAGTGGATTTAGATGGTTTGTCACCTTCATTGATTGTTACTCGCGTATGACTTGGATATACATGATGAAACAGAAATCTGAAGTACTCAAATGCTTTAAAGATTTCTCAGCTTGTGTGAAAACTCAATTTGGAGTACAGGTGAAGGTCCTGCGATCAGATACTGGAACTGAGTATGTCAACAAAGAGTTCGCTACTTTTGTGTCAGAGCAAGGGATTCTCCATCAAACTACTTGTCCAAATACTCCAGCCCAAAATGGAGTCGCCGAGCGCAAGAACAAGCATCTACTAGAAGTGACACGTTCATTAATGTTGACAATGAACGTACCGAAGTTTCTGTGGAGTGAGGCGGTTATGACAGCGACTTATCTAATCAACAGGATGCCATCAAGAGTGTTGGGGATGAAGACACCACGTGAGATGCTATTTGGCTCTAATGATTTTGTTGCTCCGCCCAGAGTGTTCGGATGTGTGTGCTATGTGAGGGACCACAGATTGACAGTGGGGAAGCTAGATCCGCGGGCGGTTAAATGCATCTTTGTAGGTTACTCCTCAAGTCAGAAAGGATACAGGTGTTGGTATCCTACTGAAAGAAGGGTCTTTGTTAGTATGGATGTGATTTTTCGAGAATTTGAACCATACTATGGAGAAAAGACAGAGTTGGGTTCGTTATTCGAGAATGACTCTACCAGTGCTGGTAGAGAGGGGGAGAATGTGAATGGAATTATAATTGGTGACTTTCCATGTCCTTTGTCGGGACTGAGTAGTGATAGCAATCTGAGTGATGATGGTGATGGTGGTAATGATGGTGATAGCAATCTGAGTGGTGAAAACAAGAAACAGGGGGAGCTGATAGTGTATAAAAGGAGACCAAAGCAGC
Source organism: Petrea volubilis (assembly GCA_026212405.1). Classification (NCBI taxonomy): domain Eukaryota; kingdom Viridiplantae; phylum Streptophyta; class Magnoliopsida; order Lamiales; family Verbenaceae; genus Petrea; species Petrea volubilis. Next base: position 25,022,992 of record CM047870.1, read on the forward strand.
ATGAGCAGCATGAGTCGCCTGCTATAGCATCGCCAGTTCCCTTGAATGCCAATGTCCCAAGTAACTCCTCCCCAAGTCCTTCCTCAGAGCCAAGCTCTTCCTCAGATTCTCACCCAGAGTTGATAGGTAACAATTCTCCTCAAGTTCCACTTCGTAGAACATCTAGGGTTAATGCTGGGAAACCTCCTATTAAGTATGGTTATGGTAGTTGGGGAAATGATATTTCAAATTACATTTCATATGCATCTGTTCCACCTGCATATAGGTCCTTCCTTGCATCTTTAGACTATGTGCCTGTACCTAACACATGGCAGGTAGCTAAGCAAGATCCCAGAAGGTTCAGTGCCATGCGGGAAGAACTTCAGGCGTTGAAGAAGAATGACACATGGGAGTTGGTACCTCTACCAGTTGGAAAGCGTGCTGTCGGATGCAAATGGGTGTACACTGTTAAGCAAACTCCAGAAGGCAAGGTTGATAGGTACAAGGCCCGACTGGTTGCAAAAGGATACAATCAGACTTATGGTATCGACTATGATGAGACCTTTGCTCCAGTTGCAAAAATGAACACTGTGAGGATGTTGGTGTCGTGTGCTGCCAACTTCAATTGGCCACTACACCAGTTGGATGTCAAGAATGCTTTCTTGCATGGAGATCTCCAAGAAGAGGTGTACATGGAGATTCCACCTGGATTTGCTACTCCACAATTAGCTGGGAAGGTATGCAAGCTCAAGAAGTCATTGTATGGGCTGAAGCAGTCTCCGAGAGCATGGTTTGATAGGTTCAGACTTGCAGTCTGTGGCATGGGATACAAGCAGTGCAATGGAGATCATACTGTATTCTACAGGCACTTGAAAGGTCGTATCACCATCCTGGCTGTTTATGTTGATGATATTGTGATTACTGGAGACGATACTGAGGAAATCATGCGATTAAAAGGAAATCTTGGTAAAGAATTCGAGGTCAAGGATCTGGGACAACTGAAGTATTTTCTTGGGATTGAAATTGCTAGGTCAAGGACGGGCATAGTGCTTTCTCAGCGAAAATATGCATTGGACCTTCTTTCAGAGACAGGGATGCTGGGCTGCAGGGTTGCCCCTACTCCTATCGAGCCGAATCAGAAGATGTGTGCTGAAGGAGGTGACTCGGTGGATAAGGAACAGTACCAAAGACTAGTTGGTCGGCTCATTTATCTATGCCACACGAGACCTGATATTGCATATGCAGTGAGTGTGGTGAGTAGGTACATGCATGACCCTAGAGAACAACATATGGATGCCGTTCACAGAATTCTCAGATATATCAAGGGAAGTCCCGGAAAAGGACTGTGGTTCAGGAGTCATGGGCATCTGAGAGTTGAAGGCTATTGTGATGCTGATTGGGCAGGTTGTTTGGATGATCGCAGATCCACCACAGGATATTGTGTGTTTGTTGGAGGCAATCTTGTGGCTTGGCGGAGCAAGAAGCAAGATGTGGTGGCAAAATCTACAGCTGAGGCTGAGTACAGGGCTATGGCACTCAGTCTGTGTGAGTTGATGTGGGTGAAAAATCTCCTATCAGAGCTGCGCGTGTTTCGAGGAGAGTCTTTATAACTTCGGTGTGACAACAAGTCAGCAATCAATATTGCAAACAATCCTGTTCAGCATGATCGCACTAAACATGTGGAGATTGATCGTTTCTTCATCAAGGAAAAATTGAATGATGGAGTACTGACTTTGAGCTATGTAAAATCAGAAGAACAGTTGGCTGATTGTCTAACCAAGGGTTTAGGTTCTAAGCAGTTTGAAAGTTCTTGTAACAAGATGGGGATGATTGATATCTATCGCCCATCTTGAGGGGGAGTGTTGAGTTATATTTAGTATTTATGTTATTTCTAGAAAAGCAGGGTTCTATTTGTAAAAGAACAGATTATTTTAATATAAAAAAGGGAGCCTCTGTACAGAGGTCATAACCCTAATTCTTCTCTAAACGACAGTCAGGATGCATACTAAATAAGGCTTCACACACATCATCATTAGAGAAAGGAGCAAGCAGTAGCTGATTTCGCTCCAGAGTAACAACAGTTGTAATGCACTCCAACACTAGAAATGGATTGCTAGGAGAATCCGAAAATAATGAATTGAAATATCCGAGAACGATACCATCTAAACCATCATCCCACGATCTCCACACTCCCGTATTATCTTTAAGTTTCTCAAAAGCATTGTGACGACGACAACAGGATGACGCTGTAGCATGGAAATATTTTGTATTGAAATCCCCTTCTTGAAGCCAGAAAATTTTCGAACGTTGTTCCAATAAGTTTCCTAACGATGTAAGGTATCAAAATATTGTTGTCTAGCACAATTATACTCTGCAATAGATGTGATATCCCGGCCTTGAGAAAAATATTGCATTTGATTTTTATAACGGGTGAGAAGTGATTTAAAATTTCGAGATAGAGATTTACTCCACCGTTGAAGGTCAATACCACAAAACCCAATTCTCTCTCGATTATTAGAAGTCTGACTTTGATTCCAAGCCACCTCTACAATGTTAATTACCACAGGTTTCATTAAGCATCCGTGAGTTTTCAAACCTAAAACGATGATTTGTTATAGGAGGAGGCGATCCAGTGAAATCAAGAATGAGAACAGCATGATCAGAAGAGTAAAATCCCAAATTCTTGACTTTATAATTTGAAAATATATGCATCCAGTTTGAGTTAGCCAAACATCGGTCTAGCCGCCTCTCAACCACATGATTAGTCCCACGGCCACGTTCCCAAGTAAAGGGGTGTCCAGACATTCCAAGATCAACAAGTCTAGAATTACAAAGAGTATCTTGAAAGCCTGTTGGAAGCCATACCGGATATTTTGAGCCACCATGTTTTCCCTGGACTGACAAAAGGTTGTTAAAGTCACCTAAACAACACCAAGGCAAGGAGGAGTTGTTAGCCAATCTGCCAAGCAAATTCCAAGTTTCACGTTTTCGATTAACTTCAGGCCGCCCATATATCCCTATCAGTCGCCACTTTGGGAGTCCATCCATCTTAATGCTGACGTCAATATGATGCTGGGAGTAACTAAGTACTCGTACGTCTGCTTCCTGCTTCCACAATAAGACCAGGCCACCACTTCGACCTTGGCAATCAACAACAAATGAATTATCATAACCCAACTGATATCTGATAACCTCTAGTCTTCTAGCCTTGCTTAATGTTTCTGATAAAAAAATAAAATCAGGCTTCTTCGAAAGGACTAGGTCCTTCAGCACTTGAACTGATTGTGAGTTGCCCAGCCCACGACAGTTCCAACCTCTGATACATTATGTAGTGTGTTTGGACTATTCTCACTATGGTCCAACGGAGCCATATCTGCACAATGGTCCAATGGATTAGCATGACGCATACAGCGACATTTCAAATCAGCAAAACCCACTGCATCCGAATCGCCATCATAGCATGATTCAGTTCGACCTATAGTATCTGGACTATGCTGAACAAAAGTATGAGGTTAAGGCAGTGGAGCTTGAGGGTTAATTGTACAAGGGAAATCCATGTTGACATACAAAATCTTGTATTATCTATATATACAAGCGATTTGTTTATACTCAAACCATACTATCTCAAAAACATTAAAACTGTCGAAGGTGTACTCCCTTGGGTTGGTTCTAGCACTTTGTTTCTCACAACGCTCTCTTTCAATATAAGCGTGGAGGAAGATTATTTATTGTCAGACAACATTTTAAATGAAAATGACAAAAATTTAGCAGAGGAAGATGAGATGCGGACTTTTATTTCTCCCACACACCACCACAATCATACTCTATCACCACATAGCTACCATAGCGAGCATGCACCCCCCGTCACCACCGCAACCACAAGCATGGAGACCACCCAAATGGACCATGATAACCACCACCATGTTCATCCTCACAAGCGGAAGCCACAACCATGCTCTTTCTTCAAAGCAAAGCCACCCCAATGTTCGTCCCCCTAAGCAAAGCGGCCACTGTGCTCATTCTCCTAAACACAGCTACTATGCTTGAAAGGGATTTACAAGAAATTAAAATATTATTTTGAACAAAGGAACTTTTTTCTCCTCTTTCTTTTCTATTTTTGATTTTCATTATTGTCAATTCTCATGTAATTACGAGATCTAATTATTTAAATAAGTTCAACTACTAAATTGTTTTGCATTTAGCATGACTAACAATCTTCTTATTGCTATGTTTTGAATTACGTGGAACAGTCTAATTTTTTATCGTATAATTTCATGTAAAATTGGGTCTTGAATCAGCATGTTTGTGTTGTATAATAAGTTTATCAACTACCAACCTAATCAACACACGTTCTTCCAACATTTGTTGGTTAACTCAATTTAACCAATAAATAAATAACCAAGCTTATTGTATTGTTGATGAAATTAAATCATATATTTACACAACAATATGACGAAATCTTATATCAATAATATGTAGTCTTCGTAGTAGTTGAAATGCCGTAGAATTAGTTTTTGTTAGTAAAAAGTATGGGCTTCATATGGCCATGTACATTGTGAAACTTTTAATTGTTATTCAAATATTTATGTAAATATACTTTTCAAGTAAAACTCTATAAAATTATAAAGTGTTCAACTGCAACCCTAAACGGTTTAAGTATTTTGCACACACTTCTTATTTAATTTTTATTGACTCTTAATATGTAATATTACTACTCCTAACCCTATTTCCAATAAATAAATCATTCAATAGGAAAACTTTCATGTTAATGACTTCTATTTATTGATTGTTATCAGTGCGAGTTATTAATTTTTAATCGTACGTCATGACATAAAACTCTTAATATGTAATATTACTATTCTTAACCCTATTTGAAATAAATAAATCATTGGCGTTGATAACTTTCATCTTCATGACATCGAATTATTGACGGTTATCAGTGCGAGTTATTTATTTTCAATCTTATATCATGACATAAAAACTATATATCTATTATATCATCGTATTTTTATCCAATCGCTAGCAATATCGTATTATAGATAAAGTCTTCTGTATTTATTCTACTAGTTATATACTCGAATTATATTAAGAAGACAAAATGGAAACAAAATCTTAAGCATTGACCCATTGTAGTTTTTTGATACTTACAAACTTTTGGAGGTTAGTACAAACTTTTGAAGTTATTCTATCAAAAGGATTAAAATGTAATCCTCCAAAAAATAGGTAATTAAAAATAAACTCAAAGATTAGATTTTTTTTTGTTTTTTTTATTGGATCGATTTAAATTAGCGAGAGTCCAATGGATCGAAAATAAATTGCACGGTATCTGGGTCAAGGTCTCATGTGTGCGTCAGGCTCGGATCTTACCGAACCCTGTCCATTGCCACCCTACTTTTGAAAAGCTTTCAGCCTTCATGCGGAAGTCATATTTACTTTTTTTTTATTTTTAAGTAATAATCAATCATAAAATTGACAATACAAAGTTAACAAGACTAAAGACTTTCTATTCAATAATAATAACAACAACAACAACAACAACAACAATAATAATAATAATAATAATAATAATAATAATTATTATTATTATTATTATTATTATTATTATTATTTCCAAACTTTCATAGTAAATTGGGTGATAAAAATAATTTATGTTGTTTTGTGAAAAGTAAAATTGCTGAGACATATTTCTTGTAAGATTTTTTTTTTTCTGCGCTACCCTTTGTTTGATTCAAAAACCAATAAGCTATTTGAAATTATTAATCAAAAGGAACATGGGGAAAAAAGATAAAAGGGAAAAAGGTGTAACCTCAAATGCAGTATTTTCATTGTTCTCATAGTGCAAATGTTGAACAATTATGGATGGAGAACAAAAGTTTAAAACTTTCCAAAGAAATACCTAATATTATATGTTTTTGGTGGATTTCAAACTAAATTAGCCCCATTTTGTTTCATACTATTGGATCGAGACTCGAAACATCGGGCAAGCATGGAATGTCATTAACTTTAGTAATGAATGCTTCTCAGATTTTCAATAACTTCAATTTTTCAAAATATCAATTTCTTTTCAATTTTTATATATTATAAACGAAACATATTTTCAACATATAATTCAAATTTTAATTTCCACCAAGCCTTGCATTCTCTATATATACACACCGTTATTTTTATTTTCATTCACACTACCTCAAAAACATTAAAAATGCCAAAGGCGGACTCTCTTGCATTGGTTTTAGCACTTCTGTTTCTTACAACATTGTCTTTCAGTCTAAGCATGAAGGAAGACTCAATATTTTCAAATAGCATTGTAGATAAAAATGGAAGAATTTTAGGAGGGGAAGATGAGATGTGAATTGTTGCTTCTTCCAAACACCACCATGTTCACGCTCCACCACCATGTAGCCACAAAGGCGGACATGCCCCCCACCATGAAGACCACCACGACTGGAACCACCATCACCACCACCACGCTCATCTTCCCAAGTGAAGCCACCACCTCACCCATCCTCCAAAGTAAAGCTACAACAACGTTCATCCCCCTAAGCAAAGCAACCGTTGTCTCATCCTCCTAAACACAGCTGCTATGCGTAAAAGGGATTTAAGAGAAGTTAAAATATTATTTTGGACAAATGAACGTTTTTCTCCTTTTTCTTTTCTCTTTTTGCTTTCATCATCATCATTTCTAATGTAATTACAAGATCTCATTATTGAAAGAACTTCAACTACTAAATTGTATTGCATTTTGCACGACTAACAATCTTCTTGTTGTTATGTTCTGAATTACATGGAATAAGCTAATTTTTCATTATATCATATCATTTAGAACTTGATCCTGAATCAGCATGTTTGTGTTATATAATCACTTTACCAACTACCAACCTAATCAACACATGTTCTCCCCATATGTGATGGTTAAATCAATTTAATAAAAAATGACCAAGTTTATTGCATTGCCGGTGAAACTAAATCATATGTATACACAAAAAAATATGAAGAAATTTGATATCAATAATATGTGGTCTTCCTTATAGTCAAAATGCAATGCAACTAGTTTTTGTTACTAAAAAGTATGGGCTTCCTGTGGCCATGTCCATTCTGAAACTTTTGATTGTTTTTTGAAATATTTATGTAAGTATAGTTAGTAGGTAAAACTCTAAAAAATTATGAAGTGTTCAACTGCAACCCTAGATAGGTTGAGTATTTTGGACACACTTCTGACATAATTTTTAGTAACATTCAATATGAAATATTATTATTCTATTTATTGATTATTCTACTAAGGTTGGATATTACAATAAACGAATTACAACTCACATTTATCCAGTGGGAGTTTTTATTTTATTTTGAACTTCTTATGCCTCTAAACATATTTTTTTTTTCTAACTAATAGTAGTTACAAATTTTTATTATGAGTTATGTTATGAATTTTTCATTTTCTTCTAACTAGATTTTATTTTATTTTGAGTTATTCACTTGTCTCATTATTTATTTCAATTGGTCATGGTAGCATCACTTCAATTTCGTTTTACTTTTATCAAATTATAAATTAATCCGTAAATATAAAAAAATCAACATTTCAAAAAAGAAAAAAGGCACAGCAGGCTAGGGCAGATCTGATAGGTCTAGGTTTAACGAGTTTGGGTCCAGGGATGGTCCAACAGGTCTAAAATTTATGGGGGCGTGGGGGGGGGGGGGAGGGGGGAGGGGGGGGGGGGTGTCTGGATCCGAGTCTCGATGTGGGCAAGTCCCATTGCCATCCCTACTTTTGATCACGAGCAATTTAGCCTTCACACGAAAGTCGAATTTACAATTTTTTTATTTAGTTTTAACTAATACTCATCCATAGAAGTGACAATATATGCATGAGTTAACAAGCAAAACTAACGACTTTCTATGCCAAAAAATAGGAATATCTAAAATTTGACAGTAACTTGGGAGACTAAATGAAGTTCTTTTGTTTTGTGAAAAAGGAACTGTATAAATGCAATTCTTGTGATAGTTTTTTTTTTTCCATGACCCTTTGTTTGATTCAAAAATCATAAGCTATTTGCAATTATTAATCGAAAGAAAAACCAAAAAAGAAAAGGGAAAAGCTAAAACCTAAAATGGAGTACTTCCATTGTTCTCACAGTGCAAATGTTGAACAATTATCAATGGAAAAGAGAAGTTTAAAATTTACCCAAAAAAAGACCTAAAATTATGTCTTTTTCAATGGATTTGATACTAAATTGACCGTTTTTTATTTCTTCCTAATGAATTGGAACTCAAATACATCGGGCGGGCAATAGATTGTCATTAACTTTAGTAATGAATGCTTCTGAGATTCTCCATAACTCCAATTTTATAAATTATCAATTTCAATTTCTTTTCAATTATTATATTATTATAAAGGAAATCTTGGTTAAATGTATCATTTAAATTTTCATTTCCACCAAGCCTTGCATTCTCTATATATGCAAGTGATTAGTTTATTTTCATTAATACTATCTCAAAAACATTAAAAATATCGAAGGTATACTCCCTTGTGTTGGTTTTAGCACTTTTGTTTCTTGCAACACTCTCTTTCAGTCTAAGTGTGGAGGAAGATTATGTATTGTAGGCAACATTGTAGATAAAAATCACAAAAACTTAGCTGAGGATGATGAGATGTGGATTGTTGCTTCTTCCAAACACCACCACAGTCATACTCTACCATCACATAGCCACCACGGCGTACATGCACCCCACCACCACCACCACAACCATCACCATGGAGACCACCATGACGGGAGCCACCATCACCACCACCACCACACTCATCCTCCTAAGTGAAGCCACCACCACGCTCATCCTCTAAAGCAAAGCCACCACAATGTTCATCCCCCTAAGCAAAACTTGATCCTTAATCGGCACGTTTGTGTTCTATAATCACTTCATCAACTACCAACCTAATCGATGCATTTTCACCCCATATTTGATGGTTAAATCAATTTAATATGAACAACAATAACCAAGTTTATTCCATTGTTGATGAAATTAAATCATATGTTTAAACAAAAATATGAAGAATTGAAATGCACTAGTTTTTGTTACTAAAAAGTATGGGCTTCCTATGGCTATGCCTATTGTGAAACTTTTAATTCTTATTGAAATATTTATGTAAATATCATTAGCAGGTAAAACTCTATAAAATTATGAAGTGTTCAAGTGCAACCCTAGATGGGTTGAGTATTTTGCACACACTTCTAACAAAATTTTTGGTGACTCTTAATATGTAATAGTACTATTCTTAACCCTATTTGAAGTAAATAAATCATTGGCTTGGAAAACCTTTACATTAACCACTTCTATTTTGTGATTGTTATGAGTGTGAGTTATTAATTTTCAATCGTACATGATAACATAAAAATTGTATCTATAATATCATCGTAGTTCTATCCAGTGACTATCATTATCATATTATATAAAAAGTTTTCCGTATTTATGCTACCAATTATATGCTCTGATTATATTAATGAGACAAATCGAAAACAAAATCTTAAGTACTGACCCATCGTACTTTCTCGATACGTATAAACGTTTGGAGGTTCGTACTAACTTTTGAAGTTATTTCATCAAAAGGAATCAAATGTGAACTCCAAAAATTCGGTAATTAGAAATAAATTGAAATTTTATATTTTTACCTATTTATTGGATCAATATAAACCCACGGGTCATAGAATAGCAAAACCCAACACTTCCAACCCAATTTAATATCACTTTAAAGTTTTTTACTTTACGAAATTGTAAATTAATCCGTATAACATGATTAAAATTAATACTTCAAAATAAAAAAAAATGTGCAGTAGGCTGGGGCCGGTTTAGCATGTCTAGGTTTAATGAGTTTAGGTCTAGGGCGAGTCCCAACAGGTCTAAAATTAATTGGGCAGTGTCTGGGTCTGGGTCTCATGCGTGGGTCGAGTTCGAGTCGGACTCAACCCAACCCATTGCCATCCCTACTTTTGAGGAGCATTTTAGCCTTCACGCAGAAGTCATATTTACTCATTTTTTAATTAAGTTTTAACTAATAATCATTCATAGAATTGACAATACATGTGGAAGTTAACAAACAAAACTAACAATCACTACAGGAAAAAACGCCAAATCCGGTGGAAAAATCCAGCGGAAATTCGGCGGAATTTCGGCCGGAAAACGCTAAATCCGGCGAAAAACAGGGGGAAATCCAGCGGAATCGTGTCCGCCGGAAAAAATGGCCCTGGACTGCCGTTTTCTGGCGGAAATTTCCGCCGGACTGTTCCACCGGAAAGACTGTCCGGCGGAATTCCGGCGGACATTTCCGACAGACTCTTCCGCCGGAAAGAAGTCCGGCGGAATTCCGGGGGAAATTTTAGCCGGAATTCGGCCGGACCACCCCGCCGCCGCCCGCCTGGAGCCGCCACCGCCCGCCGGACCGCCGCCTGCCCGGACCGCCGCCACCACCACCGCCCGCCCGGACTGCCGCCGCCTCCTCCGCCGCCGCCGCCACCGCCTCCGCCTCCGCCCGCCGGACCGCCGCCGCCACCTCCCGCCGGACCACCGCCGCCGCTGGAATAGTAACTCCCAAAATATGCAAATATTTGTAATTGATAAAATTCGAACTCGTGACCTCAAGGTTAGATGACCAACCCTTCACCACCAGGCTATTGCTGGAAGTTGTGTTCTATTTTGTCTGGTTTTATATTTATTATATATTTATTTGATTATTCTTATTTTAACATTCTTTCTTTCAATTTTAAAAAACAAAATAAATGTATTATAAATAATTAAAATATAATATTTATACTATATAAACACATGTATTATATATACTATATAAACATATGTATACCAATAAATATTCTTCTCATTCTTATAAATAGCTTTGTCTTCTAATAGTATTGATACTATATAAACTTATATATTATATATACTACGTAAACATATATATATACACTATACAAACATATACTATATACTATACACTATACAAACATATACTATACAAACATATACTATATACTATATATACACTATACAAGCATATACTATATACAAACATATTATATATACTATATACATATGTATACCATATACAAACATATACTTTTAATTAGTGGAATACATAGTATTTATACTACGTAAACTTATATATTATATATACTACGTAAACATATATATATATATACTATGTATTCCACTAATTAAAAGATAATATAAATATTAATAGTTAAATATATACTATATAAACATATGTATACCTATAAATATATTATACATAATTAAAATCTAGTATAGATATTATATAAATATATTTTCTATATCCTATTTGAAAAAATATATACTATATAGACATATGTATACCTATAAGTATATTCTATGCATAATTAAAATATAGTATAAATAATAATAGTTAAAAGATAGTATTGATATTATATAAACATATATATTCTATATACTATATAGACATATGTATACCTATAAGTATATTATATACATAATTAAAAGATAATATAATTAAGGATAGTTAAAAGATAGTATTGATAGTATATAAATATATTTTCTATATCCTATATGAACATACATATAATATATAGACATATGCATACCTATAAGTATATTCTATATATAATTAAAAGATAGTATAAATAATAATAGTTAAAAGATAGTATTATATTATAACAATATATATATTCTATATACTACATAAACATATATATATACAATATAAACATATGTATACCTATAAATATATTAAACATAATTAAAAGATAGTATAAGTAATAACAGTGACAAGATAGTATTCCCCCGGAATTTCTCCCGATTTTTAATAAAAAAAATTCAAAAAAAAAACCGAGGGAAATTTTCCCCCGGAATTTCCCCCGGTTTTTTAAAAAAAAAATTCAAAAAAAAAACCGAGGGAAATTTCCCCCGATTTTAAAAAAAAAAATTAAAAAAAAACCAGGGGAAAATCCCGGATTTCCCCCGGTTTTTAATTTAAAAAAGAAAATTCCGGGGGAAAATTTCCCCCGGAATAATTCCGCCGGAATCAGGCGTTTTTTCTGTAGTGTTAAGGGAATTGTATAAATGTATTTCTTGTAAAAAAAAAATTCCCACTAACCTTTGTTTGACTCAACAATCATGAGCTATTTACAATTATTAATTGACTGAAAAACAAAAAAAAAAAAAAAAGAAAAGGGAAAAGCTAAAACCTAAAATGGAGTATTTCCATTGTTCTTATAGTGCAAATGTTGAACAATTATGGATGGAGAAGAAAAGTTTAAAATTGACCAAAAAAGACCTAAAATTATGTCTTTTTCAATGGATTTCATACTAAATTAGCCTATTTTTGTTTCTTACTAATGAATTGAGACTCAAATACATTGAATAGGCAATCGAATATCATTAACTTTAGTAATGACTGCTTTTGAGATTCCCCATAACTCCTATTTTTTGAAAATATCAATTTCTTTTCAATTATTACATAATATAAAGGAAATATTGGATAAATGTATTATTTAAAGTTTCATTTCCACTAAGACCTGCCTTCTCTATATATACAAACGATTTTTATATTTTCATTCAAATCATCTCAAAAATATTAAAAAAGTTGAAGGTATACTCCCTTGTGTTGGTTTTAACACTTTTGTTTCATAGAACACTCTCTTTCAGACTATGCGTGGAGGAAGATTCAGTATTGTGAGACAAAATTGTAGATGAAAATGATAAAAACATAACAAAGGAAGATGAGATGTTGATTGTTGCTTCTTCGAAACACTACCACGGTCATGCTCCACCACCACATAGCCACCATGGCACACATGCACCCCACTATCACCACCATGGAGACCACCATGACGGAAACCACCATCACCACCACCACACTCATCCTCCAAAACAAAGCCACAACAATGTCCGTCCCCCTAAGGAAAGCGGCCACCGTGTTCATCCTCCTAAATATAGCTACTATGCCTAAAAAGAATTTATGGGAAATTAAAATACTATTTTGAAGAAAGGAACTTTTTTTCTCCTTTTTTTTTCCTCTTTTGGCATTTCATTATCAACATTTCTCATGTAATTACGAGATCGCATAATTAAAAGAAGTTCAACTACTAACTTTCCTTGAATTTAGCACGACTAACGATTGCCTTATTCTCTATGTTTTGAATTGCATGGAACGGGCTGACTTTTTATTGTATAAGTTCATGCAAAACTTGATCCTTAATCGGCATGTTTGTGTTGTATAATCACTTTATCAACTACCGACCTAATCAACGCACTTTCTCACCACATTTGATGGTTAAATCAATTTTAATAAAGAAAACAACAACCAAGTTTATTGTATTTTTGATGAAATTAAATCATATGTTTACACAAAAATATGAAGAAATCTTATATCAAAAATATTTGGTCTTCCTTGTAATTGAAATGCAATAGAACTAGTTTTCTCACTAAAAATTATGGGCTTCCTTGGGCTATGTCTATTGTGAAACTTTTAATTCCTATTGAAATATTTATGTAAAAATAATTAGCAGTTAAACCTTTATAAAATTATGAAGTGTTCAACTACAACCCTAGATGGGTTAAGTAATTTCCAAACACTTCTGACATAATTATTGGTGACTTAATATGTAATGTTACTATTCTTAACCCTATTTGCAGTAAATAAATCATTGGCTTGGAAAACCATCATATTAATGACTTCCATTTTTTGATTGTTATCAGTGTGAGTTTTTAATTTTCAATCATACGTGATGAAATTAAAATTCTATCCATAATATCATCTTAGCTTTATCCAATGACTATCATCATCGTATTAAATACAAGGTTTTCCGTATTTGTGCTACTAGCTATATGCTCCAATGATATTAAGGAGACAAATCGGAAACAAAGTCTTAGGCACTAACCCATTATATTTTACCGACACTAATAAACTATTAGAGGTTTGTACTAATTTTTGAAGTTATTTTATCAAAAGGATTCAAATGTAAACCTCCAAAAAATAGGTAATTAGAAATAAATTAAAATTTTAGATTTTTTTTTTCTTTTTATTGGATCAATATAAAATCACAGGTCATGGAATAGCTAAACCCAACACTTTTACCCCAATTAGTATCACTTTAAAGTTTTTTTTTTAACTTTATGAAATTATAATTAATCCGTAAACATGATTAAAATAAACACTTCAAAAAAAAAAAAAAAAAGTGGACAGCAGGCTAGGGCCAGTTCAGTGTGTCTAGGTTTAACGAGTTTGGGTCTAGGGAGGGTCCAACGAATCTAAAATTAATTGGGTGGTGTCTAGGTCCGGGGCCCATGTGTGGGTCGTGTTTGGGTCTAACCAAACCCAGTCAATTGCCATCTTTACTTTCAATGAGCATTCTAGCTTCATAGGAAATCAAGTTTACTCTTTTTTTATTTAATTTTAACTAATAATCATTCATAGAATTGATCACAATATATGCGGAAGTTAACAAGCAAAACTAACAACTTTTCTATGCTAAAAAAATAAGAATTTCTAAAATTTCATAGTAAATTGAGAGACAAATCAAGTTTCGTTGTTTTGTGAGAAAGGAACTATATAAATGTATTTCTTGTAAGAAATATTTTTCCACAGCCCTTTGTTTGATTCAAAAATCATAAGCTATTTGCAATTATTAATCGAAATAAAAACCAAAAAAAAAAAAGGGAAAGGGAAAAGCTAAAATCTAAAATGCAGTATTTCCATTGTTCTCACAATTCAAATGTTGAACAATTATGGATGTAGAAGAAAAGTTTAAAATTTACCAAAGAAAGACCTAAAATTATGTCTTTTATAATGGATTTCATACTAAATTGGCACATTTTTGTTTCTTAATAATTAATTGGGACTCAAATACATCAGGCAGGCAATGGAATGTCATTAACTTCAGTAATGAGTGCTTCTGAGATTCTCTATAACTCCAATATTTGAAATATCAAATTTCTTTTCAATTATTATATATTATAACGGAAATATTGGTTAAATGTATAATTTAAATTTTCATTTCCACCAAGCCTTGCATTCTCTATATATACAAGCAATTTGATTATTTTCATTCATACTATCTCAAAATTATTAAAATTGTTGAAGGTATACTCCCTTGTGTTGGTTTTAGAACTTTTGTTTCTAACAACACTCTCTTTCAGACTATGCGTGGAGGAGGAATTCAGTATTGTCAGACAACATTGTAGATAAAAATGACAAAAACATAGCAAAGGAACATGAGATGTGGACTGTTGCTTCATCCAAACAGTACCATGGTCATGCTCCACCACCACATAGCCACATTGGCGCACATGCACCCCACCATCACCACCACAACCACCACCATGGAGACCACCACGACGGAAACCACCATTACCAGCACCACGCACATCCTTCGAAGCACAACCGCAACAATGTTCTTCCCTGTAAGCAAAGTGGCTACCGTGCTCATCCTCCTAAATATAGCTACTATGCCTAAAAGGGATTTATGAGAAATTAAAATATTATTTCGAAGAAAGGAACTTATTTCCCCTTTTTCTTTTCCCTTTTTGCTTTTCACTATCGTCATTTCTTATGTAATTACGAGATCTCATTATTGAAAGAAGTTTAGCCATGTATGGCCATAATACAACTTCAAATAAAAATATAAAAGTTTAAAACTTTTAAGTAAAACTAATAACCAGAATAAAACGTAGGAAGACAAGGCCTTAGAACTTGTATATATATAGCCTCTTAACCCTCAATCTACATTCGAATATGGCTAGAAAAATTCTTTAGAAGACCCAAAAATCAAAGGCAAAAAAAAAGTTTGTTTCAAATAGAACTTGGTCACAAATTTTTCCATAACTTGACAACAACCTTAATTCTCGCCTAGCATATTTTGGTCATGAGGTGTGATCACGCATTCCAGCTTTTTTGTGTAGCATCCTCATGCACTTTTTACCATCTTTAGGCCCATTTGGCAAACTTTCCAGGGCTTGTCTAAAATAAGGTAGGCTTGGTAGTAGTTTAATATTAGGTAGGCTAGTATGTGAGAGTACCTGCTACCTATTGTAAAAGTTGTAATTACCTGTTACCTGTTGTGCAGGTTGTAGTTATTTATTACTTGTTTTTAACCTCCAATTTTAAAGTTTAACCATGTGAGTGGGGTGTATTAAACCAAATATATCCTAATTTAAGTTAGATATATGTTCCTGCCATATATATATATATATATATATATAGACCCCATAACCATCTTATTATTATACATTTGAAATCTCTCATAAAACTTTTTCATAATCGATATTAGTGTAATGTTTTACTCCTAACAACCATCCATAAGGATGATAACTCTTTTGTTTTTTCTCTTTACTATGAAATATTTTATATTTATGTTTAGTATCACAAATATATGGACAATATTATATTCATAATTTAACTTCTTAATTATTTTTTTATAAATTATATTAATTATTTGTATGCAATTTACGGTTTTTTAGAATTAATGTATGAAATTTACTTATGAATAAGAGTTCGGAAATAAATAAAATTAAAGTAGAAAATAGTTTTTAATTTAACTAGAGTGTGAAATACATAATTTGATGAAGCAAATATCATAAATTGATGAAAATAAAAGCACAATTTTGGGCAAAGTGGTGTCCAACAAAAGTGAAAGTCATTAACTGGTTTTAAGGAATTTGGTGTCTAGGGTGAGAGTGAGAGAATCTCAAATTACTTAATAAGTTGCTTGTAAAAATCATATTTACAAATTTGTTTAAAATTAAATACATGACATGTGGCATTTAAAGAGAGGGATGCCTAATATTAAACATTTACTAGGCTACCTAACTTTAGACACCCCCAACTTTCCATTAACTTTCACTTACAACAAATAAGAAATCAATTTGGTAAAATTCTAAACAATTTATAACACCAAAACAACCAAAAACAAATCAAAATAAAGCCTAAAACTTAGTAAATATGGCATATTATCAAGAACTTTGTCCTGAATCGGCATGTTTGAGTTATATAATCACCTTATCAACTACCAACCAAATCAACACACGTTTGTCCCACATTTGATGGTTAAACCATTTTTACTAAAAAAAACAATAACCAAGTTTATTGTATTGTCAATGAAATTAAATCATATGTTTCCACAAAAATATGAAGTTTTATATCAATAATATGTGCTCTTCCTTTTAGTTGAGAAATAGTAAAATTAGGTTTTGTGACTAGAAAGTATAGGCTTCCTGCAGTCAAATCCATTATAAAACTTTTAATTGCTATTGAAATATTTATGTAAATATAATTAGCAGGTAAAACTCTATAAAATTATGATGTGTTCAACTGCAACCTTAGACAGATTGAGTATTTTGCACACACTTCTAACATAATTGTTAGTGACTCTTAATATGTAATAGTACTATTCTTAACCCTATTTGTAGTAAATGAATCATTGGCTTGGAAAATTTTCATATTAATGACATCTATTTATTGATTGTTATCAGTGCGAGTTATCAACTTTCCACTGTATATTATGATATGAAAGTTCTATCGAAAACATCATAGTGGTTTTATCCAATGGGTTTCATCTTCATATTATATACAAGGTTTTCCGTATTTATGCTATAAGTCATATGCTCCAATTATATTAAGGAGACAAATAGGAAACAAAATTTTAAGCACTGACCCATTGCACATTTTCAATACTTATAAACTTTTGGAGGCTTGTCCTAACTTTTTAAGTTATTTTATCAAAAGGATTCAAATGTAAATCTCCAAAAAAAAAAGTAACTAAAAATAAATTAAAATTTTAGATTTTTTTCTATTTATTGTATTAATTAAAACTCATGTGTGACATCCCGATTTTGTGGTCTAGCAACGATATAAAAATCGGTTCTTATAATATACATGCATGCTTACAAATATTTCATGTTTTGTAAAATCCTTCTTTTATATGTGAATTATGTGAGGCGGTAATTACATGATTTTCCAAATTTTAAATGAATTTGACATTCTAACACAATTTTTGAAATCTTATGTCGTAAATTGCAATTTTCGAAAATATAGCTAAAACATTTTCTAATTTCTGGGAAATATACATATAATTTCAGATTTATAAAGATTAGAATTCATCATTTTGGAATTTTTCTAAATTAATTATGAATTTTCGAATTTTAGGCCTTAAAACTCTAATTTTATGCCCTAAAATCCTAATTTTCGATATTTACAACCATAAATAAATACAAATTTGAATTTTTAATTAAATAAATATATGATTTCAGATTTTATAATATTAGGACAATAAATATAAGATTTTATTTGATTTTATGTTCATATTTTATTAAAATATCCTATCTTAATCTTATCTTATCTTATCTTATCCTATCTTATCCTATCTTAATCCTATCTTATCTTATCTTATCTTATCCTATCTTATCCTATCTTAATCCTATCTTATCTTATCTTATCTGATCCTATCTTATCTTATCTTATCTGATCCTATCTTATCTTATCTTATCTTCTATGCAGTTATTATAAATTGACCTTATAATATAAAAATCCTATTTCTTGCCCTAAACTCTATAAAAAGGACCATTGTCTTCATTTTTACACACACACACAAAAAAATCCTGCCTAAACCACCCACACCCACACTAACTCCACTTTTAACCCACAAAACACTCTCTTTTTATAGCATATCTTCCACACACATATATGTATCAATAAAGCCTTCTTTTTTCATACATATATACCGATTAGCCTTCTATATATCTCCCTATTTCCTCAAACACGCTTAAAAAGGAGGGTACCAAGTCGATCTAGTCAATCCAAGTCTGTAAACTTGATAAACTCCTTAGGTGAGTGCCTTTTACCTTACTTGCTGGGGTATTGAACTATATGTTATAAATATTATTTGTATGGCCTACCTTGTCTGATTTATGTTATCCAAACCTTTTGGAATTATATCTTACTCTCTACGTTTCAACCAAATATTTTTCTGAATTATAAGTCAAGTTATACCCAAAAAGTATTTCATTTCTGATATTGTAAGCTATGTCTGTTTCAAAATAATTTGTTGACACCCTTGGGATATCATGTTTTAATTATATTTTTATGTATCCCTGGTGTTGGAAACAAACTATTGTTTATTGAAAGTTTGTGAGCCATTCTGTCTTGATATGATCTATTGATACCCTTGGGGACGCCCTTGGGAAGTTTGGGCCCAGGTACATGTGAGCGGGGTATATCGGGCGGAACGGACCGTCGATAGAACCTTATTACGTGATACCATTCTGTTGGACCTAATTCCTACATACAGTTGGAGGTTAATTGTAGTAGGGATTGGCTCGGTGTATTGCACGGGCACGTGGTACACCTACCGTTTACCGTTTATCGTTTACTGTTGTCAAGGTCGCTCCTTGACACAAAGATGAGGCATAAGGATTTTATGATATATTAATCTGTTTTGGGTAGTAATAAGGTTGGAGATTCCGTTGATGGCTCACTATTTGTCATGTTCAAGTTTGTGTAGACACACCTTTTATGATTCATTATTTTGTTGGTTTATGACTCTTATTTTGAGTTTATATATCTATATGTATATTTCCCGTCTCACTAAGTCGTTTGGACTTACCACCCCAAGTTCTTTCTGTTCATTAAGTTTCAGGAAAATAGGTTGAAAGGACTCGATTAAGGGGATTGGAGTTTTACCAATCATTTGCACATAGCTGTTTATCTTGTATAGCAGACTGGCTTATTTAATAGAAAATGAAAAATCACTAGTTAAAGTTTTATACTTAGATAGTTGTACCTTATAGTTCTATGTAAGTTAATTGCGTTTTTGTTTATCTCGATTTTATTGTTGGGAAGTACTAAATAAGTTGCAAGTATTGCGTACCGATTGAAAAAAAATTTGGTACTCAGCAAGACCGTTAAGTGAGCCCTACTCGTATAGGATGATCCTAGCGAGCGGGGTGTCACATCATGGGTCATGGAATAGTTGAACCTAACACATTCACTCTAGTTTAGTATCATTTTAAAGTTTTTTTACACTTTCACCCTAGTTTGGTATCACTTTAAAGTTTTTTTACTTTATGAAATTATAAATTAATTTGTAAACTTGATCAAAATTAACAGCAGAAAAAAAAATGGACAGCAGGTTGTGGCAGGTTCATCGTGTCTAGGTTTAACGAATTTGGGTCTAGAGCAAGTCCAACAGGTCTAAAATTTAATTGGGCGATGTTTAGGTTTGGGTCTCATGTGTGGGTCAGGTTCGGGTCTAATCGAACACAGTCCCATCGCCATCCCTACATTTGACGAGCATTTTTGCCTTCACGCGAAAGTCATATTTGCTCTTTTTTATTTAATTTTAACAAATAGTCATTCCTAGAATTGAAAATATATGCAGAAGTTAATAAGCAAAACTGACAAGTTTTCTATGCTAAAAAATAAGAATTTCTAAATTTCATAGTAAATTGGGTAACAAAATGAAGTTCCCTTGTTTTGTGGAAAAAGGAATTGTATAAATGTATTTCTTGTAAGAATTTTTTTCTCCCACTACCCTTTGTTTGATTCAAAAATCATAAGCTATTTGTTATTATTAATCAAAAGAAAAAAAAAAGAATATGGAAAAGCTAAAACCAAAATTGGAGTATTTCCATTACTCTCACAATGCAAATGTTGAACAATTATCGATGGAGAAGAAAAGTTTACAGTTATCCAAAAAAAAGACCAAATATTATGTATTTTTCAGTGGATTTCAAACTAAATTCGCCTATTTTTGTTTCTTATTCATAGATCGGGACTCAAATACATCGGGCAGGCAATGGAATGTCATTCACTTCAGTAATGAATGCTTTTCAGATTCTCCATAACTCCATCAATTTCCTTCTAATTATTATATATTATGAAGGAAATATTGGTTAAGTGTGTAATTTAAATTTTCATTTCCACCAAGCCTTGCATTCTCCACATAGACAAGCAATTTGTTTAATTTCATTGATACTATCTCAAAAATATTAAAAATGTCGAAGGTATACTACCTTGTGTTGGTTTTTGTACGTTTCTTTCTTACAACACTCTCTTTCAGTCCAAGTGTGGAGGAAGATTCAGTATTGTCAAACAACATCGTAGATGAAAATCACAAAAATTTAGTAGACGAAAATGAGATGTAGGATGTTGCTTCTTCCAAACACCACCAGGGTCATGCTTCACTACCACATAGGCACCATGGCGCACATGCACCCCACCATTACCACCACAACCACCACCACTGGAGACCACCAAGACAAGAACCTCCATCACCACCACCACACTTATCCTCCCAAGCAAAGCCACCATCAATTCAAGCTCATCCTCCAAAGCAAAGCCACCACAATATTCACCCCCTTAAGCAGAGTGGCCACCGTGATCATCCTCCTAAACATAGCTACTATGCCTAAAAGGGATTTATGAGAAATTAAAATATTATTTTGAACAAAGAAATGTTTTTCTTCTTTTTCTTTTCTCTTTTTCCTTTTCATTATCGTCATTTCTCATGTAATTAGGAGATCTCATTATTGAAAGAAGTTAAACTACTAAATCATTTTGAATTTAGCACAACTAACAATCTTCTTATTGCAAAACATCAATTGTTGCAAAAGTGACAACTTCCACCACATTTTGCGACGGATAGAGTTGGTCACAAAGTATGCCACGTTGGCACCACATAAACAAACTTTTGCGACCCTTTTGCGACCAACACCGTCGGTCACAAATTTCACCATATAGGCTCCACGTTAACAATATTTACGACTCTGCATGTCCAACACGAACTTGAGCACAAAAGTTTTTAGTGGCAAAACTGATAGCAAATTTTATGACCCAGGTATTTGCCACTGACATTTGTCCGACGCAAATTTGGTTACAAATCAGCATTTTTCTAGTAGTGGGATAACAAACAACAAACCCTCTCATCTTGGAGCACCATCTCCATACTGTAAATGTCATTACGATTTCGACACTCAAGGTACACACGTATCACCATTTTTTAGTCTCCAATTGATTTTTTTTTTTGAATGGACATCATCAATAAAATTAAATTTGCTAGCCATCGCTAATATTGTAAAACTCTCAACATTTTTAATCTATGCTCTGTACAAATATGAGATTAGGAGGCTTAATCCTAAAATCGAAATATTGCCTCGGAAAAGTTGTTGCATGCCATTCATCTATTTTCCTAAGTATAGTGATTAAGTGCACATTACCAGAGATGCCAAAAACATATATGCAACAATGTTGTTCCACTTACAATCTCAAACATGAATAGACGAAGTAATCATGTGTTGGATTTTAGAATTTTATCATAATCATGCATAACCAAATGGCTAGTTATACACCCAAGAGAGGTGGTTGCAAACATTAAGAGGTTGGCCCTGGACATTGACTCTATTTTTCCAAAGAAAGAGAGAACACATGATAAGAAGCTGCAACAGCTTGGTTGGGAGAAGCCTTCACCGGGTTGGATTAAGTTAAATACGGATCGAAGTAAAATTGGTGACAGGAATGCGAGTGCTGCAGGAGGTTTGTTAAGAGACCACAATGGGAAATGGCGGCTAGGATTCTCAATTTATTTGGGACAAGTTTCTATTATAGTGGCAGAACTGCTAGGACTAAGAGAAGGCTTGAGTTTAGCTTGGGAGAGACGGATCCAAAGACTTGAAGTTGAACTGAACGCACCGGTTGTTCTGAAATTGGTTACTGGGTGCTGTATTGAAGATCACCCGTTGAGAACGATCATCCAAGATTGCAAGAACTTGCTTCATCTCCCCTGGGATGTAAGGATAAGACACATCCAAAGGAATAGTAACACTTGTGCAGATTGCTTAGCTAAGCTAGGATACAAGCTGAAGAATCGTTTAACTGTTTAGGATGCTCCTCCTATTGAGGTGATGCATCTGGTCACGTCTGAGGAACTGGTGTAACATTGTTCTCAGTTTCTCCTCACCCAAAAAAAAATGGCTAGTTATAAATTAACAAATAACCGTGGCTAATTAATTGGCAAATAGTATAAAGTTAGGAAAAGATAAGCATGGCTAATTAATTTACATCTCCTTTATATAATAATACTAGCATTTGCCCCATGTTGTACACGAAATTTTAAATAAAATATTCATTTTATCTATTATAATAATTTTTGTCCTAATATTTCTTTTGAATATATCTTTTTATTTTCATGGAAGAATAATATAAAATTAATTTGATTGCAACCTACATTCCAATTCATATATAATCAACTACCGTTGGATACAATAAATTACTAAAGAAATTGCAAATTAAGCATTATATGATTCATATTAAAATAAAAACTTTACTTTGTGATAAAATCTATTCTTATTTATAATTCTACAATTTTAAGTACGAATATAATCCATTCCTCTTGAACACAACAAATTACTAAAGAAATTCCAATTTAAGCATTCTATGATTCATATTAAAATAAAAACCTTTAACTCGTGGTAAAATTTATTCTTATTGTGATACTTCTACAATCTTAAGTGCTAATTATTCGATATCAATAACATAAAAAAATCAATTTAAATCAAAACTTATAATATATAAAAGTGAAATGGATAAATTCCTCGCTTATGTATGATCAAAAGTTCAGAGAACTTAATGTAAACCCAAAAATACTATGCGCTATAAAAACAAGTATAGAATAAGTCAAATGAAGAATCAAAAATAAATATAAAAAAAATCTCAAAACATAATTGTTCATATCTAAAGTTAGAGATCTTCCAAAAGAAGAACTCTTAACAAAGAGGGGGAGAGAAATAAAAGAGAATGTCTATAGAGAAAAAGAACTCTTAATCTAGACTAAAGGAAATAAAATACCAAACAAAAAGAAGTTTAATACGACGCTACAAAACAAAAGAGAAAAAATAAAATAAAATCAAAAATGTAAAGGGAGAGAGAGAGAGAGAGAGAGAGAGAGAGGGGGGGGGGGAGAGAGAGAGAATATCTTGCATTGTGCTAAGCGATTGGTCAGACTCCAATCATCACTACAACCATTACCAAAGAATAAAATGTAAAGGAGAAAAAAGAGGCTAATTAAAGAAAAATTAATAGGAAAAAAGTGCAAAACAATAAGATATTAATAAAAAATATTTATATGTGCCAACATGAACTAAATAAACAAGAATAAATTGGAATTGAAAACTTTTTAAAAAAATCTTGGAATGGTATATCAAATAAAAAATAATAAAATTGGAGATTCCTTCAAAACATAATGCTTATTAAGGATTTCGAACAAAACAATGCTCAAACAAAGAATGAAATGTATAGAATGAAAAAAGAAAAAAAACTAGCCAATGTAATGGAAAAAATAAAATAAAATCGTACTCAAATGCAGAGCGAATGAAGTCAGAATTTCCCGCGAGGAAAAGCACCAAGAATGAAATTGGGAGGAGCGTGAATAAAACTAATCATGCTTATGCTAAACCTTTGAATTCATTTTACTAATTTATGGAGTGAGTTGAGCATTTTAATTGGAGTGAGTTGAGCATTTTAATCGTGGAGTTTCACCGATAAAGCCTAGCTCAATTGACAAAGTTGATGCCCTAAGATTGTGAGGTCTTGGGTTCGATTCCCCACCAATTTGTGTATGTTTGTATTTCTACTTTCATAATAGTTCTTGTTCCACTCCATAGTAATTTGGTTATTGTAATTTGTTTATTTATTGATAATTACAATAGGTGTCGATAGAGATTGATATTTGATGAATATGATGTACTTGATAAATGATATTAATATAATGATAATGTAATCATTTCAAGTCTGGAAAGCAAAAAAGGCAATTAATAAATTTCACCACTATTGAGAAAGAATGTCCAAGTTTAAATTTGAAATTTGAAATTTATTTTTTTGAAAACTTCATAGGTCTAACTGCCTATTTTAGTAAATGAGGTTCATTCCAATTAATTGCATAAATCAAGAATTTTAGTTTACATATATATGTGTGTGTGTCTATATATATATATATATATATATATATATATATATATGTAAAGAAGCTTCATAGAAATACAGAAGCTTTTTTGTTTAAACTTGAAAACACACAAAAATCCACATATAATATATATAAAGATAATATGTTTACGGATGTCTTCAATTTAATTGGTGATTTAGACTTTTTTAAATATTAAGGTTTTTACTTTTACATTTCCTCTTTCGAACATGGAATTCTATAATTGGAATTCTTTTTTTCACGGTAAAGGAAAAAAAAATGAAAAGGGAAGATACTAGGGGCCTAGTAATCCAACCCAATCTTATTTGGATCGTCAGAGTTAGCCAAATGAATCGGTCTTATCCATGTCAAACAATTTGAGGCTGCCCTACTGTAGAAGCACTTGCAGTATAACTTTCTTTGCTTGATTTCAACATATATTATAGTTGTTTTTATGCAACATATATATTTTTTTTGGCATCAACTAATTCTTTTTTTTTTGTTTTGTTTTTTATGAGAGAGAGAGAGAGAGAGAGAGAGAGAGAGAGGAACAATTTCATTAATCATGGCAAATCAACTTTCACAAGTACACCAGCAAAGTCAGGAAGATCAAATGAGCCTTTCAAAATCGTGGAGGCATTCAAAGAAAGCTATGCGCTACACAATAGCCCATGCGGGAGATGAAAAGAAAACAACATGAATTAAGACAAGAGAAAAGGGACTTGATATTATCAGCAATCGTGCTAATTTGGGAAAAATCACGATCAGGCAAAAGGAGCTTATTAATTAATGGGAGACAATCACCCTCCAAATGGATAGCTCTCCAATTCCTTTGAACAGCAAGACGCATGCTTCCAAGGCTGCAAGTGCATCAATATGTTCTGCGTCAGACCTCCTAATTCCACGAATTGAGAGCCAACCGAGACAATGGCATGTAGAGTCTCGTGCAATGACTCCCAAGCAAAATTCATCTGACCAAGGAAAGGAAGCTCCATCAAAATTTAATTTAACGTAACCCATTGGTGGGGGGACCAAGAAGCTTGATCCAGACGCCTTCGAGGGATGGATGTTGTGGAGATTGCTTTCCAAAAAGGGGAAAGATATTTTTGTGCAAAAGAAAGCAGCTCGTCTGCCACAAGCACGGAATTTTCATTCATCATTTGTTTTCGATGCCACCAAATACACCAAAGGATTGTGAGTGAAAAAAAAAATCGTCATCTGACAAAGTGGCATGATGAAGTTGTCTTAACGATGTTTCTGCTTCTTCCTGCATATTCAAAATTTGAAACCACAGCAAGTGGGAAATCCACCACATAAGGCAAGCGAAAGGGCAATGGAGGAAAGTGTGGAGAAGGTCCTCCTGCGCTTCATCGCAAAGCAAGCAAGCGACAGTGCAGCAAATTCGTTGATGAAGGAGGTTAGCACCCGTGGGCAAGGCATTATGACAAAACTTCCAAGAAAAAAGATGGATTTTAGGGGGAGACGAATGCATGCCAAATACAAATCCCAGCGAAGCCGTGAGCTTGATTTGCTAGATGAGGTGTCATGGTATTTTAGAGACGTATAGGCATGGTAGGCAATCCTCACTGGAAATTTTCCATTATTTGCATTGTGTGATGCCAAACCAACATGTCTTCTACAGTTTGCACCACCAACCAGGATACCAAGAATCGGGTCACTGACCTCCATGCCGAAAATTGAATGGATAAGGGTAAAGCAAAAAGAAAAGGAAAACAAGTGTGGAATGGGTTTTCATTCATTTTCTCCTTGAAAAAGTAATAACAGATGCAGTTAGCTTAAAAGGGGAACTCAGCTGTTAATCCCTTCTAGAAGCTGTAAAACGTGAAAAGAAAAACCAACAATAAAAGAAACGTAATCCTGCTAACTAAAGAAAACACACTTATGATAAGGGAAAAGCAAATAACAGAAACAACAGAAATAAAAGCTAATAGCACAACAGAAATAAAAGCTAACAGCCCCCCCCCCCCCCTAAAGATGGAGATTGGTGAAGATCTACCAATCCCAGCTTGACCAAAATATCAGAGAAACACTGACTCGGTAGCAGTTTAGTGAACACATCCGCGAGCTGAGAACAAGAAGAGACATGCTAGGGAAGGATAAACCCTTTCTTGAACTGCTCACGAACAATGTGGCAATCAATATCAAGATGCTTTGTTCGTTCGTGGAACACAGGGTTTGCAGTGATGTGTAGCGCAGCTTGATTATCACAAAACAGAGGGATAGGTTGATGAACAAGAACTTGAAGATCAGTTAACAAGTAAGAGATCCATTGAAGCTCACATACCATGGAGCTCATGCTCCTATACTCAGCCTCAACTGTAGATCACGATACCGTAGCTTGTTTTTTAGATTTCCATGAAACGAGACAAGAGCCAAGAGAGATGCAAAAACCAGTCACCGATCGTCGAGTATCTGGACAAGAAGCCCAGTCAGCATCACAGTAACTATGGAGCTGCAGGGAACTAGAAGCTGGATAAAATATACCAAGGGAGGGACATCTTTTCAGATATCTCAAGACATGTAATGCAGCATCCCAATGCACTTGGCGTGGAGAATTCATGAATTGACTCAATTTTTGTGTGACATAAGCAATGTCTGGCCTTGTCATATTTAAATACAATAACCACCCAATCAATCTCCTATACTTGTCTAGCTCAAGAAGGAGAGGGGAGAGGACTATTTGAAGGTGTAAGATTGTATGATTTAGAAAGAGGGACTTGTGTTGGCTTAGCTCCAGTAAGCCCTACATCTTGTAGGATATCCAAAACATATTTTCTTTGATTAAGTTATGTTCCAGCAGAAGACCTAGCAATCTCTATCCCGAGGAAGTATTTAGCATAGCCCAAGTCCTTGATAGTGAATTCGGCATGTAAAAATTTCTTCACCTTTTGAATAGCAGCCTCATTTGTCCCGATGAGCAAGACATAATCCACATATACCAATAAGATCAAGAACTCCCCATCCAAAGAACAAGTAAAAAGACAGTGATCATTGCTAGATTGTACAAAGCCAAACCTATGTAATTTTACAATAAATTCCAGGTTCCATTCTCTTGAGGCTTGTTTAAGGCCATATAAGGACCTCACCAACTTACAAACCTGTCCATTTTGTGCCTTTGTATAGCCCTCTGGTGGTGTCATAAACACATCTTCATGCAAAAACCCATGCAAAAAGGCATTGTTGATGTCCAATTGGTGTAAAGACCAGCCCCTAAAAGTTGCTAGAGCTAGTAACACCCTCACTGTAACTAGCTTAGCCACTGGGGAAAAGGAATCAGTGTAGTCTTACCCCTCAACTTGACTGTAACCCTTGGCCACGAGTCTGGCCTTGTGCCTTTCTACGGATCCATCAGGAAGATACTTGACTTTGTACACCCATTTACAGCCAATAGGTTTTTTTCCTAGAGCTAAATCTACAAGCACCCAAGTATGGTTTTGTTCTAAGGCCTGTAATTCAACATCCGTGGCTTGCACCCATTCCACTCTAGTACATGCTTGTTTATAAGAAGTAGGTTCATAGACATTAGATACTTGTGCCAAGAATGCAAGATAATCAGGATGGAAATCAAAAGACATAACATAAGGAAAAGTATGCATAGGATGTGATGAACCTGCAGACACTTTATAACCAAGCCTGTTTTGAGCATGAGTGAGTGGTTGGATGGCAATAGAGACATAGTCTCGCAACCAAGCTGGTTGTGTCCTAGCTCTAGTGCTTTGTCCAGTGGGAGCATGGGAAAGAGAAGAAACTAAATGAGGCCTTTGATTAGAAGAAGGCAAATCATTATGTGACAAGGGTGCAAAAGAATCAGAATCTGATGAAGGTGAAATGGGCAGTAGTGTAGGGGTTATGGAATAATCTTGGAAAAGGAAGATTGTCTCATGAAAAAGAACATCTCTAGAGACAATAACCTTGTGGGAATCCAAATCGTAAGCTTTGTAGGCCTTTTGACCGGGGATGTATCCAAGGAACACATACTTAAAAGCTCGAGGTTCAAATTTATCCTTTCGAGGGATCACATTTGTAACATAACACAAACACCCAAAAACCCTCAAATCATTGTAACTGGGAGGAATTTTATAAAGAAGCTCATGGGGTGTTTTCCAACCTAGTTGAGCAGAAGGTATTTTGTTCAAGATATAAGTAGCCACTATCACAGATTCTCCCCAAAACTTGACTGGAAGATGAGATTGAAACAACAAAGCTCTTGCTAGTTGCAAAATGTGTCTATGTTTTCGTTCCATGACTTCATTTTGTTGTGGAGTGTAAGGGGAGGATTTCTAACGCATTATGCAAGTTGATGTAAACAATTTTTGACATTCTTGGTTTACAAATTCAATTCCATTATCTGACCGAATTGTTTTAATGGAGGAATTGAACTGATTTTGGATCAAGGCCAAAAATTGGTGCAAAGTTTTTGTGACCTGTGTTTTGTGTGATAACAAGAAAGTCCATGTTGCTCTAGTGTAGTCAACCACTATAGTGAGAAAAAAACATGCACCATTCAAAGAAGCTTGATGATAAGGGCCCCATAAATCTAAGTGAACCAATTCAAAAGAACATTAGAAAGAGATTGACTAATAGGAAAGCTCAATCTGTGTTGCTTAGCCATAGGACAAACTACACAAGGTAACTTAGAATCAGGTTTGTTATTTCTCAAGAAATGTAAATGTGACAATGTACTATAGGAAGCATGCCATAGCCTTTGATGCCATAATTGAAAAACAGTAGAATCTGAGCTACTAAATGAATCTGAGCTATGATTACAATGATAGAATGAAAGGAAATGAGATCACTATCAAAGCTTCTAGAGTCTAGTACATAAAGTCTTCCAACCACACTCCCCACTGCCAAAACTTGATCTGTTTTAAGGTCCTGCAGCACACAAAAGTTGGAAGAAAAGAAAATTTGATGTGGTTAGCAGAGGACAGTTTATTAACAGAAAGCAAATTATAATGGAAAGAAGGAACATGCAAGGCGCCATAAAGAGTGATTTGATCAGACAATTGGACATCACCTAAGTGTTGTACCAATTTAACTGATCCATCTAGAAGAGATATGGGAATAGATGTTTTAACAGGCAGAGGACTTGAAAAAAATGCAATGTCATGGCACATGTGATTTGAGGCACCAGTGTCTATTATCCATGTACATTTCTTTAATAACTCAAGAGTACTAAAGCGACAATCAAATGAGGTGATACCTGCAAAATCTGTACAATGAGCCATATTTACAGCATGATTCTCACCAACACCTCTTTCTTTCAATAGTTTGTTCATTTCCTATTGAATCATAGCTTGAATCCTTTCATTGAGATCATCAGAAGCTCTAGTATCTTGTGTAGAGTCACTTTCTGTAGCCATTTCAACCATATTGGCACTATTTTTCTATCCTATTTTCTTCCTATTTTCCAACAACTCCTTGTACCAATCTGGTACTCCATTAATCTTGAAACAGGTCTCTTTAGTGTGACCTGTGTAATTGCAAATTGAACACGCCAAATTGGATTTCTCTACCTTCCTGTCTGGATTTAGCTTTCTGAAGTTATTGAGCTTTCTGGTATTAAGTCCCCCAGTGCCCGAACCAATCTTAGTCTTAGTGTTTCCACTATTCACAAACATAGCACTAAGCTCACTATTGTGTGTAAAATTCATTTGAACCTCCCTCTGCTTTTCTACCCTAAGAATCATGGAATAAGCTCTATTGACAGTGGGCAGAGGATCCATAAGGAGTATTTGGTTCCTTATATGATCATAGCCATCATGCAATTCGATCAAAAATTGAATCAATCTCTCTGAAGATGTGTAATCTGCCATTTGTTTAGCAGATCCATATGTGCATTATGGAATAGGTAACAAACACTGAAGTTCATCCCATAGCTTCTTTAGTTTAGTAAAATACTAAGCTACGGATTGATTCCCTTGAGAAACTGAACTGATTTCCCTCTGTAACTGATACAACAAGGGGCCATTACATTTACCAAATCTAGCCTCAAGCTCTTCCCATAGCTCTTTAGCAGAAGATGTAAACAAGAAAGTATCTACAATATCCTTTGAAATCGAATTCAAAATCCACGACTGTACCATACAGCCCACCCTCAACCATTGGTCATACTCATTCGAATCCTCATCTGGTTTCAAACAACGCCCATTCACAAATCCTAGCTTGTGCTTAACTCCTAGGGCTATTTTTATAGATCTACTCCAGCTTAAGTAGTTACTTCCATTCAGAGGTGAAGATACAAGTGTCGTACCTGGACTATCAGATGACTGTAATTGCAATGGGTCTCCATTATTGAGGTTCTGAACTTTGGCAAGGATTTGATTTCTATTCAATTCTGCCATGATCGATGATCTATTTCCCTGACCCAAGCTGAATCAATCACAGATCTGGCTCTAGATACCATGTAAAGCAAAAAGAAAAGGAACACAAGTGTGGAACGGGTTTTCATTCATTTTCTCCTTGAAAAAGTAATAACAGATGCAGTCGGCTTAAAAGGGAAACTCAGGTGTTAATCCCTTCTAGAAGCTGTAAAACGTGAAAAGAAAAACCAACAATGAAAGAAACGTAATCCTGCTAACTAAAGAAAACACGCTTATGACAATGGAAAAGCAAATAACAGAAACAATAGAAATAAAAGCTAACAATAAGTTCTAGGCTCCAACCAATCCCATCTGAGGTAATGAGACACTAAGAATTGTTTGACGGAGAAATAGGTTAGAACAAACTAGAAATAGGAATCCACATGTCATGCCAAATGTGCACATTCTTTCTGAAACTAATACATCAGCAGTTGGCTGCCACAATTAGATTTTGGGTTGAGAGGATGCTCTTCCAAGTGAACAATGGTCATTGACCCAACTGAGCATTAAGGAAGTCTGAACGTGGGAAATATCTTGCCTTCAAAAAAAGACGGAAAAATAAGGTGTTTCGGCATGTGATGAGTCTCCATCCTTGTTTGGCAAGCATCGCATAGTTGAAAGCTTGTAATTTCCTAAAACCCAACCCACCAAGTTTTTTTCGTTCGTATGGATAGCTCCAATAAATCTAATGTACCTTGTTGTCTATGCCGTTGTTCCACCAAAAGTGAGTTATCAAATATACAAGTTCACAAATAAAAGAAGCCGGGAGTTGAAAATAGCTCATCACGTATGCGAAAATGGCTTGGAGAACTAATTTAATCAAGATCTCACACCCGACTTATGAGAAGTGCTTCTTGTTCCACCCAGAGATTCGTTGTCTAATTCCGTCCCACAAAGAAGCAAATATTTCCTTCCTCCTGGGCTTATCATACCAGAAGCACATAATCAGAAAGTGTGCAAATTAAAGAAATCATTGAATGTGCTCAAACAATATCAAAAAGCACGGCTTGGAAGATTCACAAAATCAATGAAGTTGTTTGGCTATAGTCAAAGTAATGCATATCACATTTGATTCTTGAAGAAACAACAAGGTAAGATCACTGCACTTATTGTATATATTGATAACATGGTGGTGACTAGAAATGATCCGGAAGAAAGAAAAACTCTTCAAAGCTACTTGTCTAAGGAATTTAAGATAAAAAAAACCTTGGTCCATTAAAATTCCTTCTCGAGATCAAAGTATCTAGATCAACTAAAGAAATTTTCTTATCTCAAAGAAAATATACTTTATATTTGTTGCATGAAACTAGTGTATCAACTTATCAACCAGTTGATATGCATGTTCAAGAAAAACTGAAGTTATCTATTGAACCTAATCAAGTTCCAGTTGATAAAGAGAGATACCAGAGACTTGCGGGTAAGTTGATGTATCTGGCACACACAAGGGCAAACCTGGCCTATGTCTTGAGTGTAGTAAGCCAATTTTATGCATAATCTGAGAGAGCAACGTATAAATGTAGTTGTGTGCATTTTAATGTATCTCAAATCTACTCCACGGAAAGAAATTTTGTTCACAAAAAATGCAGATCCTCAAAAGCATGGTTGTGCATATTGATGCTGATTGGGCTAGAGCAATAAACAATAGACGGTCTACTTCTGGCTATTTCATCATTATGGGAAATAATCTTGTTTCTTGGAGAAGCAAGAAATAGAACATTGTTGCACATTCAAGTGCAGAGGTTGAATTTAGAAGCACGGCACTCAGACTGTGCAAGCCATTATGCCAAAGACTTCTTCTATTAGGTTTGGGCTATCCACATAAACAACCAATTCAACTATATTGTGATAATAAAACTGCGTGTGATATTGTTCATAGTGAAGTTCAACCTGATTGTACCAAACATGTGGAAGTGGACAAATTTTTTGTTACAGAGAAATTGGATGAACAAATAATAGAATTGCCTAAGGTTGGATCAGAGGATCAGTTGGTTGATATCTTTAATAAAGCAATTTCAAATCAAGTGTTCTTAAAGTTTGTGGGCAAGTTGGACATGTCCGACATCTATGCACTAGCTTGAGAGCCGGAAGTCTTGAGATATTTTTTACCAAGTGTTCAGATTTTTTTTTTAGGGAAAATTACGTTTTGGGGGCACTATATTGTCCAAATTTGACATTTAGGACTTTAATTTGCCCAATTTCAATTTTAGGACATCAATTTAAAATTTTTTAAAACATTTAAGAATTGATGCCTCGAATTGCATAATTTAACCAGAAAGATGACATCATCGATCGAATAGTTGAACATGTTAAATATGTCAGCATTTATATGACGCTTACCTATCTTTTAAGATGAAATGGCATGTCAAATAAGATTAATTGGGTGTAAAAATATAAATTCTCAAATATTTTAATAAAAAATAAAAGAAAAAATAAAAAATCACCCCTCCACCCCACCTAGCACACCGACCAACCCCACCCCCCTTTTCTGCAAAAAAATATAACAGAAGAATAGAAACAAGAAATTGTAATTCACCAACAAAATTATTCTATCAAATGTAATTCAATCCTCAAATTGAATACATGGATAAGGTTCCCATTGGATGAAGGACAAATGTATGAGAAAAATGGCCAGAGGTGCCGCAATCGCGCCGGCAAGTGGAGGTTGTGCCACCTCCGGCCATTTTTTCTCGGATTTTTCTCCATCAATGTGTTTCTCATACTATGGACAAGATAACCATGTGTTCAATTTGAGAATTCAAGAAAATTTTGAAAGATAATTTTGAGTATGTATATAGGTGGGTTTCAAAAAAACAATTATCTTTATTTTCGTATTGTCGATGGTTGGTTGGAAGGGGAGACAGGGTGGGGGGTGTTTGGGTGGGGTGGGGTTTGCGGTATATTTATATATTATTATATATATTATAATGTATATATTATATATATTATATTATTTAATTTTTTATATATTATATTTTAGAATTATTTTAAATAAATTATATTTTATTTTTTTTACGATTGTGCCATGTCAATATTGTAGCCGGATTCCGGCTAAAACTTTTTGCCACAAAAACAATTGCTGTGTCATGTTAGCAAAATCCGATCAACTTACGCTGGAAGTCCTAAATGTGCCAAAAATTGTCAAATTGATGTCTTAAAATTGAAATTGGGCTAATTAAAGTCCTAAATGTCTAATTTGGACATTATAGTGTCCTAAAAATGAAATTTTCCCTTTTTTTTATTTGTTTTAGGATATTTAGGATATCTTATAATTTAAGAAAACAAATATTTGTTTTATTGTATTTAAGTTAGATACCATTAGATTAGCCTTTAATACAAGTGAATAAGAAATAATATTATTCTCAATTCAACTATTATTTGTCTTAAGAGGGTCGTCCAAATTAAACTGTTTCAATGAACCATCACGTCCTATGAATTTTCCAGGCAAGTCATGCTAACTTTATAGCAAAACCAAACTATTGCATCAAATTGTTTACTTGTCTATTTTAACAACAGTTTCTTTTGTTTTTGTATGATGCAATAATTTCATTTGAAATTTGAATCATAATGCATTTGATTTGATTTATATATGTTGGTATCCATTTAGAGCTCATTTGCTTGAAGATATATAGGTTGATGGATGAGTAAACACATCTATGATTGATATATATGTATAGAGTATTGAATATCATATTTAAGTATCTTTGTTTTTTTTTTTTAAATGAATTTATTGAATTGACCCTCAAGTTAGTCTTTTTTTTTTTTTAACTACTATTCTTTCTCCTCCTTCCTCATCAACATAAATTAAATTATATCTCTTTTACTCTTCTATCTCTCCTCTCTCACATTCCTATCTCTAATATTTATTTTATCTTTACTTTTTATTTATTTTTTAATTTAAAATTATTTTTTATTACATGATATTCATATAAAATTTAATAAATTTTTAGTTTTATATATTATTCAAAGGTAAGCACATAATTACATAAGTACACATACCAAGTGTGCCTACAAATGGCAATGGATCTAGTTTCAATCCGGATCCGACCTCGACCCCGGCTGACTAGGGTTGGGTTTAAGAGATTCAAATGGATTCTAGTCAGGTCTCGGGTCCTAGATCCAAAACTCAAACCAACCCGTTACAAATTATATATATTGTTAATATATAATTTTATTATATATCATAATTTATTTATAAATGCATATATAATCACATATAAAAATAACTATAACATTCATGCATGTTAAACAATTATATAATATTCATAATTAAATTATACTTTCAATATATAAATAATTAAACACATGTTTAGAATTCTTAACCTTTTTAAAATTCAAATAAGATCAAAAAAATTATAAATAATTAGTTTCTTTGTAATACTATCACTCTGTCCATTTATGAAAAATTATGGTAATACTTTTTCTAAAAAAAATTTATTTTTAAAATTTTTTTAAAATATAGAGCAAGTCTAACTAGTTAAACGGGTCCAACTGAACCTGTCGAGTACGGGTCATGACCAAATCCAAGAAAATCTTCAAATGTCAAGTATCAAGTTCGGCCAAACCCGACCCAATTTCATCCCACTTGCCCTCTTTAAGTGTGCCCAATCCCCTAATATATAGAGTGCCCATTAGCATAAGACAGTCAATTTTCATTTGTTTGACGGAATTGTTATAGATTAAAATACATTTTTCAAGTTTTCAGTTGCGCCCTCTTTCACACAACTTCTGCATTTTCCGCATAATTTTAAACAAGGATTATTTGGTATTTTCTCGGTTTATCAAATATCAATTGTCCATTTGCCCTTCATACTAAGGACATAACGAATTGAAGTTGGTGATACATCCATCAACCCAACCAAATATGCCCTTGGGATTCCTGCATTTTCTCTCACTAGAGAGACAATTTTCCTGTGTTTTGGCCATAAGTATAGAACACAAATGCCCTTGAAAAAGACTATAGAAAAATTAAAGAAATGGGAAAAGAAATACTACAACTGAAGATTAGGAAAATCGACAAAACACAGCACAAAAAGAGAGAAAAAATTAGGGAAAATAAAAAACCATTGAAACAAAAAGGAAAATCAAGGGATGTATATAAATAAAGAAAAAATGATATTGAATAAAATAATTGAGGCTCAGATCTGAATTAAAATCTGGGCAAATGCGCCATTGACACCGCCATGGCTGCAAAAATGACCCAGTTGCATTTTGGGGAAGAAGAGGGGGAAAAGCCCCAAATAATCCTCCGGCCCCAAAGCCATCCGGGTTGCCCCGCCAAGATACGGATCCGGTCGCACCAAGCCCGATTCACCTGCTCTCTAGAGAGAAAAAAAGTATCATCACAGCCTTCTTGATACAGAGAAAAGGATCAAAAAGAAAGAGCTTCAAGATAAGCTTAGCCAAACAAACCCTCAAAGTACAGAGTTTTATTTATTTATTTATTTGTTGCTTTTCTTTTTCTTTTTTTTTCTGAAAAAAAGGGTTGTTGGGTTTTAGAGAGGGAAGTGAAATCACAGGCGTAGCAGAGAGAAGGGGCAACCACCCTTTAAGGAAATCCCCTCTCTCCGGCCTCATTCTAAGAGCAGGATGCGGTAAGTCTTTAGGTTTTTGCTTTTCACCCATTTTAAAAGGACTGACTTTAGCTTAGGGGTAAAATAGGAAATTCAAATGTAGTCTCTTTTTGTTTTGAATTTTTTATTTAGCTTACTTTACGAATTGACCCCATGAATTTTGGGTTATGCAATAAAGATTCCTTTAGAATATCAAAGTACTCTGTGGCAGTCGTATTTTGTTACATAATTATATTATATTTTTTTCTTCTACTTTTAATATATTTAAGTGCATTGGTGAGTCGAAAAAAAAAATATAACATGATTATATAGTAAAAATTTAAAATGGCTAGAGGATGTTCGTCCCAATTTATACAATTCGGATCTTTAATAACACTTTTTATAAAATATATTTTATTACACTCATTAATATATATCGAGCTATTGAAATTAGAAAAGAGAATCTAAAGTATTTTTTTCGATTATTATTATTTTTTTTCATTTTTAATTTCAATCGATCACAAATACACATTACATGTATTGACAAGTTTTACAAAATATATTACATGAAAAGTGTTATAAAAAAATATTTGAATTGCAATTTATAAGCCTTTGAAAGTATTTTATAAAATATATGATAATTTATAAGCTCATTAAAATTATTTAACAATTTTTCTTAGCAAAAGAGCCTATAAGTTTACATAATTTATTTTGAAACTATTTATAAAGTGCTTCATT
Source organism: Petrea volubilis (assembly GCA_026212405.1). Classification (NCBI taxonomy): domain Eukaryota; kingdom Viridiplantae; phylum Streptophyta; class Magnoliopsida; order Lamiales; family Verbenaceae; genus Petrea; species Petrea volubilis. Next base: position 25,060,606 of record CM047870.1, read on the forward strand.
AGCAACAATACGAATTCAAATTTCCTTATTTCATTGGACATCGATATGCGTTTAAACTCCTACAATCTCTACAGTCAATTACTATGGTGCAATTACATCCACATCTCTTGAGGTGTGATATAATTATAAATTAATTCTTTTTATTTTAAAAATTATAAATACTCCCTAAAGTTTCAGGACTTTCTTGCAAACAATAGAGACATTCAAAAAGTAATTTTTCTACAGTCATAGTAGTAAACATAACCACTAAGAGATACTCCCTCCATCCCATATTAATTATCGTTTTAGGATTTTTTTTTTTCCCATAGTATATGTCGTTCTCTCATATTAAGAAGAAATTTCTTAATTTTTTCCTAATATACCCTTAGATTTTAATTAATATCTTATGCAAATTTCTAAAAAAAAAAATCAATAATTTATTAATTATGAATGACTCAATTCCTAAAAAATTTCCCAATAACACTAATTGTCTTTCAATCTTCCATATTAATGGTTATTTTCATTATGAAAATCATTGGAACGAGATAAATGGTTGATGAAAGAGAGATTAGTGGCGTAATTTATTAAAAGGATATTTTGGTCAAAATAATTTATAATTAATGTTCTCAATCCATTTTCTTAATTCTTGTGCATAACCCCAAAATGACAAATAATATAGGACGGAGGGAGTACATCTTATCGAATTTAACAAAATTCCTCAATTAATTGCTATTCCACAAACATTCGCAAAATAATTTTACTTTATATCACCATATCAACCACTAGACATCACTCTTTGTAATTTTATACCACTACTATTTTTTTGTTAAAATTGACTCCATATATAACTTATACACTTGAACTTGTCAAAACCATATAAATCTCATCTCAAAATCATGCCTAAAACAACAAAAATATAACTTGCAATTATATCCTACCTTGATCAATGATGAATTTTATTAAATTAACAGATATCTTAGGGAGTGCGTATAATTTTTGAAAGAAAAGCGACTTATTTAAAATTATATAATATCTCAAGCAGTGTAGATGTAATTTACCCATTACTATTCAATATTACATTCATACCATCTGCAAAATATTTAATCATATGAGATCAATGATGTCATACCATTTTTTGTTGTCGTTATACTACAAAGTTGTAAGCTCTAGATCCAGCCAAAAGGAATTGCAGTTTATGTGATCTTAGACATCTTGTAAATTGCTCAGTTTTGTTTATCTAAACACTTCTACAAATTATTTTTAAAAATAATTTAGAAACCTATACACACCAAATTTAAGGGTTTTCTTTAACATTTCCAGTAAATTACATGAATGGGAACTTATTCCTTGTTTCTCTCTCTCTCTCTCTCTCTCTCTCTTCCTTTGACAATTGAGGTTTTATTCCATTGAGTTGGTATAATTGCAAATTAAAAGAAAAGGCAGTGTCCGACCCAATCGTATATGAATCAACCGGGTTAGGTAAAACGGGTCGGTGTTATCCATGTCCAAGAAATCTCGGGTCACCTTTTGTCGGAGCACTACAAGTAAAACAATTTTTGATTTTTTTTTTTGAAAAAAAAAAAGAAAAAATTATGCAACCCCCAAAAAGACAAAAATATTTGAGAAATTCTTTCTTAAATCGAATGTATGACGTGTGATCCAAATTTAATCACGTACTGTATATTAATTTTTTATAAAATAAATATAATATATAATTAAATTTAAATTGCATAATGCACAGATGGAACCTACACCCAATTCATATAAAAACTTTCCAAAATATTCAATCAATCATTCAGCATAAAATTCCTGAAAAAAAAAATTATAAATAAATACTATGATATTCAAAGGAGAGGAAAACAAAAAGCAAAAGACCAAAAACCCAGAAAAGCAAAAACAGAGTGAGGCTCAGATCTACAGGCAAAATAGATAGAGAAACCGCCATGGCTGCAAAAACCCGGTTGCATATCCAAATGCCATCCGGGTCAGCCCCGCCAAGATACGGTCCAAATATCTCTCCATGCCCGACCCAACTCCAACCTTCTCCATCATCATCGCCTATTTCGTTGTACCTTTCCCAGCCCACAGGCTGAAAAATGAGGGCCAAAAAAAAAAGAAAAAAAAAAGGCATTTTTGGTCCTTGTTTGGAAATCAAGAAAAACATGAAAACCCCCCAGGGTGTTGATTGGTGATTGGTTTATGCAGGATTAGCTCATGAGAATGGAAAGAGCAAAGATCCGGTAGAAACCATAGACTTTCTCTCGCATCCCAAAGGAAAAAACAAATGAGAAGTCTATGAAATCATACCTTCACCAGATTCGCATTAAAATCCGATCCATTGACAGTTTTGCATAAAAGGGTTGTTGATATGTGTGTGTATTGTTGATGGAGTAGTGAAATCACTGGCGAAAAGAGAGGGGCAACCACCCTTAGAAACATCCCATCTCTCTTTGAGCCTCATTCTTGGGTTGGGATTTTAGATTTGCTTCATTTCTTGGAAAATTTATTTATGAGGAACATCATTTAGCTTTGAAAGGGACGTGAATTTCTATGTGGTTAATGGGGAATGACCCGAGAGTTGGAAATGGGTTTGATGAGAAGGGTAGTTTTGTCATTGAGCCCGTCACTAAGGAAAAATTCTTGTATGGACTCCATTTACACATTATACCATAGAGATTTAGCAATGTGTTAAATATATTTTACAAAAAATTTAATATATATATATATATATATCGCGTGACTGAATTTAAATCATAGAATATAAACACTCTATTCATAAAATAAAAACCCATTACTAAGAAGCATGTGGTCAGTCGTGTGATGCTTAAATAGGATGAAAACTATTATCACGACATAACTGTTTGATAATGGACAATATTTTGGCAAATTTTTGTGATTCTTGTTTTCATTATTTCAATGATATTAGGTTAGTACTTGTAAATAATTTTGATTTTTTTTAGGGTATTATGCTTGATATCATTAAGATAATTCGGCCACTTCGGATAAAATCAGTCAAATTTAGTCCATTGGTTCATTTTTATGCATATTATGCCCATTGTACATTTTTAATCTTATAAAATTAGTTAAATTTAATTAAAACTCAATTAAGAGAATAAAATAGGAAGAATATATCAAAATTTAATAGTTTCCATTAAAAATTATAATGATAATAGATGGAGGGCTAAATATGTAAAACGTCTGCATATCTCAAAACTATATAAGTGATGTTCAAATATTCAAACTTTAATTTGTAATTTTGACAAACTACAGTGTAATTACTCCTAAAACTTTTGATATTGGGTCAAATGAGCATATTAGGGGTAGCAATTCGGGTGGGTCGGATGGATTCGTATTGGGTTGAGGTAAGGGTATAACATAAAATCTTGCAACTCTAACCCAACATATGACCTATCAAACTTATGAGATCTCAACCCTAACTCAATTTGGTTGGGTTCGTGTCAATCCGGGTTGAACTATTTTAAATTAGGTCGACCCATTAACCTGACTATCCATGACCCAACCAATCTTGATTACTTAAACTTATTTTTCATTCTTTATTTTGTAAAATCTTTTCTTACTAGAATTTAGCACTGAAATACTGCAATATCCACTTGGTAAATAAGGAGGAGAAAGTAATAAGATGTTGCATAGAAAACAATTCAATAAAATGGTTTGATATGTCTCAGAAGAAAAAAAAAATACTCTAATGTCTGTATCAAAATCCAATCTCCATAACTTATAAAAGAAATTCAGAGTACTTAAAATAAAGCAACAAAAATCTAATCTTCAAATTTAAAGAATGAATTCTTAGTAGTAATAGTAATCATAGAATATATAAAATAAAATTGCATCACTAAATTTGTGATAGAGAGATTTTAACATTTTGTCATAATTTTAGAGTATGATCACATCATGTGATGATTAAGAACAGAATTCAATGTAAATAGAACTAAATAAACAATTAAGAATAAGGCATTTACTAACAAATTTTAAATTTGTTATAGATGAAATCCCGAATATAAAACTAAATTTGTAATGGGTTTGTTACTGAAGGTATGCATTCTTAATTCTTATAGTGATGGTTGGCTGCGTACAAGATACACGTTTGGAATTTACATTAGAAATTATTGAGTTCATTTATTACTCTAGTTTATTTAAATTTTATTTATAAGAATATACTATAAAAATATTTGATAAACAAATTTCATTCAATATTAAAATAAATTAATATAAAACTTCAATGAATTCAAACAAATGATTATAGAAAGAAGATAATAAAGATATACTTTTTTGGAGAGAAAAAGAAGATGATACCTTACATAAATATAGTTTTTCATTCAAGTTGACTTTTCACTTATTTAAAAGATTTAACAATCTCTTATCTTCAATCTTTAAGTATCTAAAAGTTTTTGTATGTTTAATAATTAAAAAAATTCCCCATTCTCTTTTTTATAAATATAGTTTTTTTCATTCAAGTTGACTTTTCACTTATTTAAAAAATTTAACAATCTTTTATCTTTAATCTTTAAGTATCTATAAGTTTTTGTATGTTTAATAATTAAAAAAATTCCCTATTCTCTTTTTCATAAATTTTTCCTATATTATATTATTAGTGATTAATTATAACCCTTCAAAATGTTATGATTTATAATTTATACTTAATATATTTTTCTATAAACAAGAGGGAAAGGAGAAAAAAAAGATAAAAAAAAACAAAAAAAATGATTTGGGTTAGGTTGGGTCGGGTTGTCGGTTAACCCATAAATGGAATCGGGTTGTTTGGGTAACCCACGAGTCAACCCAACCCAACCCAACCCATCCTTTTTGAGTCGCTTTCGAATTCGATCCATTTTCAACTCAACCCATAAACTCTCAACCCTAACCCGCTATTTTCGTGTTGGGTTCGTGTATTGGGTCAAAAATTGCCACTCCTAGAGCATATAATAAACTATTCATTAATATTTATTTAACATAAGCCTCAACTGATAAAATCAGTCAAATTTAGTCCATTGGTTCATTTTTATGCATATTATGCCCATTGGACATTATTAGTACTATAAAATTAGTCAAATTTAATTAAAACTTAATTAAGAAATAAAATAGGAAGAACATATCAAACTTTAATAGTTTCCATTAAAAATTAAAATGGTAATAGATGGAGGGCTAATATATGTAAAATGTCTACATACCTCAAAATTATATAGATAATGCTCAAAACTTCAAATTTTAATTTGTATTTTGACAAACCACAAGATGATTCAGTGTAATTATTCCTAAAATTTTTGATATTGGGTCAATTGAGCATATAATAAACCATTGATTAATATTTATTTAATATAAAACAAAATATATAAATAGTGGTAAAAAAAATTTAGTGGGGTCACCTCATCCCACAGGCCAAAGCATGGAGTAGCCCGTCTGAGCCATGGAGTTGCACTCTGTGCGCACCCAAGAAAACTTAACATGCCCCAAACCTAAACAAATGAACTTCGTATACACTATAACATTCCCTAGGGGCAAAATGCATATAACACCCCTATGAAGTGGGAAAATAGCACTTCACCCCTCTGAATTAAAAAAATAGGCATATAACTCCCTTCAACTTTTTAAAAACAAGCTCATAGCCTCCTTTTTCAATATCAACAATAATATTTGTTTATGATGACAAAAATACCCCTGTATATAATATGAAATTCATTGTTTTATTGTTGTTCAAATTGACGCCATTCATTTGAAAAAAGAAATTGAAGGTTATTGTTCACTGGAACCTTAATTACCAAAAAATACAAAAAAAAAAAATGATTAATCTACAAAAGTGCTTTTAATGTTTCAAGTGATCAATAGTTCAATGTAAGAGGGTGAATTTCTATTCATTTTGTGCAGTTTTTTGGTAAGAACCCTTTAGGTTTAGTCTCAATGTACAATTTTTATTTCTTCTTTTTTTTTTTTCTCATTTTTCTTGACATTTTTCTTTTGTCTTATTTTTCTCCTGTTTAGGGAAATTTTTTGAAATTTCATCACGTCTTAGTTTTGAAATACTTTAGCTGATTTGAGGGTTCAATATTGTTCTCTTATGGAGTAGAATTTGTCTTTTACTTTAAATATGTCAAGGCTTCAATATCTAAAATTATGGCAGTATTTTTTCTAAACATCTTTTTTGTATTTGGTAGTTCACTTTTTGATTATTCTTCAACTAATTGAGATTGAGGATATTATGTATGGACTTTTCTTTATTGCTCAATCCAATGGGAGTGCAAAGAAAAAAGAATGCAAAGAAAAAGAAGTTTGCATTTCAAGGGTATAAATGACATTATATAGGTTAAAAAATATAAACAACTTGCAAAACAAGTGCTTGAAATGCACGACCAATGTACAGGGATCCAACTTGCCTCTTTCTAAAAAGTTGAAGGGGGTTAAATGTCTATTTATTCAGTTCAGGGGGGTAGAGTGCTATTTTCCCACTGTATAAGAGGGTTGTGTGCATTTGGCCCCATTCGCTAGCCTGGAATATCCATCGTTGAGCTAGCACAAGCATGAATCACAGTCCTTGAATCCCCAATGCAAGATCCCCAGTCCTTGTCACGAGCCAATCTTGCAGCTTCCTTCATCGCCATCACTTCAGCAAGCACATCATATCACCCGAACAAAACCAACTACTAGTTGGTCTAACAGGATAAATCATTAAATTCCTTAAACAATGTTTAGAGTTCAAATCTTAGTATTGTGAATGAAGCAACTTGGCTAGAACGGTCACCCCAACAATAGGCCTCTTATCCGATTTGAATTAGTCGGCAAGTGAGTTGGAATCGGGTGACTAAGACCAAAAAAAAATAAATATATCACCCAGACCAGCAACTTGCTTTGACACCCAAGCCTCACTATACGGTACCCAGCCTAAGACATAGTCCTTGAATCCCCAATGCAAGATCCCCAGTCCTTGTCGCGAGCCAATCTTGCAGCTTCCTTCATCGCCATCACTTCAGCAAGCACATCATATCACCCGAACAAAACCAACTACTAGTTGGTCTAACAGGATAAATCATTAAATTCCTTAAACAATGTTTAGAGTTCAAATCTTAGTATTGTGAATGAAGCAACTTGGCTAGAGCGGTCACCCCAACAATAGGCCTCTTATCCGATTTGAATTAGTCGGCAAGTGAGTTGGAATCGGGTGACTAAGACCCAAAAAAAAAATATATATCACCCAGACCAGCAACTTGCTTTGACACCCAAGCCTCATTGATACGGTACCTAGCCTAAGATTCAAGATTGAATGCCCATGATTGCTTCGACAAGATCGAAACTTGAATGAAAAGAAAAAAAAACACCAACTTTACTAAACCCCTAAGAAGCCGGTTCTTAGAAACGTAGATAATAAGGCTAAAACACTAGAATTCAAATAAAATCCACAAAGATAAATACCCTTAATAAGTGAATTCGAGCTCTTGATGCATCCAAGAGAAGACGTGCTTTAGTTTGCCATACCTATTTTCTTAAAGACAAAGATGGAAAAATAACTTAGGGCCTTCTAAAATAAGGTCACTCCATACTAGTTTACGTGACTTAGGCCTCTCATTAAATGCCACGTGTTTATTTTTACCGATTAAATAAGTTTGAGAATTGAATTTTAATCAATAACCTACTGACTAATTTACCGTCTCTCTCTCTTTCTCTAAAACCTACTTGCCTTTTCTTTCTTCTTTTATTCAATAAAATGAATGTTTTTTGTTTAAATTTTTTTTTTCTTAAAAAATTGAAGTTTAAAACAAATAATAATATATCCATTCTTTCATTAATTTAACATGAGACAAAAAAATTGAGAGAAAGAGAGTAAAATTAAGAGGGTGGAAATGAGTCATACTTGCGGTGGAAATGAGTCATACTTGCGTCAAGCTTTCGTAAAAATTTTAATATGAGCTCTAACTTGACATTGTTTGGACAAGTACCCAAGTGAACGAGCTTGAAATATTAATCACAATTTTGAGTTCAAGTCAAAAATATCAAACTGGAGCTCAGAGTCATGTACAAAAAGGTACATATATTTAAGTTGATAAAATTATGCAAGAACTTTTTCACATAATATCATTCTTTCAGTGTCCTTGTTATAGTTATATTTAAAATTTTGATTTTATCATAATACATAATTAGTGATGGAGGTTTTAATCTAGTTACCGCTCGAATCCAGGGGACCTCTAGTTGACTAGTTGATCAAGTTTGGAATTGTGAAAAATGGGTTTTCCTCAAAGGGATGAGCTACTTGTAAATTTTATATACTATTTTGACCAGTTCAATAAAATGAATCCATTGGCGGTGATGTAACCGAGTTTTATCAGTCGATTGAGGAACTACTATGGCGGGGTGCAACGGGAGTGGTTGTTCAAACTTTTTCGACAACCTTTTCCAACTAAACTTAGGTGGGTCTTGAACGATTTGATTTGGGTAGTGTATTGATAAAACCAATTTTGAGTTAGAATTGACGATGGTGGAGGAACTAGAGGAACAAGATTAGCGTTATTTGGTGGCGGATTTTAAGGTTTTCTTACAACTTTCTTTTTATTAAACATGAATAATTAGAAATTCGATGAAATTGATTGAAAGGTCTGACTTAGCTTGAGAAAGCATATGGACAAGCGATTTTGGATGGCGACTTCAACACCAACATGGGAGGATGGTGGTGGAGGGATAATGATGGAGAAGAATGAGTATAATAGTCAATATACTTGTATGCCAAATTATAATCATCTCTGCATCAAAGCATATATGTATCACTCTCCTTTTATCTTGAAAAAACATGCATGATTTTGCAAAATTAAGGGGCCTTTGAAGCTATTTTAAAATTATGAGGGATATTTTGCATTATCAGTAAACCACAATAGAACCTTATTTTCTCCTTTTTTTTTTTTTTTATCAAATTTCCAAACACCCTCTATTTTTCTAGCAACTTGAACTTCCATTAGAACATCTAACGAGATTGTTTTTGTCTTTGAATATGGAAATTGAGTTAAACACGTTACAATCCAAATTCAACCAATCTGAATTTCTGGAAGCATACATCCAATTTATAGAAGAATTTTTCATAGTAATCGTGGTATGATAATTAAGTTCTCCTACTCGATATTCAAATTACAATTTCACTACTTTCAATTTGAATATTTAAGTCCCAACTTCACTAAAAATGTAAAGTTTATTAATTATTTAGAAATATTATGAAATTTAAACTATCCATCCATAATATCTAATTTAAAATAGAGGTATAATTTATTAATATATTGGTGAGACTATAGTAACAAAATTCAACTTAATACCTACATACTTTGACAAAAAAATATTTCATAACAGTTAGATTCTTTTAGTTCGAAAAACCACAATAAAAACATTTCATAACAGTTAAATTCTTTTAATTCGAAAACCACAACAAAAAATATTTTATAACAATTAGATTCCTTTAATTGAAAAAACTACATCAAATCTCCTAACCTAACGTTGTACTTGTATTTAAAAAAAAAAAAGTTATAATGGTCAAATATAAATAACCTAAATATGATTTCATTGGTAAAAGGATAATGCTACACTTTTGTAGATGCCTTGTGTTGCTAAAATACACATTTCAAAAATATGGGCTCAACATTTGTATTTTATTCTTGCCTTAATACAACAATGAGCGAAACACAAAATTGAAAGCTTTAGAGAAATCTCAATTTTGTTGACAAAATATCTCTTTCAATAGTTATTAATTTGGTAAAGCTTAATTACTTAAATTGAGATTATATTTTTAGTCTAAATTAACTTTTTTTTCTAAAGGAAAAAAAAAGGAAAAAATTCAAGGAAAATCTACAAACGAAATCATAAATTGAAAAGGACTGGAAAATAGAAAAGGTGAGGCTCAGATCTGAAACCGGCGAAGAGACGAAGACACCGCGATGGCTGCAAAACCCAGTTGCATCTATAGCTGAGAGAGAGAGAGAGAGAGAGAGAGAGAGAGAGATTGCCATCCGGGTTCGCCAAGCCAAGATACGGGTCAGATCCGTCTCCAAGCCCGACCCAACTCGAAGAAATTCATCATCACAGCCTTCACAATTTCAGAGTGACAGCAAAACCTACAGTTACAGGGGGTAAAGTGTAATTAACCAGTTGAATTCTTGGTTGTGGATTCGACGAGGAAAAAGAATTTCCCATGAGAATTGGATTGTTTCTGAAGATACTGTTGTTACTGCAGCTGCTGTTGATCATAGTAGTATATATATATATACACACAAACAGTCTCACACACACACACACACTGGGAAATCCCAGGTTGACTGCTGCATACAAAGGGTTGTTGATTTTCAAACTTTTGTTGTTGAAATCATTGGCAAACAGAGAGGGGCAACAACCCTTTAGAAAAAGTCCCAGCCGTTTGCTTGCCTCATTCTTGAGTTGGGATTTTGGTAGAAAAAAAAGCGCCCTAGAGGACTAGATTTATATAGATGTGTAGGCACTGAAGGTCATTTTGGTAAATAGGCGTTTTTAGGTTTTCTCTTGAGAGAAAAGAAAACTGTGATAATTATTGAGAAAAAACATTTAGCCAAGTTTGATCCTATTTCACACTTCAATTACTGAAAGTCCTTTTTTCTGCACTCTGTGATATAATTACTGAAAGTCATCATAATTTGAGGAGTTAACTGTTTTTCTCTCCATAATTACTTGTAGGTTGGGATGGTAAATAATCGGTTCGAATCTTCTATTATATAATCGTGTTAATTATATCTTCTGTTACACTCATCAATCCACGTGTAGTGGTGAGCGGTTGAGATAAGAAAAGAGAAAAGCTGATGATATGAAAAAAATATAAAGATTCTCTTTCCTTATCTGGACCGTTCACCAATACACGTGGCGTGTATTGATGAGTGTAACAGAAGATATAACATGATTATGTAACAGAAGATCCGAACTGGTAGAAAACACCACCTAAGTCTCATGTGAAAATATCCAATAGTTAGAAATGGAGTTAGGGGGGTTGTTATAGTTTATATATATTTTTATTAAAATCTAGAATTTTAATTATAAATAAATAAACCAAACCGATTTTATATTCCATAAAATTCATTCTTATCCTCCCAAATGAAAAATCGTATATCTATCCAAAGTGAGAATCATTTCATAGGTTTCAGGATTTATTATACTTTGCAATGTATGGCTCAAAAAGTCTAATTTTTGATAGAACCATCTGCACATTTGCACTCATTTTTCTACACACCTGCATAGAACATTCTGTTCTGGCAGCATATTTCACGCAAGTTTGCGAAAAACTTGCTAACAAGCACACAAATGTATTTTGGCGATTGCAGAATTTGTACCCTATAACTCTACTTTATGGAGTCAGAAGTTATTTCTACACAAGAGACCACCATTCCAAGTGATATAGTTCCACATGAATCACCTACTATGTCTGTTGAAACTCATTATATTGCAAGAGATAGGCCAATTAGAAGATAGATTAGGCTACCTTCTAGATATGCAGAAGTTGATTTGGTGACATATGCTTTGATTGTTGCCGAAGAAACAATTTGTGATGAGCCTGTTTCATTTTCAGATAGTACATCTTGTTGTGAGTCAACACAGTGGATTGGTTCCGTGGCAGAGAAAATCAAGTTTTAACATGAAAATAAGACTTAGATTTTGGTAAAGCCTCCGGAAGGGCAGAAAATTGTTGGATGCAAATGCGTATTTAAAAAGAAGTAGGATACACCTGGTATTGATGATGTGAAATTCAAAGTAAGGCTAGTAGCTAAAGCCTACACTCAAAAGTATGGAGTCGCTTTCAATCAAGTGTTCTCACCAGTTGTGAAGCATAGCTCTATATGGCTGCTACTGCTTGTTGTTGCTCAAATTGATTTGGAACTTGAGCAATTAGATGCAAAGATGGATTTCTTACATGGTGAGCTTGAGGAAACCATCTTTATGAAACAATCGGAGGGTTTCGTTGTTAAAGGAAATGAGGGCCATATATGCCTTTTAAAGAAGTCTCTCTACATTTTGAAGCAATCTCCCAAACAATGGTACAAGCATTTTGATTCTTTCATGACCACTATTGAATACAACAGAAGCGATTCAATGCTTGTGTGCACCATCTGAGATTGTTTGATGGATCTTTCATCTATTTACTCATTTATGTGGATGACATGTTCATTCTTGTATGAAGCATTTTTGATGTCATCAAGTTGAATAGCAAGTTCGAAATGAAAGACTTTGATGGTGCTAGAAATATTTTGGGAATGGAGATGCATCGGAATCATTGTGTTGGAGAGGTGTTCCTATCTCAGAAGCACTACAATGAAGAGGTCCTTATGAGGTTCGGTATGACTGATGCAAAGTCTGTGAGCACTGAGCACTCCTCTTGCACGACATTTCAAGTTATCAGCTTCATTGTCACCTCATTCTAGCAAGGAAGAAGAACACATGTCTCGTGTTCCATATTTTAGTGTAGTTGGAAGTATCATGTACAGAATGGCTTACACTAGGACTAATGTTTCACAAGTTATAAGCGTGGTGAGTCTTTACATGGTACATCCCGATAAAAGAGCATTGACTAGCTGTTAAATGAATTTTTGAGATACTTGAAAGGTACATCTCATTTGGGACTTCTATTTGATAGTTTGGGAAGTTCATCTAGAGGTGGAGTTATTGGTTATGTTGATTCTGATTTTGTTAGGAACTTGGATAAAAGATGTTCCCTCACTAAATATCTTTTCACTTTGTTTAGAGGTACCATCAGTTGGAATGCGGTTCTTCAGTCTATAGTTGTCATATCAACTACAAAGGTGAAGTATATAGCAATCATTGAGGCTATTAAGATAGCTTTGTGGTTGAAAGGTTTAACTGGAAGTTTGGGACTCAAGGGGGAGGTTGCTACTGTATTCTGTGATAGCATAGTGCAATCCATCTCACACAGAATCAGATGTTTCACGAGAGGAACAAGCACATTGATATTCAATATCATTTTGTCCGTGATTACATATCTAGTGGTGAAGTTTGTGTTACCAAGATAACCAATGAATATAATCCAACAGACATGATGACGAAGTCATTGCTTGTGCACAAATTCAAGCATTGTTTGGATTTGGTGCGAATACTACAGGAAAAAAGGCCAAAATCGGGGGAAATTTCCGGCGGAAATCCGACGGAATTTCCGCCGGAAAACGCTAAATCCGGCGGAAAACCGGCGGAATCGTGTCCGCCGGAAAAATGACCCCGGACGTCCGCTTTCCGCCGGAATTTTCCATTGGATTGGAATTCCGGCGGAAGTTTCCGCCAGAAAGTAGTCCGCCAGCCTGTTCCGCCGGACCGCCTCCGCCTCCGCCGCCGCCTCCGCCCACCCGGACAGCCGCCGCCGCCGCCCGCCCCGCCGTCGCCCCACCGGACCGCCGCTTCAGCCGTCATTGGAATAGTAACTACCAAAATATGCAAATATTTGTAATTGATGCAATTCGAACTCGTGACCTCAAGGTTGGATGACCAACCCTTCACCACCAGGCTATTGCTGGAAGTTGTGTTTTATTTTGTCTTGTTTTATATTTATTATATATGTATTTGATTATTCTTATTTTAACATTCTTTCTTTCAATTTTAAAAAACAAAATAAATGTATTATAAATAATTAAAATATAGTATTTATACTATATAAACACATGTATTATATATACTAAAATCTATTATAAATAATAACAGTTAAAATATAGTGTGATACTATATTAACATATATATTCTATATACTATATAGATATATATATATATACCATATAGACATATGTATACCTATAAGTATATTATATACATAATTAAAAGATAGTATAAATAAAAATAGTTAAAAGATAGTATTGATATTATATAAATATATTTTTTATATCCTATATGAAAAAATATATACTATATAGACATATGTATACCTATAAGTATATTCTATACATAATTAAAAGATAGTATAAATAATAATAGTTAAAAGATAGTATTGATATTATATAAATATATATATATTCTATATACTATATGAGCATATATATAATATATAGACATATGCATACCTATAAGTATATTATATACATAATTAAAAGATAGTATAAATAATAATAGTTCAAAGATAGCATTGATATTAAATAAATATATATATTCTATATACTATATGAACATATATATAATATATAGACATATGCATACCTATAAGTATATTATATACTATTAAAAGATAGTATAAATAATAATAGTTCAACGATAGTATTGATATTATATAAATATATATATATATATTCTATATACTATATGAACATATATATACTATATAGACATATGTATACCTATAAGTATATTATATACATAATTAAAAGATAGTATAAATAATAATAGTTAAAAGATAGTATTGATATTATATAAATATATTTTCTATATCCTATATGAAAAAATATATACTATATAGACATATGTATACCTATAAGTATATTCTATACATAATTAAAAGATAGTATAAATAATAATAGTTAAAAGATAGTATTCATATTATATAAATATATATATTCTATATACTATATGAACATATATATAATATATAGACATATGCATACCTATAAGTATATTATATACATAATTAAAAGATAGTATAAATAATAATAGTTAAAAGATAGTATTGATATTATATAAATATATATATTCTATATACTACATAAACATATATATATATATATACAATATAAACATATGTATACCTATAAATATATTAAACATAATTAAAAGATAGTATAAATAATAATAGTGAAAAGATAGTATTGATATTATATAAATATATTTCCCCAAAGAGTATTTTTAATTTTTTTTTTTAAAATTTTTTTGCTCTTGTACGAACTCGAACTTGGGACCTCTTGGATACAAGACTAATACTTTGTCATTGAGCTACTTCCAACTTTATTTATTGTTTTGCCTATTATATATTAATATTACGTTTTTAATTAAAAAAATTAAAAAAAAAACGGGGGAAATTTCCCCTGGTTTTTTAAAAAATAATTCAAAAAAAAAACCGGGGGAAATTTTTCCCCGGAATTCCCCCTGGTTTTAATTTAAAAAAAAAAAAGAAAATTTTGCTCTTGTATGGACTCGAACTTGGGACCTTTTGGATGCAAGACTAATACCTTGCCATTGAGCTACTTCCAACTTTGTTTATTATTTTGCTTAATATTTATAAATATTACGTTTTTAATTAAAAAAAATTAAAAAAAAAAACCGGGGGAAATTTCCCCGGATTTTTAAAAAAAAAATTCAAAAAAAAACCGGGTGAAATTTTCCCTCGGAATTTCCCCAGGTTTTAATTTAAAAAAAAAAGAAAATTTCGCTCTCGTATGGACTCGAACTTGGGACCTCTTGGATGCAAGACTAATACCTTGCCATTGAGCTATTTCCAACTTTGTTTATTGTTTTGCTTAATGTGTATAAATATTACGTTGTTAATTTATAAAAATTAAAAAAAAAATCGGGGGAAATTTCCCCCTGTTTTTTAAAAAAAATTCAAAAAAAAAATCGGGGGAAATTTTCCCCCGGAATTTCCCCCGGTTTTAATTTTTTAAAAAAAGAAAATTTTGCTCTTGTATGGACTCAAACTTGGGACCTCTTGGATGCAAGACTAATACCTTGCCATTGAGCTACTCCCAACTTTCTTTATTGTTTTACCTATTATATATTAATATTATGTTTTTAATTAAAAAAAATTAAAAAAAAACTGGCGGAAATTTCCCCCGGTTTTTCAAAAAAAAAAAATTAAATTAAAAACCAGCGGAAAATTTCCCCGGTTTTCAATAAAAAAAATTCAAAAAAAAAACCGGGGGAAATTTTCCCCCGAAATTTCCCCCAGTTTTTAATTTAAAAAATTCAAAAAAAAACCTGGGGAAATTTTCCCTCGGATTTCCCCCGGTTTTAAAAAAAAAATAAAAATTCCAGGGGAAAATTTCCCCCAGAATAATTCTGTCGGAATCCGGCGTTTTTTCTGTAGTGGAATTTGTTGTTTTGATTGATTACCCTTTGAGGCTTTGTGGAAAGATAAAGATGAGAATTGCTATTTTGTTTTGCATTTGAGGTTTATTGGAACTTGGACTTTGTAAAGCTAAAGTGGAGATTTGTTGTGCATGGCTCTAAAAGTCGAATTTTGGACAAAACCATTTGTGCACCTACACGCATTTTTCTGTGCACTTGCGTAGAACATTCTATTTTGGCATAACACTCTGCGCGAGTTTGCAGAAAACTTGTGAACATGCGCACGAACGAAGTTTGGCAGTTGCAATATTTGAGCCCCGCTATAATTCTACTTTATGGGTAGTCTCCAAGTAACTTTTTTGCAGATTTTTAGAATGGTTCTTGAAAGTTTTGAGAACACCATTGTAAATCCATTATTGTACCTCTTTCAAAATAGTAATTGAATGAACCTCGTAAAATCTTGATGTTGTTTATTCTTGCTTCCATTTTGTGTTTATTGCCATAACACACTTTGTAGTCCTAAATGATACCCTGTGTTGTGTTCACCTCTTAAACTGCAAGTGCAATAAATCAACTCCTAAATTCTAGGTAATAGAAGTTAATCTCTTACTTCTTTTAGGATTATGAGGAATTATCTATATTTTATAAATCAAAAAGATTAACGCGATACACGATATAATACAGCCACGTAAAGTGTAATTAACCATAGAATTTATTATATCGAGTCCTATTCTTGCTATATTCCTTCTCCCATTTGGCACGAGATGTCTAATATAGCAAGTGTCCTCTGGGATAGAGGTGCATCTATTTTTTTCTCAGCTGGTTTCAACATCCGGGTATGCGAAATATCATAAATTCACAATTATATATATTTTTTTCTTTAGTTAAAACTTATATAACTGGTCGTGTTGTCCCATGCCCATCTAGTCTAGGAATTGGCTAGGAATTACACGGGTTCATCCACTGTAACAATTGTTAAAAGAAAACGTTAAACTTTTTTCATTTCAAATTAGACAGCGAAAAATATCGTTAGGCAAATTACCATAGGATTTAAAAGTACATGTTTATAACACATTTCAAACAAGCTTAGCCAAACACCCTCTTAGTTAGACAAGTATTTACAATGGTAAAATCAGCTGGAAAATGTGCAGCACAACTTCAAAAAAAAAAATGCTGAATTTACAGTATTTGCCTGTTCTTTCACGAGTATATACAACCTCAAACTGAAAAGCATTCACCCAGAAAGAGCAAAATTCCAAAGAAAATACGGTAAATCTCACTTTCGACTTTCCACTATTTATATTTACGACTCATGTTGTTTATTTTTATTTTTTTAACAAAAAAAGATGGACAAATATCATGCATTTAAACAGTGGAATACACGGTGGAACGGTGAAACCTATACAAGAGGATTTCATACACCGGAAATATACAAAAGAAACCAAGAAATGTTCTTATGGATAGGAAAAGCTAACTAGTGAGAAATTTGTAGCCTACATCACCGCTCTACCGCTCTGTTCAAAGGATTGCTTGTGCTCGATTTCTCCGGTCAACTTAACAACGAACGTAACCTGTCATGTACAAGCATGCATTATTATCCAACCTTTCAATCTGCGATAATTCCTATTTGAGTCAATTTTGGAGGCAAAGCATTATCAATTTATCACAGAAAGATCGTCATTTTGGTAAATGAGCAAAAGAGCACATAAACTAACTAGTATCCTTCTTTAGCCTCCTCATGATCCTCAAATTATGTGAGAATGTAAGAAACAAATTTCGACTGCAATAGAGAGAACACTCACCATTTCCAATGAGCTAACCTGATGGAGAAGCAACCCGTCGAGTCTTTCCCTGGAAGAGCCACATACAAAAGAAAAGTTCTTTTACCACAAAGACTACATAAAATGATGATATATTTCATAAAAAAAGTAAAAGAACATAGGAAATATTAAATTTGAACAAAAACCATTTAAGAACCCATAAAAATTAGCACAAGCAAAAATTGATGGAACATGGCACAAGCAACTCTTAATGCATTAACATGCCGTAAAGTAATGCTGCAAATACAAAAGATAAGACTCACTCTTTAAAGACTGAATTCTGATTGACTGGACCTGTATGATCAGACAAGCCTATCTCACCTCCTTGAGTGTGGCCGGTGCAGATTTTCATGCTCATATATGCATCCTAAAAGAGAAAGAATGATCCGAAAAATCATTGTTTAATTTGCCTTTTAGTTTTAAGCATTTCATAGGGAGAAAAAGCCATTAAAAATTAAATATAACAGACTATTATATGTTGGAAATTTGGTGCTTACCACGCCATAGTGCAGCAATATGTTGTGTAAAGGCTTGAACGGGGTTTCATCATCCATTTTCCAGATATTATAGTCACAAGAGATCAATTTGTGCAGTCCAAAAACAATTCTCCTGCATTAAGTCAGAGAAAAGAAGAAAATAGTAAACTCCTTCATGCCAATACATAGATGATAAACTACATCGAATCTTATCTTAAAGATGGAGCTGTTTAGTTTAATTACAGACCAATTTACTTCCTAAAGGAAACCAACAACACATAGAATCTTACCAGTCACTGTCGCTTTCATTTAGGGTCCTTGTCAACCACAAAATATGATCATTTCCATGTACACTCGATGTATCCTAGTTCACAAGGTTAACAACAATTTAGAAAACTATGTTACAAGAAGACATAAATAAAAAAACTAATGTGATACATACTGGCTCTTTTGCAGGGAAAGAGAGAGAGAGAGAGAGAGAGAGAGAGAGAGAGAGAGGGAGGGAGGGAGGAGGAGGAAGGAAGTATGGATCAGATATAGCTACAGCTGGAATAGCATCTCCGCTTAGGCTTGTTGATCGGCAAAGAAACATATGTAACAATGTTAGCAATAAAAACTATGTCATTTAGTGGTGGCAATTGGGTGGGTTGGGTTGGGTCATATTGGGTTGGGTTGAAGATGGGTTGGAGATGGGTTGTAAATGGATTTGATATGTTTCTCAATGGGTCCAATGCATGGTTATTATGTGTTTAATCAAGACAAAAAAATGGAAAATCAAAATTACTAGTTCCTGGACTATTTAAATGGTTTTAAAATACTAAAATGAATTGCAATCAAATAAAAAAATATTTATATTTTTGTTTATAGGGTAACCTATTTAGAACCCAACATCAACTTATCATCAACCCATTTACCACCCAATATCAATATCAACCAAATAAGACCCAACTCACTTTAAAATATGTTGGGTCCAACCCAACCCAAAACCATGTGGGTTGGGTTTTATCCATGGTTCCTAACCCATTTTGCCACCTCTAATGTCATTTGATTCTTTGTTATCAAAAAAGCATTTCACCTTTCACCAATCTAACATACTCTGTCCCTTATTTAGTGCTCTTATTTCCTTTCCCAGAATCCCAAAATAAGGCCACATCTCCTTAAAAATTAATCTTTTCTACAAATACACCCTGTAACGCACAAATAATGATATGCCACTCCTAACTCTCAACCACTACTTTTGACACAATTAGTGTAAGAATACATAAACCTTATATTTCTCCAAGTATCAGATAAAACTCTATTTAGGGATGGAGGGAACAATGTTGGAAGGATTACCAAACTAATTTAGAGTTAATGTACTCATTTACTGAATAAGTTTTGGTCAAATTTTAGTTAACTTTTCTTTGTCTATCAAAATTGGAACTGATTGAAATCATATAATTTTAAAAATTCCTGAGACATTCTTATTGGACTTCAGTCCTGGATCCGTCCCTGGCTAATAGCAACCCCACAAGCATTAGACATAGCAAGTTGACGCCAAGAAAAAGAATTCCTATATCTCACTACTTAAGCAGTAAGATTGAAAAAGAACAAAGTAAATGCAATAAGGAAGTTACAAAGAAATTGGAAGTGCACCAAAGAAGACACTTACAAAACACATCGCACACCTGGAATAGCATGGTATCCAATGCAACAATGTCTAAAGTTTGTCCATAAGGAACTTTGATTTTCTTCAACAAGTACTTTACTCCGTGTCCTCCCAAATCCCCAGTAGTGTACCTAAACCGATTACAAATAGGAAAAAGTAGGTTCTCAGAGTAATATAATGCTGTTATTTGTTAATTATAAAACAAATTTTAAAAAATGCAATATAAACTGTGTAAAGAGCGCGGTCTACCAGGGCATAGTTAGCAGCTCAGGAAACATCATTGCCTGTTAACAAGAACTAGTCATTTTTAAATAGCAAAACTAGTATAGTTTATATAAATTCATCAAAGTAATTTTCTAAACAGTCATCCAACAACAACAGATTCTAGCACGACTAAGAGAAAAACAACTTACTGTATACACTAAGCCATTTACACAATCAGCTACATATCTATAACGAATTCTAATATTTTATCAGTGGGACACAGCAATATAAAAGTTCAAAGGAGAAACTATACTATTCCAACCCATAGAGGAAAACAGTGAGCAGAATATAAAAAATAGTGAAAACAATGAGAGCACTATCACGATTGTCCAAAAAACAAAAATGGTTTCTTTATAATGGACATAAAGTTTAGTTTTGAATCTCCAATACTAGATCATTTAATATCCCAAAAGCACCCACATACTAAAAGTAAATGAAAAAGGAAGAGCCACTTCCTTTTTATAGTATGCATATGGAATAAAGTGCTACTACCTTTCCATGTTGTGCTAGTTCAATTGGATTAGACAACATTAACTTTTCACCAAAAAAAAAAAAAAAAAAAAGACAACATTAACTAAGAGAAAAGGTAACACAATTACTTGTAGCAAAGTTTACATATCCTATCCGGAAAATTCTTATATGAATCCGATATGAGGTCCAACACATGCACCAAATGATTCAAATTTTGCAACATTGTTAACTCAGTTCAAGAAAGTGTTAGTACACAAAACTATTGTTTGGTACATATATGGAGCCCAAGACCGGGTTCATTAAAGAATCTTGCATTAGTCCAATTACAACCATCTTAATCCCAGAGCTTATGAAACATAAACTCTATGCAAAACAAAGTTGAAGCTAGCATTTTTGGAGTTGAATAAGCAAATCACATATATTCAGATAACAAGAAATAGATCTTACCCTCTGCAGGAGGGGGTCAGATTCGCCAAGTTCGCTAACGAAAACTACGAAACGAGTCTTGTATGTCTTGGCCACCTTCACCATCTTCATTAACATCAAAATTATAGTTACAACAGGGCTCTAACAAAAAATTTTGCAACAAATTGGTGACAAAAAGAATAAAGATTAAATCCTCTAAAACGCAGATTAAATTCTTAAATCATCAGTAAAACCAAACATCCACCAGCAAGAATCCCTGCTCTTAATATATTCTCATCCAAATTCACCGCTTAGAATAAGCAAATCACACCATAAGTAGAGCAAAAAAATCCATCAAAACAAGAACCCATCAAAGAGGATAAAATCTGACCTGTTGAAGCAAAAGGGTCTGTTGTTCGAGTGGCCTAAAGCCTCCAGCAACAGTGATAAAGTGCATATCAATTTGCCTGCCTTCGCCATGAGTGGACTCCCGGGGCTGGCCTATACTTAGGGCTATATAAGCTGCAATGCAGAGAGAAAGCTGTGTAATTACAGTGCAAACCCATGATTTTTCCTCCATTTTTGAGTCAAATTTCTCGGTGCCTTATGCATTTATAGATCCGAATTGCGATGAGCGCATGAAAATATATGAAAACTATTATGCTCAGCTTGTTTGTTTCTTAAAGGTTAAATACTCTACCGTATAATACCATTTGCCCCTAAAGCGTAAACTATGTAACAAGTATCAATTATCATCTTAAAATTAGTAAGACTAAACTAGATTTTTAGACCAAATTGCCCTTAAACCTCTAAATGACGCTTGACCCTCATACAAAATTTGTTTTTTGACATTATTATTATTATTTTTATTATTATTATTATATCCCAATAGTAAATATTTCTGTCTTTTTAAGTGGATTAATAGCTAACCTTATAAATTTCTCAAAATATCTTATGAGGATGTTTGCAAATATTTTTATTTATGTAGTAGTTAAAGTTGTGGAAAAAGCTAATGAAAATATGCATTGTAAAAGTGGGGAGTATTTTGAAAATAAAAATGAGAAGTACTGAAAAGTTAATAGTTGAATGTTTGAAAAGAAAAAAAAAAAAAAGTTAAGAAGTATTTTTTTTAAGAGATAGAAATATTTAAAAAAGTTATATATTTATAAAAATACCAGAAGCACTAAGAAAGGCACCTTTAGGGCTTGTTCATGATTTTTGGCTTTTTCAAACTCAACTTTAGTAAAAGCAGAAACTACAAACACTCGAAATTGCTTACTTTTAGCCAAAAGCGCTAAAAGTGTTTTTATTAATCTATCCCAAACAACCTCTATAAGATGTTTTGGATATTATAAAATGGTGCAAAGTGTCTGGTAAAATTGTTAGAGGATGATAAGCTTCTCAAATAAGAAATTTAGGAGCTTATAAGCTTTTATCAAAAAAAGTGAGGTGAAATTTATTTTTTAAAATTCTACCAAACTCATTTGTTTTCAACCAAATTAATTACAATATTGTGATTAGACTCATTACTATTATCTTATAAGTTATACCTCCATTTTATTTATTCAAACACTTTAATAATTTAGTTTAAATTAAGATCCAATATTTTAGGAGTTCCTAAAATATTTTATAAAATATAGGAGCTTATATGATATTTCAAATAAATTTAGACGAACACCCTCCAAATTAATCATTGAGTTAATTTGCATTTTTGTTATCTATTGTTCTCTCCCCTCTCTCTTATGTTTGTTTTAGTTTTTGTTTTTGTTTACCTTTCTTAGTTCTATTTTTTCACTTATTATAAATTTTGATATATACTTACAAAAAGTATTAAAACAATTATATATATAATATACAAATATAGAAAATTTAGTAATTATTAAATTATGAAATACTCGCATAGAGCGTGGCAACAAAAATTAGTATATTTTTCTCCAAAATACCATGTAACTCAAGGTAATAATGTAACACAACAAATCTCCCTACTTTTGATGAAAATAGCCACAAAATACACTAATTTTAACTTTTTCAACTCTCACGTGAGTTCCATTTCAAGTTAAATAAATGCCATAGATTGAAACAAGTATAACATCAACGCCTAGCGCTAGAGTATCACTGGCGCCCCTTGATTTTAAGAGGCTCTTCTAGCTTGTGATATGTGACCAATTGTTTTGAAATAAGAAAGTTGGTGAAATGTCTTTTATTATTGAGTAATATTTCAATCAATTTCTTGGATGAAAATCTTTAATTGGAGGGTTTAAAAGCAATTTAGCTCAAGAGCAGTCCTCATTATTTTGAGCTTTGGCTTTGCTATCAGCCTTTAAAATTCTTACAAGTTCCAACTATAGATTCACAAAATAATTATTGCAATTTGATATAAAGATGACGATGATTGGATTACTGAGAAGCAAGCAAACCACGCATATTGGCTTTGAGTGGTGGCATTACTTGTTCCGAGATCGATCAAACCTATGATTGACCAAAAAAAAAAAAATAATAATAATAGAGACAAGCACTCACGACTCACAAGAGACTATCATTGTGGGCAACTCAGCAGTCAAAATTCCATGATATCCACTTGGGAATTATTATTATTGAGGCAATATTTTTATCGGTTGAATTTGAATATGATGATGTCAAAAAGTGTTAAACAGTGAAATTGTGACATCAACATATTTAGAACCCATTTGAATGGATTTTCCTGGAAGAGAAACACTTACTTTTTGAAGAAAAAAATATTTTAATAAAAAAAATTGTGTTTGGTTGGAGTTTTTTTCAAAAAGCAAAAGATTTTAAAAAAATCACTAAAGTGATTTTTTTGGAAGCTAGAAGAGCACCTTTTAGATAAGTTTTTTTTTTTTTTGGGTGAACTACTTCAAACAATGTTATGTTAGCTCCTCAAGAGCAATGCAACCAAGTACTTCAATCAATGGCATATTCAAGGTGACTAATCTCTCATGAATCGAGTGACCTAGCTTGGCTAACTTGTCTGTCACTTTGTTTTTTGTTCTTGGAGTATGCTTGAAGGAGATCCTCCATGGTTGGCGTAAGTGTTGCCTGCAGCCCTCAATTAGTGCTCCATATGGATGCCCCCTTTTGTTGGCTTGGCAAATCAGTTCTTACACTGCCTTTGAGTCCACTTCAACCTCGAGTTTTTCGTGTCTTTGTTCCCATGCTAGTCGTAGCCCCTCTCTCAATCCCAATAATTTTGCCATAACAAATGTAACATCACCTAGTTTGAGAGAGAAACCCAATAGCCATTTTCCGTCATGGTCTCTGATCAAACCACCTGCAGCTCCCGATTTGGTTCTTTCAATGAAACTTATGTCCGTATTGAGGTTTGCCCACCCTAACGCCAAATGGTTCCACCGTGGATCTTGTGTTATAGCCTTTTGTTTGTTCTGTTTCATGGGGAAAATTGCAAGTAGTTCCAGGGCTAGCTCTCTAACCCTCTGCACAATCCCAAAAACTTCGACTTTTTTGTTGTTGAATACTACCTCATTTCGCATGATCCAAATTGACCATATTGCTGCAAGAAAGATCATTGGCCAGCTCCCTTTTTGCGCAATATTATTACAAATATTTGCCTTACTGTTCTTTTAAACCAGCTGCTTGTAACAAATGTCTGTGTCTCTGCAGAAGCAATAATGTATGCCTAGACTTGATACACCAGAGGGCACTCTAAGAAGACGTGCAAAATGATTTGAATGTGGAACGTACCTGTTTACCCTATTGGAATCGTATGGAACTCTAAGGAGCACTTGATTCCTTTGCAATAATTTGAATAAAGTGGGATTCCTTAGGGTTCGATTGGAATCTTGCACTTAAAATAGTGGCAAACAGTATATCGGGTCTACTAGCTGTTAGATATAATAGGTTTCCAATAGCACTTCGATATAATTTTTCGTCAAAATTTTTACCTTCATCGTCCTTACCTAGTTTTGTGGAGATGCACTTAGGTGTGGATATCTCTTGGTAGTGTTCCATTTGGAACTTCCGGAGTATATCCCTTGTATATTTTTCTTGAAATAGGAAGGTTCTCCCGAGGTCTGTATGATTTGCAGCCCAAGAAAATAATTGAGTTCAACCATGAGGCTCATTTTGAATTCCTGCTGCATATACTGGGAAAAATCTTGACATAGCTTATCATTAGTACTTCCAAATATTATGTCATCCACATAAATTTGAATGACAAGTCATTGTTGATTTATTTCACAAAAAGCGTTGTGTCTACGGATCCTCTACAAAATTTATTTGAAAGAAGATAAGTCCTAAGCCTATCGTACCAGGCCCTGGGGGCTTGTTTAAAGCCATATAGTGCTTTCGAAAGCTTGTAGACATGACTTGTAAATTCTTTGTTAATAAAACCAGATGGTTGAGAAACACAAACTTCCTCCTGGCTAAAACCATTTAAAAAAGTAATTTTCACATCCATTTGATAAAGAGTAATTTGTTTAAAGGATGCATAAGCTAGAAGTATCCGTATTGATTCCAAGCTACCGGACCATAAGTTTCATCGAAATCAATACCTTCTTGTTGGCTATAACCCTTAGCTACCAATCATAGTTTATTTCGGGTAATCTTACCATCTTCATATGTCTTGTTTCTGAATACCCATTTGGTTCCTATGATTGATTTATTTTTTGGTCTTTCAACCTAGTTCTAGACTTTGTTTTTCTGAAATTGGTCAAGTTCTTCTTCCATTGCTTTGACCCACGAAGGATCTTGTAGTGCATCCTCTATACTTTTTGGTTCAAGGAGTGAAAGTACTACCTCATTATTTTTATTATCTGATACAATTTGTTGTGCTTTTGATCTGGTGGTTACATTGGAATTTGAATCGCCAATGATTTTATCAAGTGGATGACTTGATGCATGCTTGAATTTTCTAGGTGCTTCATATTGTTCCAAACTTGTATCTATATCGGATTTCTTGATTTCTTGTGCTTTGTCGCTTGAATGTTCCTGGTTGTTTTCAATTCTTTCATCCAGTAGCCTCCTTTTTGAAATTATTTCATCTGGAATTTCAGCGCTCAAGGGTTCCTTATTAGTTTCATCAAATACAACATGCATGGATTCCTAAATGCTCCTTTTAGTTTTATTGAAAATGCGAAATGCTTTGCTACTATTGGAGTATCCAACAAAAATGCCTTCATCCGACTTCGGATCAAATTTTTTGAGATTTTCTCGATCATTTAATATAAAGCATTTGCATCCAAAGACATGAAAATAAGATATGTTTGGGATTTTATTATGTCAGAGTTCATATGGAGTTTTCTTAAGGATTGGGCATAGAAAAACTCTGTTAGAGATATAGCAGGCGGTATTTACGGCTTCCGCCTAAAATGATTTGGGTAAACCGTATTCATTAAGCATAGATCTGACCATTTCTTGAAGGATTCTGTTCTTTCTTTCAACTACTCCATTTTGTTGAGGAGTGTTGGGTGCTGAAAATTCATGCAATACCCATTCTCATCACAAAATTTTGAAAAAAGTTTTTCGTCAAACTCTGTTCCATGATAACTTCTTTTTTTTTAATAGAAAATCGTTTTTCATTTTGGATGTATTTAGGAAGTGAAATAAAGTTTGAAAGTGCTTCATTTTTGTGGGCCATAAATATTACCCAAGTGAATCTTGTGAAATCATCAACAATTACAAACGTGTACCTTTTTCCACCAATGGTTTGCGTTCTCATTGGTCCGAAAAAATCAAGATGGAGAAGTTCCAGGGGTTTAATAGTTGAAACCATGTCCTTTGCTTTGAATGTGGAACGTACATGTTTACCCTTTTGGCAAGCATCGCATATTTTATCTTTGACGAAGTTTATTTTAGGAATTCCTTTTACAAGTCTCTTTTTTGAGAGTTATGAGAGCAAGTCCATAGTGGCATGACCAAGGCATCTGTGCCATGTCCAACTAATATCTTCTGCTGTTGTAAGACACTCAATGTTCTGGTTAGTAAGATCAATAAGTTTGAGACAGTATATATTTTTGTCTGGACAGGCAGAGAAGACTGTGTCATTATTTTTTAAGATGTGACAATGTGTGTGTGAAAAGTTTACTTGATGTCCATTATCACAAAGCTGGTTGATACTTATAAATTTATGCTCTAGTCCTTCTACCAGCCACACATTTTCAATATAAGTACCAGAACCTGTGCCGATGGATCCTTTGCCAATAATCTTAGCTTTGGTATTATCTGCAAATGTAACATATCCTCCATTGTAGTTCTCTAAGTTAGCAAATGCTTTTCTGTTTCCTGCCATGTGTCTAGAGCACCCATTGTCGAGAATCCATTTGTCATAGTTGGGATGCTCTGTATATTGTACCTGCATCATAAAGCGTTTTTAGGTACCCCTTTTTGTTTTGGGTCCTTCAAGGTCAATATTGGTTAGTTTTGCTACCCAAACCCACTTAGTTTTGGGTCTAGCCGAATAGTAAAAAATGAGATATGACCGAGTTTTCCACAATTACAACACCTCTGGGCTTTTGGCGTGGTTTCCTTTCACCTTTGTTTACTTAATTGGCTTTTTTTCTAGATTGTGTAATGTGGTTATGAGCCTGGAATTTTCTTCTGATAGGAATTCATTTTCTTTCACAAGTATTTCCTTTTCTTCTCTTAAGATCGACAGTGTTTCAAGGTATTTTTTCTGTCTATCTTGTTTTTCTTTGAGAATGCATAAGATATTTCCTTCCAATATTGTATTCCTTTTTGACATTTCAAGTATCGTCTTTTGACTACTCTCAAGTAATTCATGTAGATCAATATCATCTGGATTTTCAGAAAACTCAGAAGAAGTGGTCGAGTGTACCTAATTTTTTTCCATAAAAGCAATGCAATCCTCCTCATTGTCAAATTGCTCTGAGTTTGAATCATCCCACGTCACTGTCAAAGATTTCATTTAGGCTTTGTATTTTTTCTGAGTTGAGGACATTCTAGCCTGATGTGGCCCATTTCTCCACATTCATGACATATGATGGGGCTGACCTTATGTTGTTCTGTGTTAGGTCTCTATAGGTTTCCCTTTAAGAACCTTTTCTTGGCCCTCGTAATCATTCTTAACCTTTTGGTAATTAATGCTAGTTCCGCATCTAGTTGTTCTTCTGATGCCTACTCAATAATTTGTGTTTCTTGACTAACACTACATGCTAAAGATTTAAGTTCCAATTTATCTTCTTTATTCATAAGCGTTAGTTCATGAGATATAAGTGACCCAATTAATTGCGCCATAGATAGCGTGTTTAGGTCTTTTGCCTCCTGACTGGTAGTCACTTTTGGACTCCATTCTTTGGGTTCTGACTGAAGAATCTTACTAACTTGATCCTCTTCAGAAATTATTTTTCCGAGAGAGACCAAGTTATTAATGATCCCCGAGAACCTTGCATTCATTTGATAGATAGACTCACCAGCCTTCATTTGAAACATTTCATACTGGTGAGTAAGTAGTGCAATCCTTTCTTCCCTTACTTGCAACGTACCTTCATGAGTCACCTGTAGCATCTCCCATATTTTTTTTTGCAGTTGCACAGGTGCTTACCTAGTTGTATTCTTCTTTTGTAAGGGTACACAATAGTGTATATTTTGTTTTTGCATTGAGTGAGAGTAATTTCATATCGTCATCGGTTAAGTCCTCGTATTTTTTGTTCGTTCTCTTGTTACCATCAATTTTGGTGATAGAAAACGGACCAAGACTTACTACTCTTCATAGCCTGAAGTCCATTGCAATGAAAAATTCCTCAATCCGATTTTTCTAGATTGAGTAATTTGTTCCACCGAAGAGGGGGGGTCTAGAGTAGGATGATCCTTCAGCATAAACGTTTGCGTGTGGTAGCGCCATTTGGATCTTTTCTTAGGTTAGTTAAACCTTTTTATGAAAACCTGCTCTAGTACCAATTGTAAAATTGAAATACCAAGAGTAAAGTGATTTTATTGATTTGGAATTTAAGCAATAGCTTTGGAATACAATAACTTTAATTGAAAATTGTAGTAGGGCAACCTAGAACTTAACAGAAGTTCTAGATTATAGCAGAGTAAACGAAACTAGAACAAAACACAAGCTCCAGAGGACAGTGTAGAAGCTTAACACTAAGCTTTCTGTACCAGTGTTTATGGTGCTGTGAAAGGACTGTTTTACACACTTACAGCCTTAAAACACTGAGTTGAAGGAACACAGAGGTTAAGACACTCTTAACACACTTCGAGTAATGCTTAGCCAAACTAAAAAGCTACTTAATCAACTCACACTATTTGGCACCAAATTTGAGGCTCTCATTTATAGACCAGCTCTTTCGGGGACGATACAACGTTTGTATTCCAACGGTTGCTTGCCTAGTTTAACACCTACGGCTTCTTTCCTTAGTTGACCTCTAATGGCTTCTTTCCATATGTTGATGATTCCTTTTCTTTATGAATTGATCTTGGTTGCTTCATATCTTCCATTGATTTATTGCCACACTCTGCGAGAATTGACATAATCAAATTTGCTAATAGTTTATCCTCCAAAATTTGAAGTGAAGCAAAATTAAAATTGACTAGCATCATCCGCACTCCATTGAATCGAGCCATTAGTTCCTTTTTCATCTTGAAGATGTTCCCAAACCTAGCCTTATTCCATTCCAACATGGCTTTGGGTAAAGCTACCATAGAGGAGAGGAAGTTATCGCCTTTACTCCATGATATCTCCACTTGATGTCGCATCCCAAATTCATGGTTGTTGCTAGCTCAAACCGAAATAGCCGTGGCCCCTTTCTCGAGTCCGTGCCATCACAAGCCGTTAGAATAGGGTTATAGACAAAGTGGGTACGCAGAAAGTTCAAATTTGCCATTGGATGTTTGCTAGAGATCTGTCTAGTCTCTCTCTAACATTGCAATATCCGTTTTGACGATTTGTCCATGTATATTTGGGCCCTTTAAACTCTAGGTCCATAAGTCTACATCTATCTAGTCCTCAAGCTAGGAAACAGTTGTATCATCTCCATTGGAGCGTCTTCCACCCCCCTCCCCCCCTCCCTCTCATTGAACATGGCCGTGTCATTAAAATCCACCATCAACATCCACGATTGTTAAAAGTTAGACTAAATTGGTGGAGTGTCCGCCAAAGCTCATCCTTCTTTCCTCCATTCGGACTTGCGTATATGCCGAAACAAACCCAACCGTCATCCAATTTAGGCCCTATTAGAGTGTGTATGGCCTGGTCCATTACAAAGAGGATTTCCACCTTCTGCGTTCCATATCATCCATATGCCGCCCTCTTGACCTCGAGTTTGGCGTACAACAAACATTCGTGAAGCCCAAATTTTTTCAGAAAACTTCCACTTGAGCCTCCCCTATGTCTCAAGTAAAACGACTATGTCCGTCCTATTTATGTTAACAATTTCCCTAAAATTTCTCCTAAACCTAGGGCTTGAAGCCCCTCGACAATTCCATGAAAGTACTTGCATGGTCTTGTTACATATGAGATCAAGTGTTAGCGGTGAAGCCATCAGGACTCCAGCCAGATCCCAAAGGATCTAGTTCACTATTGCAAGGCTCAACCACTATTAGCATAGCTTGTTTTGGATGCTAAGGTTTATCTCCATCATCCCTGTCGTATATTGGCCATCCTCCCGGCAGACGAGCTTAGGTTTATCTCCATCATCCCTGTTGTATATTGGCCATCCTCCCAGCGGACGAGCTTGGCCATTGCCCTCACTGGCCAGAAAATAGGTGGAATATTCAATATCCAAATGTGATCGACTCTCAGGGCCGAGTGATGAATCGTGGTTGCCGAATTCAACTCATCCTCCCGGAGGAGACAACCAACTGTTAGGAGATAGAAAATGACGTTCAGGTTGGATCAAGTTGACAGTGTTTGATGTATTTGTTAAACCACTTTAAGATGGGGAATTAGGTTTCTGAATTTGAATGGGGATCTCGATTAGGTTAGACAAGGGAAAGGGGGTATAGCTCATACCCTCATATGATGAAATCTTTTGAGTGAAATCTTGGACCATATGTAGATGCATGTTAGTGCCCTGTCCCATGTCCCCCAGCACTACAAATCTGTTGCGGGGCTGCAAGCTTGCTTATCTAACCAACCTACTTCCTGGCTTGTCCTTTGTGTTTTTGGCATGACACTAGCATCCAATCCCCAAACCCATTTTCTCGGGCACTGTTGAGTGAACTCCATAGGTGTGGAGCTTCGATTGCTGGTTGTTACACTAGTGAGATCCCCATTTTCTTCATTCGTTGGGCAGTCCGGTGCACGGTGCCCAACCATCCCTCATTTGAAATAAATCACCTGGAGATTCTCGTACTCAACAGGGAGTAGTTTTCCACCTAATTTGCACTACACTACGTAGCAGGGACTACAAATCCACTTGAACACAAACCCATGCAAATTTTCTTCGCGTCGCCCAAAATATGTTGTGATCTACCTTGACCGTGCGAATTTTCCCAAGGCTAGCAGCTAAAGAATAGATGATGTCTTCCTTGTAGTATTCAACTAGGAGTTCAGGGATACAAGCCCAAACAGTCGTTGTAGTGATCCCGTCCTTCAACGACTGAAATTTCGGGAACCATTTGTGTGTGACCAAGTAGTGTTTGAATAGCACCCATGGTCCATCTATCAAAATAACTTTTGGTCTCTCTCTCTATCATTTAGCTTTAGGATAAAACAGCTATAACCAAGGTCTATAAGCTCATAATCCCCCTATAGCCCCACATGTTGATTTTGGCCGACAAAACATTTAGACTAATAGACCTTCCCAATAGCTTAAGAATGATAGCATCGTGCCAAGGCTCTTGTATTTGCCGTTCTTACTCCGTGTCAAGAATGATCGTTGGGAATGGAAACTCTTCAGTAGGTTGGACAATCTGCCCTTTATCGAAGTTCACAAGATTAGATGTGGTGAACCTTATAGCTTTTTCGTGTTCCTTGCCCACGCGGGATTCGAGATAAGAGCGATTTGGGGTGTCTTCTGTCTTTATCCCAACTCTAGGGCTACTAGCGTCTTCTAGAGGTTGGTCTCCATTGAGTGTAATCTTAATCTTCTTGGTATTGCATTGGAGGAGATCCTCCTCTTCTTGTGAAAGTGTGCCAGCTTTTGGGTTTAGGGAGCTTTCTTTCTCTAGGGCCATCTCTCCCGTTTTGCAATTTGAGATCACTTTTACTTATTGCATCTAAATTCAAAATTGTTTGACTTAAAAGTAAAGCTCTATCATATATATAAAATACAACTCGATAAGAAACATTCCTTTAAGCCTTAATCTAACGTTAAAAGCATCACTTGAGTATTATCTACATGAGCAGCATCTCATGCAGGGACAGAGCAAAGGTTGGGGCTGAAGGGGCCGGTCACCCTCCTCAAGTTCATATCAAACTAAAATTTACATGCATTTTATGAAGATTTGGAATTTCACCCCTCCCAATCCCAAATCACAAAAATTCATATAAAATTTTATGAAATTTAATCTCACCTCCCAAATCAAAATTTCTGAATCCATACCTAATCTCATGAGCCCTCAGCAACTTAACTGCATTGCAGTGACATTAGTGTGCATAACCATCGCTATAGCTTTGATCTATAGATAATGGTATTATCTGTTAGAACAAGTTCTCTTGAGATGCCAAGTTTGATGTAAATATATATAGACCCCTAAAGTCTATAACACATAGATAATGGTATCATCTGTTAGTACAAGTTCTCTTGAGATGCCTTACCGACAACATTAACGTCATAAAAAAAATGGTTAATTACTAGAAAACCACAGGGTTTGCCCGTTTCAACAAAACTCCTGTTGTCCGAAAAATTACAAATATCCAACATTTGGTTATGTATTACAATGTAGTTAGGACGATAACTGTAACACGGAACCAAACATAAAAGAATATTTATAATTCTTCATGCCATCGAGAGTATGTGTAAACAGACCTAGCCTCAATTGTTCCCGTAATCACCTGAAATAAAATCAGCAAAGATTGCCAGAACACCCAAATAAGACAGCAAATTTTCATTACTCTGGCCTCATTCATCGAAAACAAAATTGGCATTCCATTGGAATAATATGACACAAGTAAATTTATCCAGATACAACACAGTACAGAATCACTAAAAAGACTGATCTAATAATATTCTGCAAGACCTAAGTAAAATGTTGTTGAGATCCACTTCAACAACTCTCTATGTATCTAACATTTCAGCAGTTCAAAGACTGGAGACTGAAGCTTCCAGTGTCGGCCGATGGCAATGGTCGCAGACGTACTGCTCCATGAACCTGATATGCTTTATCAAGTGGTAATACAATATATATGTTATGCAGTATTAAAAACATGGAAGCTATCTGTGCTCCATCCATGGCCAGTGGAGTGCAGGTACAATTTTTCAAGGTATATACAAGTATTTCTCAAGATACAAGAACTAAGAAAACTTAATGCATACAGCATGGTTCAAGATTTTTAAATATGTTAAAAGAGGGTAGCACTTAACGACAACAAGAAATGCATCGTATCAAAGTAAATTCTTTCCTCTTTCGCATTTAATTGCTGATCCACCTCCTCTTTCTTGCTGGACGCTCGGGTTTTATCTCTGCGTCTGGATGGGTTTCAGTGGGCCCCGACGAAGGCAAAGGTTCGCTCTCCATTTTCTTGATTGCCACAGTGTCTTTTTCACTCGGCATGGGGAGCTTAAAACGCTCACTCCGCTTCTTCAACTTTGCAACAGTATCCAAGTGTTTATCCTCCATTACAACTTCAGGATTGGCATTATTTATTTCAGTACCGGTGTTTTTGTCACTGCCCGAAGGCTGTGGCTTCTCTTCAATCCTTTTAGAAGATTCTTCGGGCTGGGTGCTAACCGAGGATGGGGCCCCACTACTACTCTTGTATGTACCTGGATCTCTATTTTTCGATGAAGGTGTGGGCATGGCGGAAATACCAAAATCTCTCTCTTTATGGCTCGTCCAACGCTCCAATTTTGAGCGTCCCCTCCTTGAGCCGAGCTGTTCATCGTCTGATGAAGCCTGTTCCTTGTGCTTTTTGGAAGACTGGCGATTCACATGAATCTCATCATTTTGTTGCTCAGTTCTCCCTCTTGGGTTCACCTGACATCAGAGTAAAAGCAGACATATTTAATAACTCTTCCTAGTTAAAGTCACATGCTTCCATCCCAACTCGGAAAAAGGTATTCTACTCCAGCCCACCCCTCAAACGCCACAAAACAGAATGAAGGAAAAGAAGAAAGAACAGGAAGCGCAACAAAACAGAATGAAGGAAAAGAAGAAAGAACAGGAAGGGGGCGGGGGTTGCACAGAAATGCCAGCACAAAAATATATCTATGAACAAGATTGAGCTGGTCAAGGGAAATTTGGAGCATTACAACTATAGGAAACTTGAATATCGCAGTCATTCAATGTTAACTTCCTGGAATTTGTTCTCTTCTTTCTTTTTGCCTCTTCTGTTTCCTTTTTTCATTCTTTTTTCACAAGTCAACCATGAACTGTGTTCCTAGTCTCAACAGTGTGGCCAAGGGCAGTGTCAGCCAATTAGATCACGCACAGGTATCATATCAATAAGTTACCTGATGTAGAATTCAGATGCACATAAAGGATCCCAGCAGCATTGCCAAGGGCTCCAGGTCCACGAATTTCATCAGAGATAGTATCATGAGAACAAATAGTTCTCAATTGACTAGAATGTACAACATGAAACACCATAAATAAAGAAAGGGAAAACTGGTGTCATATGAGAAAATTCCGAGTTTCGGGGAATCTGTAATCAGATTAACACCGCAAAAGCCTAGACAAAAATTCACTTGTTCCCATAAGATTTGAGATAGCTGAAGGCAAGAGCACAAGAGCTGAAGGCAAGAAGATTTGTCCCTTGTAGTCACAGGACCAGTACATATTTTGTTCCCTACCACTTGATGTTACTATAGGCTAATTTCTGCATATCAATATACTTTCTCATACTACTATTTTGCTCCCCCAATCACGGAGGTTTTGACTTGACAAAACAGTGATATCTTATGGAGTTGGTAGTGGTAGAAGGTGAAAATACATTATTTACATGTTCCAGGTAAACCAAGGAAACTAGATTCCTCTTCATCTTAGTAGATATTGCTGACAAATAATAAGCAAGTCTGAACACATTGTAAAAGGTATAATCGAACTCAATGTAGGCATATGGTTCCACAAAACCAGTGTCTTTGTGTCTCTTCTATTTACATGTAAAAAAGGTTTGATCTCGCAAATCAACAGAATCAACAGAAAGAGACGAACATGTGGATTCAAAAGGGGTTCAAAACCATAAATTCTGTAAGTGATGCGATCAGAGGAAACAGGCAGATTAATGAACTGAAACAACAAGCACAATAAGCATTTTATCATAGCACAGAACCAACTCTATCCAAAATCACTCCAACATAAGATTATCTGCACCAAGAAGTTTCCAAGTCAAACTGACGGCAATCAGGGGAATCACTAAGCTAATTTTGAGTTACCAACTACCTAGTTTCTTATCTCATGATCAATGCAACTTCTCTTATGTAGACCGGAATTGACTCTCTTCCAAATGCTATTGCAACAAATCTTTCAACTTGATCTTAAGAAGTTTAGAAATCACTAAGCTTTATTATGAATACTCAATTGAAAGCTTGAAATTAAAATATGCAAAAATTATCTGAATAATAGTTAACAATCAAAATATGCTTTTTAGAATTTGTCAAAGTACTGTGTTCTTTCCTCTGCCTGTTCGGTAAATGAAAGCACGCCTGCCACTGTATTGGGCTTCCTTAGAAATTTTATTTTTCATCTATACGAACTCTAACAACATCATTCAAAGGTTCACTTCATTAAAAGAAAGTGCAACAAATGATTAAATCATTGTAAATAGCAAAAAAGATTTCTACAGACACAAGTATAAAAAATGTGGTGCATCCGACATTTTTTATGACACACCTAGGGGTCCCTTTGACATGGGGAAAGATTGAAAATTGAAATCCGACTTCAATTCAGAACAGTTGTTTTCCTTCCGTACCTCTTTGGATGTAATCTATTTTCACGAGCGAAAATAAATGCTATACTAAGTGACTTGGCTAAAAGAGCATCACACTGGCAAAGCAATATCCATGATTTCCCTGAAATAATAAGTTCTACGCAGACTAGCTTCAAAAAACTAAAATAATTTCATTACGAGGGCAATGTATTCGACAATGTACTTTCCTTTCATGCCGCAAATAATCATTTGACCCTAGTTGTGAGATGTTCATATTCTCTCCGTAATATGCTACTAAATATCCTCATTTTTCTGCATCTGTTATACACAGAAATTCAGCGGTGTAAAAGTTTATATTTGAGCAGCCACTACACCTCGGTCACCAATGGAGAAGTACAAAAAATGATGGACATGACGCAATCAGACCCAAATAACCTTGTGAAATTTATTTCATGCATGCCTACATGGACGAGATAACAAGTGCTTGATTAGCAATCAATTATTTTCTAACTTCAAGGTTAAAAGATGTAACACAGAGAAGAAACAGAAAATTGAACCAAAGACGCACAATGGATGAAAATGCATAGCATCATACTTAAGAAAACAAATATGTGGGCATACATTAATGATCATCATACACTTCAATCAAGTGTGTGTGAAGAGGTTTGCAGCTTGCTTCAGCTGTGTATAAAACCTTAAGCATAATCTAATCAACTAAATGCTCATTTTATAATACAATGATGTATCGTATCTATATTAGGTTGCCATGAACAGTTATATCCTGGTGATTGCCAACGTATTGAAATTAATAATTGAGATTCTCAACGAGGGGAAAAAAAGAAAAAAAAGAAATCAACTTCGCACTAACACCAAGAGAATATCATTTGCCTTATAGGGGAGTGAATGCAGGTTCGGGGGGAAAATTTTGGAACAGCTCAGTATATGGCTGGATATAGCACTTGATTTGGTGATCAAAGAATAATTCAGCTCATCAGACAGAAACAAAGATATGGCAGAGTCACCATTGCTCAAGCCTGAGTAATGAACTAAATCTCTTCTTTGCTGGTGACAATTTTTACAGCATTAACTAAGTATCGTTTAATTATCTTTGAACCAAAGTTCTTTAGCAACTGAGAGAAATGTTATTAGAAACTGCATACCAGCTTCATACACGGATGTGCGGCCATCTCTTTCTACCCATCTCATTCCGCTAACCGATCAGAAAAGGTTACAAAGGAAAGCCAAAAAATAAAAATAAAAATAAAAAGAAAAAGAAACAGACAGTAAATATGAGTTCTTTTTCCAATTTCTAGCCACCATGGTGATCAAATAAATACAATATATTTAACACCTTAGAACCCATTCATACCATGAGCATTCAGTTTCTTATTAAGTATACTTGGAATTGGGTCCAAGGAAACACATACCGTCTCAGTTATTTGGCCACCATGCTCATCCCGATTCCTTTTAGAAGGGATCAAGGAACTCTGGTCACCACTTTCCAATTCTTTACTCTTTCTGCTACTGTCTTTCCTTTTGTGTTCATGCACCCTAGAAGTATCAGAACTATAGGCAACACGTCCATCGCGACTGCTAGGCCTTTCATATCTTGCTCTCTTTTCATCATTGCTGAACTGATTTCCAGGAGCATAAACATCTTCATGGCTCCTACGCTGCGAAAAACTTTCATTTTCAACTTGATCCCTTCGCTTGAGTTGATCACTGTGCCGGCCCACATCCTTTGGATGGTATTCTCTGCCAGATCCTTTGTAATCATCTTTTCCTCTTGAATGACTTATCCATGCTTTCTCTTCAGCAGTTCGTCCACTTCTCATCATTGCTCGTGTTTCTTCTCTTTCCCTCCTAGATAAAACCTCATCTTGTTTAATCCTATACCATTCATCACGCTCTCTCTGCCTCTCACTCCTCTCCCTTTGAAATGAGGCCCCTTCTTTTTGCCTGCCATAATGCATATCATCATCCTTCAATCTGGCCAGGTCATCTCTTTTGACCAGATCAGAGCCATCATCTCTCTCTCTCTTCCTTCGGCTATTACTTTCTCTATGATTCTGGGAGATATCTTCCTTTTCAGCATGCTCCCGACTTATATGTGCCTCTTCTTTCCTTCTTTTGCTGTGAATATCATCCACTTTTTCATTCCGACCTCTAATATTATCATCCCTATCTCTTTGTCTAGACCGCACAATATTATGATCATGATTACCCCCCCTCCAACTACCACCATCCAGATGATTTCTTGATTGGTGGTGTTCGTCTTTCTCACTCTTCTCAATCTCTCTAACCTTAGCCCGACTTCTGGAGCCAATTTCCCCACCGTGCTCCCTCTTTCTTGAGTCTTCCACTCTTCTCCCATGATGATCCTCATCTCTCCGATGCCAGCTTCCTTCAGACATATCAGCCTCCTTCCTCCAGTCTGCACTCTGACTTTTCACATGTCGACGAGCAGGATGAACTAGCATCCCCACCTCTACGTGAAAGCGAATCCTCTCTCCCTTTAACCACCATGTTGTGTCGCCCCATTTCATCTCTCTCATAGTGACCTTTTCTACGAGTATTATCCTCATCTCCTACTTCTCTTTTAATGTTACCTGCTCGAGGAGGGCGCCTATCCTGAAGAACTTCATCCTCGACATCATCAGGAAACCTCCGTTGATCCTTACTACTTCCTGACCTTGCTTTGTTGTTTTCACTACTCCTTGCAGCCTTTGAGTCTTCCCCATCATCTTCTTGAGACAATTGTTCTACTCGTGAACCTATTGTTTGTTTCTTTGTTGAATAATTTACGTTCCCATCTTCACGGGCATCCCTGGTTGTTTCATCTGCATCCATTTCCTCTCTTTCCACATCATAGCTCCTATCATCCAATACAGATCCATCATTCATCTCATCCCCAACCACTACAGCCTGCTCCTCATCAGATCCAATGGCACAGGATGACGACAAGATGGGACTTTGCTTGCCATCCCCGCTACTGAACGATTCTTCATCTTGATTGTCTGCACCATGTTTTCCACTTTTCTTAT
Source organism: Petrea volubilis (assembly GCA_026212405.1). Taxonomy (NCBI): domain Eukaryota; kingdom Viridiplantae; phylum Streptophyta; class Magnoliopsida; order Lamiales; family Verbenaceae; genus Petrea; species Petrea volubilis. Next base: position 25,099,674 of record CM047870.1, read on the forward strand.
CGCTAGCATTCATCACAGGGGATCTGACACGCCCTCTTCCCTTTGTAGACCTATAGTAATCCAGAACCTTTTATAAGTGTCTATTAGATAATATGCAAAGTAATGAGGCACGACTATGGAAAGTACAAATTCCTGGATTCTTGTGCAGTAGCATGAAGAATTTTCGCAAATGATGCCTAGAAATTGAAAAGTGATGCTAAATGACCGTAAACAACAGGAAAAGAAAAATTAACTACACATGAGAAATATCATTCAAAATGCTTAGGTCAGAATGATAGAGATTTCCTTAGATACAGAACAGAGCACTACTTGACATAAAATTAAAGCATCCAAGACACTCTACACCATCACTTTAAACTAGATAATAGTCCACAAATTATTCACAGTTCATGGACAACCAATCTATCCAAGTAAAATATTGCCACCCATTGGACATGGAGTTCCGGAGATTGTTATCATACATAAACCTTTCCCACACCCCTCCCCCTCCATTTTTGGAGTGAAAGTGAAGCATATAACCCAATTGCCACAGTTATTTTCTGTGTAAACAACTTTTTAGTACCCTGTTTAAGTACAGCATATGCAACATTGTTGTTCAGTGTTGCCTATATCTGGTGTAAAGACAACATTATGAGTTCCTCTAACAATATTTAACAGTTAGGAGGCTAGTGCAATAAACACAACAGTCAAGCTTAAATTTGAAGAGAGCAAGGAAGAAAAAAACTCCATCTAGAATCAATGCAGGACTGTTTAATGTACCTCTCATCATGAGGGACACCATCTGGAGGAGAATGCAAGACATCCTCTCTTACAATCCCATCACTATTGACAGAGTTCTCCAATGGTACTCTTCTTGCTTCAAATCCCCTTTTTTGACCATTATATGCTGGTGAAAAGCTATCCATATGCTCTGCATCATCCTGTTGAGGATCATGAGTTTCATCACCTCCCCCAACATCCTTCCTTTCTGGATCATCTTCTTGTTGCTCTGCCATGTCATCACCATCCGGGGAATTGTGGCAGATAATCTGTTTGCTAGATACATCAGTTATGGCATAGAAGGAACTTAACATTACCAATTAAGAAGGTAAATAGGCAGACTGAAGCTCAATTAAAGAAAGAAGAGGATGCCGCTTACCTCAATAATGGCATCCGTATCATGCATTCGTGGACGCCTTGTATCAATCGATGGAAGACGATCTCCAGAACCAGTTTCTACTGGTATTGGTCTGCCAACAGGCTGGTACAAGTCAAAGAAAACTGATCAGAGAACAATATCATATAGACAAATACCCTAAAAAATTCATGGGGTTAACTACAGGATACCAGTTTGAATCATAACCAGATACTTTTCTGTTTTAGTCACTTAACCCCCTAAAATTATATTCATTGCTCAATAACTGAATTCTCTTAATTTCTCCAGAATTACATAGTCATGAATTTCAAACAGTATCCCAAGTGTTCTGTGTCACATTTAATCTATGGAATTGTGAAACTTGAAATCACTGTAAACACCTCTATGTAAGAGTTTATCTATCTGGAGCTGCAATTCAGGCAAATTGCCCTTGCCGCAAGAGATGGGTAAGCAACAGTTATGTAGAATCCACTGATTGGGGGTTAGAGATAAGGACCACCCTTGAGGGGCTAATAGAGAAGGGATGCTAGTGGCAAGGGTTTAGCAAGCTTGGTACAACATATAGCGTAAAGAGATTTAACTAAATAAACAAGCAATTTGTTTCTTGACCAAATTTCATCACTATCTGTATTATACCAAAAGCTGAAAGAACATTATTTCATTTGAACACAGAAATAACATTTGATGGGCAAAGCTTAAATAACTTCCATAAAAGATTTAGTGAATAAGACTTAAGAAAGTTGTAAATAAGAATGGGCAACACAAAAGGCTCTATGTGATCAAATCTTAGCAGTACCAGACACAAACATTTAGAAGTATAAAATACACGTACAGGAGGGGGGCGTCCGCGTGCACTTGTTCTTGCTAAGTCAGTTGGACCAGCATCTGCCTTTCCAGGAGCATTTTCTGATGGAATATCTTGGATGCCGACAGCTGCTGCAAGCTCTGGTGGAAGATCTGGATCATAATCCTAGATTTGGAACCAAGCAGAATAGAGTAAACCTGAGTAAGCGAATATTTTGAAGAAAGAAAAGCATCCCATAATTCAAAATAAATTAATTACACCATAGCAAGATCAAACAAATACGTTGGCATGCCACATCAGACACTAAGCTTACATCCAAATGCAAAAACCACATATTACCTGTTCCGCCCTGCCACTTTCATAAACACGAATTTTGCTTTGCATCGTTGTCTCAAGCCGGAGTTGTTCCTAGAGATATCAAGTTCACTTCATTTAGCTTCCAATTTCTTATATTGACCCAACAAAACTCATTCACTTGACTCTTTGCATACTGTACAAATAAGAGTGTCCAAATTTCAGACTCAACCTACCAGCTGTTTGCAGTACTCTTTCCAACTATCCTCATTCAAACCAAAGTTGAAGAAGTCCGACATGTCTATGCCGGGAAGCTTCCAAGGTTTTTCTTCAAAGCTATCAATATTATATTCAAATATAGTCCTGAGAATACAAGAGTTGATAAGAACCTAGAATGGAAAGAAAAAGCTATCCGTAGAAAGACACACTACACAAGTAGCAATGAGCCATAAGAGAAATTATCATCACATCCTGTCACACAATCGAACTGCAGTAACATGTAGAAAGTTTATCTAGCTGGAAAATAATAGATGTTTGTGATGTCCATAGTTAAGTTCTCTAGTAGCTAAATGGCTCCCATACTAAATCTTTTAGTGGTGATAGGGCTCGGAACAAGGCAACCCTCTCTCCCATTGTTCGTCAAAAGCTTGCAATAGGCCACCAACATAATGCAAAAATCTGAACATGTATAATTTTATTATGTTTTTCAGATCAGAAGTAGTCAGCTTATAGTCAATGATTTGATCTCTGTGGACAACAAGCTTCACAATTATAATGTACACAAGGGCTGGAAGATTCATCATAATTGTTTAAGAAAGATTATCTTTGATTTATTTGCCTCAAGCCTATTCAAAGGCTCTTAGTAAACTCTTTTACACCAATACATGAAATTCTCTCTCCTATTCTAGCATATACCATTTTTATTCCTCTAAGAGACAGTACACAGTTTAACAAATCATTATGCTCATTAACAGAGAAATGATCAGATAATCAAACAGTAGGTAAAGAAAAGTTAAAAGGGTACAAAGATAAGAGAAGCAAAGTATTTCAATAGTTTGTTGTCTTAAGGAAAACTAAGTCATAAGTAATTTGAGGTTACACCATGATTACATCCATATTGCCCCACTATGCATACTCATCAAACGCTCCCAAAGAAAACCCGTATAGAAAGAAATAAAGTATCTTACTTATGCGACGGAAGAGTGAAATCCAATCCACTTCCATAACCGCGACCAGCTGCATTAGCTCCCCATCCGGGCATCCCGTAACCAGGATGAAACCCTTTCTGCATGGGCAAAGGGCCTTTTATTCCTGCTGGTCGCCAATCACCTCTTCCACGTCCAGGAAGAGGACCCATGTTGACAGGTGGACGAACTTGACCTGGGACTGCTCCAGGAGCTGCTCCAGGCAAAGGCGCTGCACCAGGTCTCACATACTAAGACGTTCCCGGTGATTGAAAAGAGAAAGAAATGAGGAAAAAATCAAGGTTAATAATCAAAAAAATAGCAAAAGGAATATTAGGAAAAGAGTCCCAGCTGATAATCATAGCTAGAAACATCCAAACGGAAAAACAGAAAAACTTAGCAACATAAGTTATATCAAATTAAATCAAACTTCCCAACCGCACCCACCACCCCCCCCAACAAACACAAAAAAAAAAAAAAAACAAATTTCCAAATCAGAGTCATATTTCAGCATGCAAAGCAGAATCCACACAGTGGCAATCAAGAAGGTAATAGGTTCACCATAAATAAAAGGACCAATCTTTTCTTGTTTAACAAGTATGCGCGTCACCAAACAGTAAGGGCTACAGATTTAAGAAGCTCAGAGTCACATTTATTGATACATACCATATAAAATATGCCCTACAGCGTTCAAAGTGAGATTTGAATCACTGGAAGCAAGGAAACAAAAGGGAAATAAACGGGAGGAGAAATAAGATACCAGGGCAACCTGATAAAAATCAAGAAAAAGAATATAACAATCCCTCAGATCGGAGTATACATTCATGTTCTCAATTCCTTGTTTGAATACGTAAATATCTATATAACCTTAGAATTTCCTTCTTGATTACTCAAACATTTACATGTATCACGTAGTCATACAGGCTTAAAAACTTGAGAAGTAAAGCACAATTTGCAAGCACAGATGCCGCCCTACAGTCTTGCACGTCAAGTGATATGCCATAATATTCAAGCACGCTTATACGCAGAGCCAGCCACAATCATCATGCAACAAAGAGGGGTGGAGGCAGGTAATAGATAAATTCGTATGAATAGGTTTCTTAAAGCATTGAAGCTTGCTTGAAAAAAACCTCCACTTCATGGCCGAGGGCCAGCAAAATGACCAAGTACCAGTACTTTGGAAATGCCTAAAACATCCAGCCATGCCAGACAATCCTAAAGTGTTTAAAAGACCCTCTTTCCTGACCCTCCCCCTCCCCCGCCCCCCTTTCCTTTTTTTTTTTTTAGAATCACATGGCACAAATAGTACAATCAAAGACAACACCCATTATCAGAGCGCCAATTATTGGGCATTGTGCACACTCGCATGTTATGTTTCCCCAATTTACATCCAAGTCTATTAGAATAGAAAAAACTTATATACTTACAGATGCTCCTGAGAACGGAGGATCCAAATGATTTTTCATCCTTTAAAATGTTCATATAATTGATAAAGCAAACCATATAGATGTAGTTGGATACACAAGAGCTCCGTAGCCCTCTAAGTTGGACTTTACAAACCTTATAAAGCTACTGTCACATATTTGTTATATGACAGTAGCATTCAGCATTCAGAATCCAGAATTCCACCTCATCAGAAGCAAGCATCATCAAAACTCAAATAAATTTTAAAAGACCAAAAAAACAATAAAAAAAAAACGAAACAAAGAAGAATCTCCATGTGTAAAATAAGTAACTTCATTAACAAGAGAGCGATCAAAATCAGTACAATTTAGTATCTCATCAACATGACACAAAATCTCAACCACAACATCACTGATCACCTTTAGTGTCAGTAGCAACCAAAATTTCACTAAGTAAGAACTACAATTGCAGATAGAATACAATTTACAATCGAAGTTCTCATCGAGCAAGATGCTGACCTTGAACTGTGAATGGAATGGCTGATGGTACATATGATTGCCATAAGGAATCTTTGGCTGCACTGCAGCTGGCGCAGCAGGACCTCCTCCGCTTGCCTTAGCAGCATCACCCGCATCCTTCTCTCCATCTGCTCCAGGTGCACCTTCTTCGCCACCCCACTCTTGCTCTTCCATCATCATGTGCGGCTGGGGGTGATGATGGCCCACATCACCATTATCCGCAACAATCACCAATGGTTCTCCGTCCTCATCATCCTCATCAACCATTCCCGGAATCCTTTCCATCCCCATTGGCCCATGGTTGTTATCATTCAACACTATCTGCAGATCATCTTCACTCTCCTCACTCTCCCACTCATCCTCAAAATTTGAAACCGTGGGCTTGTCCAATCTTCCAGAGATCCCTGGAATCATCTGCTCCGAAGCCATTTCATCAACCACACTTTCATTCAAAAAATCTCCCATATTTTCCTTTTGGACTGCAGAAACATACAAGTTATTCTCCTCGTTTATTAAACTATCGTCTTTATTTACCAAGTCCTCATCTTTGTTCTCCCTTTCTTCCACCAAGATATTAATATCATCATCATCATCCAAGAAATTCGAACCTCCAGATGCCTTTTGTGGCAATTTCACAACGTCGCCCTTCTCCAAAACCCTAGTTTCAACCCCCAACCCATCGCCCCCCTTTCTAGCTAAACCGTCAACCCTCGCAGCATCCGAATTGGAATCCAAATTCAAATCAAAACCCCTCGGTTCCGGTAGGGTTTTTTCTTGAATTGGCGCATTCAAGTTCCAACCAAGGGCAGATCTGGGATTCTTATTCGAAGTCGAATTCGTCGAATTCGTCGAATTCTTATTCTTCGGATCGGGAGCTCCGTAAAGAATATCCTCATCGTCACTGTTGATGTTGAGATCGATCGGGCGGCTTTGGGACGACGACGACGCGGCCTTCCCGGCAGCTACGGCGGCGCCCGGTACCTCACGCTGCGGCTGAGACGGCGTCGTGAGGGGACGGAGGACGTCTGTGTAAAGATCCCCGAACTCATCGTCGTCTTCCATGTCTGTGGGCGCTCGAGTAACACAGAGAAACGTTAAGGGTTTTGAGCAAGGGCAAACGTAAATGAAAACCGTGAAAATATATATATGTTGAGAAATTTAACAAGACAGTGAGCATGTGGAGAATGCGAAAAGGGTAAATGTACTTAGATTTGAAATATAGCAGAGTAAATTACTTATCAAAAAAAAGAAATATAGCAGAGTGAATGGTAAAATTATTAAATGGAAAACGTAAAAGTACAGGGCTCAAAAAGTATATGTTTATATGACTCTACATCAATATTTATTTTTATAATTTTGATTGTATATAATTATATTTTAGAAAATATTATCTACCAAACACATAATATTATTGGCTATGAAAGTCTGAAAAAAAAAAGGTATTTCGCATTTTCAAACAATGAGTGATTTGTTTCTAAAAAAAGTCCATCAAACAAAGAAGTATTTCATATTTCAAAAAATGATCGGTTCTTTTCTTTAAAAAAAAATGTCATTCAAAAGGACTCTTTATATAGTGTAAATTTATTCGTATTATTTGCCTCATTAAAATAAATAATGCACAAATACAATTGTTCTGTAATTAAGTTAGTCTCCTATAAAATCATATATGCACTAAAATCCTGTATTGCCGGTATAATAGAAGCACTTTTGTCAAAATATTTAATACTAGAAAATTTATTCTTACAAAAAAGGAAGAAAGAAAAAGATGAAAAATTCTAACCCGGACCTGGTTTGACCAAACCCAACAAATCATATGGCGAGTGTATTACACTTGCCAAATGATTGGTCACTCTCCCTAAATTATCGACCATTCACAGGCCAAGTGTAAAACACTCGTCACGTGATCAACACTGGTTCGATCGAGCTGGGTCTGGGCTAGAACTTCCCCGAAAAAGATTATTGCAGTTGGTGGCAATAGGGAGGGTCCCAGACGCCCTCCCCATCAAAAAATTATTGGTTCTAAAATTCATTTCGAACCAGACTCTGGATCAGCAAGTTGAACTGTTATGCCTCTTAGTCCCATTTTATAATTTTAATAACAAATAATAATAATTTGGGAGACTATCCAATTGAGTCAATTTACTTCATTTTGTAGAAATGATCATGTAAATGTTTATGTTTCACCATTGATAGCATTCATTTCTACTTACGGCTATTTATAATATATTTTGTTGTTTTTTTTTCTGAAATCCATTATTTTTTTTCATCAGTGTACCACAAATTAGAATGTAAAATATTATAAAAATATATCCTAGCACTATAATTTGAGTACAAAGAAATTGTTCACTTTTACCATCTAAATTTTGCTATTTTATCTCAATTATGTTGTTTCATGCCTAAGTACTTCAAAAACACATCTTCGTATTGCAATAATAATAAAATGTATTGTATTTTAACATCAAAACACTGCCAATAATATAACTGATGCAAAAGAATAAAATTAATACTTCAATTTGCATAAAATTTATGCAATTCATCATCTCAACGATGTTGCAAATTTAAACCCTTAGATTTCTAAATTTCACACAAACCTAGCATATGAAAATAACAAAAAGCACATTTCGTTTCCTCATGCAGAGTGCCATGCTCATCCCTCAATAAAGTTGCTGCAATGTTGTACAATATACATCGATGAAGCAATCATTTACATACTTCTAGAATTGTTCCTTGTCAAGCGCATATCACTCAGCCCATTTGCACAGGTAAACAACACAATTGACAGCATTACCTTGTTAGCGAAATAGAGTACCAAATACGGTTCAACCTCCTATAGTATAATTTAATGAATGTTCTAGAAAATCCTCATAAACTTTGCAAATACTTTGGTCATGCATTTCGTGAATGGCATTTTCCAAGAATCATACTCCATGAACTAACTCTTATGAGTGTCAAATACTAACAAGTACCAATGCCACTTAGCCAACAAAGGCTCTAAAGCACTTCCATACTCCAATCCTTTAGCATCTGTCGAAAGCCCCACCCTAATTTGTCAATACTTTGTCCATTTCATATGCCTTTTTAATTTTTTTTTTATAGGAAACGATGAAATATTATTATCGAGAAATAACATCCTGCAATATACAAGATACGACATAATCAGTGAGAACATTGTCCCCTTATTGAAATGGCAAAGCATGTCTAGCTAAGGTATGGGCAACTACATTGTCCGGTCTATGGATGAAATGAAATGATAAGCTCACAAAATGATTTGACAAACGGCGAATACCTTCAATAATCGAACCAATATTAGAGAAGCCATCCAGCTTGGAGCAGAGCTTGGTTATGATGTTTTGACATTCTCCCTCAAAGACAACACTATACCATCCTCTATGGAGTGCTAGCCTTACCGTGTCGATTGCTGCCAAAGCTTCTACATGCTCAGCTTCTAACACTCCAATGCGATGACCTGACGCCCACGCTACACATTCCCCATTAGCATTTTGAGCAATAGCCTCAAAACTATGCGCTTGTTGACCCGGGAAGTTCGTACCATCAACATTCAACTTGACAATTTCTGTGACGACCCGAAACTATTGGCTAATTATTGAAACATGCTATTAATACTTTTATTCTTGAAAGCTGAAATTTTTTTTAAAAGACGTTTATTACATAGCAAACTCCAAGTACATGATGAGAGTCCTAAACACATGATAAAACTACAAGGACTCAACTACGACTTCCTCTAGCCACATTCTTTAAATCGTCCCTTCCCATCCTCCTTGTTGGTAACTTCATCCTCAAATTCGGCTAAAACATTGGATAACAACATCATCAACAACATATTGAGTAGCAATTTTACTTAACACATAAGGTGCGCGCGTGTGCTATGAGCATGCATATTTTCACATACTTTCATCAAACATAAATCATATATATTTTCAAATCATGAGAATCGTAAATTGTAACACATTTCTACCGTTTTCCATCTCGACGGGCGGCTACCTTATCTCGTCGTGCCGTAAACTCAATTCCAACTAATACTCTCATCCCAAAGAAACACACTGGTGGTCATATCCCAGACATATTGTGAATTTCCTACGACCCACTTCAATTCATGGAGTCTTCATCCATGCAAGGTGGGATTAGGCAACGATGGAGAGTCGAGAACCATTTTAAGATCAGCAAGCCTGTTGCCGTCCGGCCGAACTCGACTACATCTACCTCTATCACTTTGCATATACACATAATTTCAGCATGATTTCAACACAATTCCAACTGTTTTCAGCATGTTTGTGCATAATTTCAGCATAGAGCACAAAATTTCCAGCTTACAAACTCGAACCTTTCAAACTGCGAATAGAAAATTTCCAGCGTGCGATTTTGAAATTTCCAACTTAGTTAATCGAAAATTCCAGCCTTGGAAAACAGGTTTTCAGCTTTAAAAAACAGGATTTCCAGCTTTGAAACACAAGAATTTAAGCTTTGAAACAAAATTTCCAGCTTTGAATAATAAACAGGATTTTCAAATTTAAAACTGAATTTTGCAGCTTCTAACACATAAATAAAACCCTACTATAGTATAAATCATAACTACACATAATTTCCAGCATTATACACATAATTTTCAGCTTTACCATTTAGTAGAAATTCACAATTTCAACATGATCTTTCATAAACACACAAGATGCATTTAGCTAAATTACTATGTAATCCCTTAGGATTAACATAGTAACTAACTTGTAGTTACATCTTAGGTCTTAATACGAGAATAAATGCATGAATACACTAGGAAAATTGAACTTATGCATTAAGTAGAATTACTACCTTGTATCAAATATGAAGTATTCACTTCTATAAGGTATAATATCTATGAATTAAAGTAAGAACCTTTACTCATGAAATTAAGTAACGTCCCTACTTTAATTAAATATTCTTCCACCTTTTTCAAGAGTATTTTATGGAGTTAAGAGGATGTATAGGGGGCTAATATGTATATAAGTATGTCAAAAGAAGGATTTATGTATATATATATACTATAAATATGAAGTGTTTTGTGTGTTTAGGGTAAGGTGAGTGTGAGTGGGGAGTTTTAAGGGGGATTTAGTGTGTGTATGGATGTGATTGTGTGTGGTATGTGATGAAAATGAAGTGCTAAATCCCCAATTTATCCCCTATTTATAGTAGTTGTGCTAAGAAATAAGATTATTAAATAATTAAGTCATTTTCTAATTATTGTCATCTTTCCACCTAAGGTTACAACTAAGGATTATAATAAGTGAAATCTTCCAACTCAATGCCGAACCCAATACCTAATTATAGCTTAAGTGCGAGTCTAAATGTACACTTCATAATCTAGTTTAATCTAAACCTTACATGTATAAACATATCTAGAAAAAATCTTACATGTGTGAATATTCATTTAATGCAAGGAAAATTGGAGAGCAAGTAATAATATACACCATATATTTATATTATATATATTTATACATACAATTTCGTTCCCCCCCCTCCTCCTTCTATATTTTTAGGATATTTTTACACATAGTGTAATTATTCCAATGTTTATGATGAAAAATACCTAAAGAAATGAAAATATAATCTTATATATTTATGTATATAAATTTTCTTGAAAATATATACATATATAATGTAAGATATATATATATATATATATATATAGATATATATAAATCATAGTCTTATGGCCTAGCATTTAAAAATAATTATTATAGTGTAAAAATGACAATATCAACAAAAATAATCTAACCCCTATTTATATATATATATATATATAAATTCGTGTATATGCATATATATATACGTGTGTGTGTGTGCATTTTTATGATTACTAAATGAAGTAGAAAAATAATTCCAATAATTATACGTTGTGTAAATAAAAATAAGCATATATTGCAAAGTATTTATTGCAATAAAAATGTCACATTATATGTAGAAATCAATCATATAACATTTAAATAATACATATTTAAGCATCAAATAGTACAAAAATGACATATTATATTATGTATGTATATAGAATTTCGAAAATATACATATATTTATATTTATATATTTCAAAATATAAAAATACTATGTATATATAATTTTATTACAAATAATTCCTGTCATTGTATTTTTGAAAAAAAAAATGCATGTATAAAATTATATATATATATATATTGATTTATGTGCATATGTGTAGAATCAAATAGTTGGTATGAAAACATAATAGTTATTACACATTTTACATATAAAATAATAAAACACTAAACAATTTAATCACATAGTTCACATAAAAAATAGTCACATAAACACTAAATAATTTAATCATATAATTAACTTTTGAAACACCTACAAATACCGGGTTATTACAATTTCTCTCGACGGCGGACGCCATTGTATAGCTGCTGTGTTTCTAGCTTGCAGTTCAACGGCACCTAACATGGGTGTTGTACTCACTCTATGGAATGCATTGAAATACATGGAAGTCGACTGGAGTGTATCAAGTGGAGAAATGGCATCCGATCGGTCCCCCCATCTCCTATTCCGACTTCCACCAAATCGCCCAAGCAATGGTGAGGAACCACCCAAAATCCATAGAGGTTAGCTCGTGGTAAACACCAAGGACCCTACTCTGCTAAAAACTCCCTCAACCGATCCATAATCCCCCACGGCAATGGTGAGAGCGCCCACACTTGTCTACTGAAAGAGCAGTGAACCAAAGAGTAAGCAGTAGTCTCGTTTGGGTCTTGACAAAAGGGGCAAGAAAAATCTCCTCCGTTGCTGCGACGGTGCAAATTAACTGCTGTTGGAAGAATATCTCGATTGAGGTGCCATCCGCATACCTTAAATTTTGGCGAGGTTGGTTCACTCCATAAGAAATTCCAGATGGTCGTGGTTCTAGCAGATACCATTGCTGGAGATTAATAGAGCCACTAACAAGCCTGCATGTATGCACTTCATACACTAAACCAGCTACTCTTCTCATAATGCCAAACCAAAATATTGTGCTGGGACAAATCACCCAATGTTTTGCGTAAAATTTGCTCCACGCCAATTCCTTCAAAAAGTGCAGAAACAATCGGGATGTTCTAATGCAGACTATTCGAATACCTTAGTTTTTCAACACGAGTATAAGGATAGTGTCAGGGTTTAATTATGATTAATCAAAACATATACGGTCGTAGGATCCACGGGTCGGTCTAAATGTTAACACGATACCCTGAGCCAATTCGCCACCGACATCCCTCTTTCACAAGCGAAATTGCCTCACAAATACTGCGCCACGTATAACTTGGGTCCAAGCCCGATTCTGCTTGAAAAATATCGCTTCGTGGAAAATATCGGGCCTTAAGGATACAATTGAGCAAGTTCCTTGGATTCGTAATTATACACTAAACTTGTTTATCCAACATTGACAAATTGAAAGCCCAAAGACATCGGAAGCCCAAACCACCATCCTGCTTACTCGCACACAGAGAATCCCAAGCCACCCAGTGCAACTTTTTATCTGGGCCTTTGTTCCACCAAAAGTTCACCTCCAATGACTCAAGCTCCTATAGAAATGTATCCGGGAGCTTGAAGCATCCCATCGCGTAAGCTGAAATTGATTCAATAACGGACTTTATCTGTATCTCTTTCCCTACTTGTGATAATAACTTCTCGGACTACCCCTCTATATGCTGCCATACTCTATCCCGGATTGAAAAGAAAACCTTCTTCTTCGACTTACCCACTAATGATGGCAAGCCTAAGTATTTCTCATGCTTCACTTCAAATGTCACTCCCAATCTTGACGCCAACACCTCTTGGTCTACCTCGGGAACATTCCGGCTAAATACCACTTTGGACTTCTGGAAATTGATCTCTTATCCTAAAGCTTTACCATACTTTCTTAGAGTTCGCGCAATGCTATCCACTACTCCCGAAGATGTTTTGCAACAAATACGAGTATCATCTACAAATAGTAAGTGAGAAACTTAGGGCGCTCACTTGCAGATTGACACCCCTCAATCATTTGCATTCGTTTATGTTCCTGTAATAAACTTGACAAGGTTTCTGCAACACAAAGAAAAGATAAAGGGAAAGTGGATCTCCTTACCGGAGATCCCGCTGAGGAGAAATATGACCGAACGAATAGCCACTCAACATAAAAGAATACGACACCAAATAAACGCACAATATAATTAATTTTCACAAAATTGGAAGAAAAACCTAATCTCACCAGAACCTACTCTAGAAAACACAATTCCTCACCTTGTTATGTGCTTTGCTCATGTCTAGTTTAAGGGCAAGATAGCCCTCCTAACCACTCCTCATATTCTTGAGGAAATGATTAAGTTCAAAAGCTACTAGTATCTTATCCGTAATCAAATGACCTGGAACGAAAGCAGGCTGCAAAGGTGAAATAATAGTATCAAGAATAGGTTTTATCTATTTGCAATGGCCTTGGAAGCGAGTTTATACACAACATAACAAAGACTAATAGACCTATATTGAGTAATAAATTCAGGATTAGAGCACTTCAGAACTTCTGAAAAAAGACAAGTGGCATATCGACCGGTTCTGGTGATTTTCGAGGATACATTTGGGAGAGCGCTTTGGAAACTTCTTCGGCAATGAAAGGCTCCATCGATCGACTGTTCATCTCAGCATCAACTTTAGGAACTCAAGATTCCAACACCGAATCTATGTCTTGATCCAAAGGCCTGATAGAGGTAAAGATAGCCTTGAAATAATCAGTGATAAACTCTTGGATCTCAAACGCTTCTTCGCACCACCGACCACTACTATCCCGAATTCAATCAATAGAATTAATCATATGTCAATGAGAAGCTTTTGTGTTAAAAAAACCCTGTGTTCTTGTCCCCTTCCATAAGCCAGTGTACCTTCGCACATTGTTTCCATTTAATTTCCTCACTCGCCACTAATTCCTCCAGCTCAGTTCTAAACGCGCATTCCGCCAGCTTCGAAGATTCCGAGAACACGCCTTAACGAAGATGTAAGATTCGATCTTTTAGTTCCTGGATGCACTGTTTTGAATCAACCGCATCACCCCTGTTCCAGTTCAAAAGATCAATTCGACAACCTCCAATTTTAGACCAAACTTTGTTAAGACTAGTCCCACTGGAATCATTTGACTTCCAAATATCTTCAATCAATACGCGAATATCATCTTTCCGTAACCATATAGCCTCAAATCTGAACCTTTCTTCTACCCCCGATTAGTGTTTCTAGCAAACTATAAACTCACTAGGATCAGAGCATGGTCCGAAGATATAGCCAAAAGATGAAACAACGAATAGTTTCAGAATTTGTATAACCATTCCATGATAGCCACTGCTCGATCCAACCTCTCCTGTATTGTATTTGGAGCTTCTATGTTGATACACCACGTAAGTTTATCCCCCATGTATCTAAGATCATTGAGACCACAAGAATTCAAACATTCCCAGAATGCACTAATGAGATTCGGGTGTCGAGGAAGACCACCCTCTTTCTCGTCATTACTAAGTATCTCATTGAAATCACTAATGCATATCCAAGGTCGGCAGGAGGCCCGACTCAGCTTCTCTAGTAACTTCCAGGAGCTCATTTGATTGCCAGAAATAGGACTTCCATAGAACCTTGTAAACTGCCAAGAGTTTGGCTCATCATTCCCACTATAGCATCAATATGGTTCAACAATAAACTTTGTAAAGTGACCACCATCTCTGTAACCCGTAACAATGCCAGGCCACCCTCGAGGGTTAGGGACTCAACAAAAATACCATAAATACCGAATCGCCATTTTAATTGTTTAATTCTCCTTTTACGACACCTGAGCTCATTTGATTGCCAGAAATAGGACTTCCATAGAACCTTGTAAACTGCCAAGAGTTTGGCTCATCATTCCCACTATAGCATCAATATGGTTCAACAATAAACTTTGTAAAGTGACCACCATCTCTGTAACCCATAACAACGCCAGGCCACCCTCGCGGGTTAGGGACTCAACAAAAATACCATAAATACCGAATCGCCATTCTAATTGTTTAATTCTCCTTTTACGACACCTGGTTTTGGAGATAAACACTAGGGAGGGGTTATAGCGTCTAAATAGTTCACCCAAGCTTTAAACTGTGCAAGAGCCCCCTAACCCTTGACAATTCTAACTTAAAATAACCCCATTGACATGTGATATAATATTTCTCACTCAAAAAAACTCGTAAGAGACAACATCTCAAACAAATTTTTTAAGTTTCTCTAACTCACTTACATAGGATAATAAACAACAAAGAGCACGATGAACACTCATAGAAAATAACAAATAATTAAAAATATACATTACATACAACCTACAAAAATCATCTACACTATCCCCATCATTATACAACACTAGGTCTTTAAGATTCTCCACAATCCGTTTACATCTCACTTATCATAATCACCTCTAGATATCGTCTTAGTAGAGGACACTCAATTTTTAAGGACAAATCAACACTTTGTCCAATATGTTACAAATCTAAAACAAGAGAAAACTCAAAAGTTAAGAATGGAATTTGTATATTCCCACCAAACTTAAATACTAAGGAAGCATTATCCAATCTTCGTACAACACCAACCACTCTAACATATGTACCCGGCAGTTTTGGCATAACCATAAACACCTTAATTCGAGCTCTCGAAATTGCCTTACGATGCCTAGAGCTTATCTAGGATTCAATTCATTTGCTACCTTGTAAAACTGCACTTCATATCAACAAGTATAAATAACCTTATGACTGTAAACTTTCTCACATTACGAGCTTTTCCCTTTGCGACTATTTTTCGCTTCCCAAATGCTTTGCCCATTCTTTATATTCTTCATGGGAGCCAATCTTATGAATTGAAAAAGAAATCACAGTAAGCAACACTTCAGCAATGAACTTAAAATGTATGGTGAAGTATAAATTGGAAATTTTTATCAAAATTCAAAATTAAACATAATAATCCTCCCTATTAGATTTATTATTAGATTAAACTCCAATACCATTCTAAAAAAAACTCAAAACAGATGAGGGAGTCAGGTGCTTACTACTACTAACTTTTAAGTAATCTTAAACCCTTTACAGGAGGTCTACTTGCTTCCATCAAAGTATTCTCAAATATTTTATCAACTCGACCTATTAGCTTCCGCCAAAGATTGATCAATGTGAAAATCACTAAGACAATAAGGGGCAAAGAGTACTTTTTCTAAAGAGGGAGATAGACCTAATGAGGTTGTTGTCTCTAATGGTGCAAAATAATTGGAAGTTACACAAGGTCTTTGATAAAAATTAAGAGAACTATAATTTAAAAGAGATGAGAGACAGTTATGTATAGTGGTTGGGTCGATGCTTAATCCACTACCTCGATATATTTCATCCTAGGCTTTTGAACCTGTAAAAAGTATTTTATTAGTACTACGAATATAAGAAACTGAAACAATTAAGTTGGGACAATATAGAGTGTCTCAAACTACTCTCACTACTAAAGTACAATTGGTAGGAGCCTGGTACCAGCACAAAAATGGTTGCTCCTTAGCACACTGACCTCGTACACTTATTAGTTTCACAATACAAAAATGCCCATTCAAAGTCACGCAAAGGTGATCAAAGTGAATGAGATATTATGATTCATTATCCCATAGGATGCTTTTATAGTGTCCTTGTCTCTATCTTCTCAAGGCAAGTGATCTCCTCTCATGATCTTCAAGATTTCGCCATCTATGTATACAAGGCAATGATCTCTTTTTCTATTTATGTAAGAGAAGAAGTCATAAGACAATTTCTCTATTAAGGCAGTGGATCCTTTTGAGCAGCCTACTAAGTTAGCAAGATTGAGTATTATCCTACCAAGTAGAGCAAGATCAAATATAATCCTACCAAGTTAAGTATATGTAAACAAGATCAAACAGTGATTCTGCTATCGTCCCAAACAAGATCAAAATAATAAAGTGTGAGGGTTAATAGTCTTTCTTCTTGAACAGAAACAATAACGTCATATGGTTATTTCATATGATTAAATTTACTTTTTGAAGGGTATTTATGCCTTTTTGTTGCAATTAGGGAGTAAATTCTAAAAATATATTACTAGTAGTGATCTCAAACAAATATTTCCTAACACGTGGCTCAAACGAAGAATTAAAACTTGCGTTTGGGAGTCTTTCTTAAAAAGCCATTGATTGTTACACATGTTTAATAGATACTAGTGGGTAAAACATACTCAATGCATGTGCAGATTAAAACATGAGGTATAATTTAATCATATATGTATTAAAATTTAAATTTTTATTTGAATATATTTTTTAACTATTTTTAATTAGTATATTCATTGAATTTATGAAAGACAAAAAAAATTGATTAAATTATAGGATTGAATATATATATATATATATAAGCAAAGGGAGATTTATTATTAAATCTCCGTTAACTTTGGCACTTTAGCTTTACTCCCTAGTGGAGTTTGGGTTAGTATTAGGTAGCCATTTCAAAGCTAAAGTTAAAGTTCGCCCCTCAACCCCCTAAAAAGACTGAAATGGCCTTACTTTATGTATTTATTAATCTTTCTATTCTACCTAACCATTTTTCCTTGACAAATCTCTCTCTCACTTCTTAGGCATAGAGAAACGAAACAATACGATGGTAAACTTGATCACAATCAGCTCTATTGTGATTGGAAAATACGGAGTGTTTCGTCGATTTGTAGGGACTCTTCTAGATAAGTGTATTTCTCTCTTTATTTATTATTTGGCTTTTGGTGGGAGTTTTTATCAAATCAGAAGCTCTTCCTCTCATCCGTGATGAGCCAATCTTCTTATCCGATGAGGGTTTTCTTGGTGTTTTCTTGATTTTTGTTTTTTGCATTCTATTTACTCTATTGTGCTGGTTTGTGTTCTATTTTTTGTATTTGCGCTCAATTTTAATTGAATTTTTTGTGTTGCACGAAGTAACTGCAGTTTGGATGTGGGTTTTCTTGTAGTTGATTATTTTTCCTATTTTGTGTCATATCTAGTTGGGGTTTTTTTGGGTTTTTCTGTAAGTTCTTTTGTTGATTTTTTGTGGGTTATTCATTAAATTGTGTTTTGTGTTCGTCGGATATTTGTATTTAATCAAAATGAAGGGTTTTGAGTCGAATAATTAAGTTTTATGTTCATTATGTGTTTAGATTTACTTGCAATTTTGTAATGTGTTCGTTTGGTGTTAGCTATTGAGGATCATGGCTTTGTATTGGTGGTTGCATGAATTGTCAACGTGGATGCGTGGTCGTTGGACCCCAGAATATGATAAGTTGTTTATTGACCTTGTCCGTCGTTGGAGGGTGCTCGATATAATGAATTATATCGAGAAAGCTCCTTTAGAATTGAAGCATTATTATCAGGAGCGCTACATGTTTGCATGATTATATATGGAGAGACTTCATGTCAAAAATTAGAGATGTTTTCTATGTTGACATTTCTGGAGTTGAGGATAGAGTGTAGTTTCTACTTGTACTCAAATTTTTCATGGAAAACAATATTTTTGAGCAAATGAGCAGTCCATTCCAAGATAATAAGAAGGGTACAGGGTACCATAGCCTTCGTTACTCCCTCCTACATGGATTGAACATGATTAAAAAAAATACTCCTTTACCTTATTATCATGCATATCTAGAGTACACAATATAGATTGTGCAAATTTTGCAGCTTGACTAGGCTGGTTGGAGGCTACATATGTTAGTGAGCGACATAGGCTTGTTTGGGAGAAAGTCTTCAACGGGATAGTTTGCTTTTGGGATATGAAAATTTATTATCTATCACTTGCAACTTAAATAAAAAGATTTTGTGATGTAAATTCTTTGTTTAGAATGTTTTAAATGAAGATTGTAAAGTTGTAGTACAATGATATGTTTTTGGAGAATTTGATTGACTACTTGAAGTATATTATTGTAAAATTATAGAAGAACAATGTATTTTTGTAGAATTGGAATAACTACTTGAAGTATATTATTGTAAAGTTGCATAAGAACGATGTATTTTGCATAACAATGTTTGTTTCTAATTTTAAAAGATCTGAATATGCTGTGCATGTGGACCCAGGAGGAAGGAGAATGCATTATAAAGGCTATAAAAAATAGATTGTTCTATTTTATGAAGTATATTGTTTTGAACTTATTGTAAAAATTTCAATTTTTAGCAGAATTGTAATGAGTAAATAACATATAAATTTATCAAATTATAGAATAATTTCTAGTGTTTGCATATATGAAGTGTAACGTCCTAAACTTGGAGGATTTGAATTATTATGCCCAATTCAATCAATTAAGTCGGGGATTATACCCAATTTGATCAATTGAGATGAGGATTGTGCCTAATTTTATCAATTCATATGCGAATAATGCCTAATTTAATCAATTTAGTTAGATATTATGCCCAATTTCATAGTTTGAGTTGGGGATTATGTATAATTTCATCAATTGACTTGGGATTATATCCAATTTGATCAATTGACTTGGGGATTTGCCTAATTTTATCAATTGAGTTTGGAATTATAGTTGATTTGATCAATTAAGTTAAGGATTAAGCTCAATTTAAGTACGGTTAATTTGATCGATTGACTTGAGAGTTATGCCAAATTTGATCAATTGAGTTAAGGATTATGGTCAATTTGATCAATTAAGTTGGAGATTTTACTAATTTGATCAATTAAGTTTGGGATTATGACTAATTTGGTTAATTGAGTCAAGGATTATGACTAATTTCATCAATTGAGTTGGGATTATAGTCAATTTCATCAATTAAGTTGTGGATTATCCTATTTGATCAATTGAGTTATGGATTATGCCCAAATTTATCAATTGAATTATGAATTATGGTTAATTCGATCAATTGACTTAGGGATTATGACCAACTTCTTTAATTAACTTGGGGATTACACTTAATTTAATCAAGTAAGTTGGTGATTGCGGTTAATTTGATCAATTGGCTTGGGGATTATATATGACTAACAATATTAATTGAGTTTGAGATTATGATCAATTGATTTAGGGTTACATTCATTTTCATCAATTGAGTTGGAGGTTTTAGTGAATTTAGGACTCTTTTCAAAGCCGCACCAACATTAGTTGCTTATTGGCTCGGTGTGTAACGGCTTGGAGTAATGATATATATCTTATCATTTGAAATGTAACACTAGTGCATACTCATTTATGACAAACAAAAAAAATGTGAATTGTTTGAAATCAACCCCTATTTTGGGTACTAGGTCAAATTGTCAAAATTGCCCCTGTGCATGATGTGTGGGCCAAAGGGCTTATTATTATTATTATTATTATTATTTTTATTAGTTGTGGCAGCGGTGGTGGTGGTAATAGTAGTTTGTGTGTTTACTCCCACGCCCTTTTCTCCATTTTGCCTTGTGTAACATCTGTGTTTTCCATTTATTTTGCTGCCTGAATATTGCTAGTTTTAGGAGCATATAGGCAACTGCTATTGGTTTGTTGGTTCCTAATTATCTGGAAAATCCATACTTCATTAACTATTAGCTTCTATATCAAATTTTAAAAAGAAATATCATTAGTTTTTCCATTTATTTTTTCAAGCTTGTGCGATTGTCAACTAACAAATACAAACACATACAAAATTGATAACTTCACCACAAAAAAAACTTGATGCAATAAAAAAAATAGGTAAAGCAATACTCGTCACTTATCCGCTTCCTTTTGCACTTTCACTCCAATCGCCAAAAGTTGCGGAGACCAGCAATTATGAGCTCACGTAGAGCCACAACAGAACAACAATGACTCAGCTCAATAGAGATTTACGTAGTAAAGAAAGTTACAATTATTCAAGAATGGAGAGAAATTACACTCCTTGATGTGTGCCTCCAAGTGCTGCGAAGTTTGGTACTATGGCACAGTGGAGCCACAATTGAGTTGTAAATGAGCCTTAGTCCCCAATGTAAATGGGAAACACGAAAGCTCACAATGCAAGAATTACATAATTTTAGTGAGAACAAATTAGACTTTTTGCTTGGGAATGTAGCAAACATTGAGCAATCTCACCCCATATGTAGAGATTGCTAGTGGTAGAAATTACCCATTTTTGGATGGGCCTCACATAAATCACGGGCCTCTGAGTGGCTGTCTCTAGACACTATTTTTTCATTTCAAACAACCAACTGATGACTACTAACGGGCTATTGGTAGCCTATAACACTTTTTAAATGAGTTCTTGATCAATTGACTTGGAAATTATGATCAATTGAGTTGGGGATTATGCTTAATTTGATATGTGTTCTGCAATGTTCAAATTATGTGCTTCACATGTTCATCCCAATTATGTACAATTGACATGTGTTATTCAACTTTCGAATTATATAGTTCAATATGCCCATTCCAATTTCATCAGTTTAGTGGGGGATTATGCTCAATTTCATTAGTTGGGTTCGGGATTATTCCTTATTTGATCAATTGACTTGGGGATTATGCCTAGTTCTGCAAAATTGATATGTGTTCCGCAATTTTCGGATTATATGGTTCATATGCTCATATCAATTCTAAAACTTCCGACATTCTTCTACAATTTCATTTACACAGTAATATAGTTCAATTAAATAAAAACAAAAAATCTTGCCATAAAAAACATTATCCCAAAACACATAATTTCTTGCTACTCAACAAATAGAGCCTCCTAAACCAAAAGCCGTGTCATCAAAAACATTATTCCGAACACGCCCAATTTCTTGTTGTTGAACAAATGGAACCCCCTAAACCAAAAACAATTATCAAAAACATTATCCCAAACACGCCTAATTTCTTAGTGCTTGACAAATGGAACCCCTATACCAAAAACCATGTCATCATAAACATTATCTCAAATACGCTACTGAACAAATGGATAAAAACACACGATTCTACAATTTCGTTATAAAATACTTCATATTCTTTTTTATATTTTGCACACCGTGAACTTTATACTACAACTTTCAATTCGACATATATACTCATCCATATACTTAAATTATATGTAAAAATTTCGCAATTTCACTATAGGATTCTGCAAATGTAGTTAAATATTCATCCACATTAACAAAAACTAATTTTGACAAAATATATGCTTCATGAACATATTTTTTACCACCTATAAAAAATTACCATCACTAGTAGGATGAAAATGATCGCACAAAAACCCCAGAAATATGAACATAGATTAGTTTTGGCTGGTGGGTTCAATGTTGTGATGTGGAATTTGAGCTACACCACCTACGGGACAACTCACCTCACCGGAGCTCGCGTCATCATTTTTTGTTCGCTTGAAAAAGCTCTACTCATTACGATATGGAGAAGTGGCCAAAACTCCACTTGGTTTCCAAGTGGAGGATTAGTGCGCTTGTAGTACAGTTGGTCGTAGCTTGGCTTCCCCTTAGCCCCCCCACACAATATCACAATTCTTGGATTCGAATAGTAATTGCACTTGGGGTTGGGACTAAACCTACATTCTAGATATGGTTCTTCTGGTTTCCCTTGGAACTCGATCCACGCGAAGATGGGGCCATGGGCTAGATAAGAACAGATCAAAAATCAACAAAAAAAAATCAAAATTGAAAGTAAAAACATACATCATATTTACAAAAAGCAAAACAACTTTGATAATGGTGAGAGAAGACGGAGGATTATGGAAGACAATTTTCGCTTCTTTTTTCTTGCCGGAACAATATAACTCCAACGTAATAGATTTGGGGGAGAAGAAGGCGAAAATGGTAGGAAAAAAGAAACATGTATTAGGCTGGTAAACCTATGGAGAAGAACTGATGTGTGGATTGTAATGTGTTTTGCCACTTTAGGGTATTCTTGTCTTTTAATAGTTTTTGGGGAGTTAAATCTAAGTCAAACTAGAATGGGTAATTAAAACTATAAGTTTTTTTTGGAATGGGGGGCAAACTCTAAGTTTAAGTTGTAGGAGGAGTTTATCTCTAATTATCCGTAAAATAAAAGATAGGATTATAAGAGAGATAAAAAAAGAAGAGAGTGAAGGAAAATAATAGTATATGTTGAATATAAGAAAGAGAAAATGATAAAGAGATAAGAGATAGAAAAGGGCAAAAAAAATACCAAATCTAAGATATTAGGAGTGTTGATACTTTATAAAAATATATAGATTTTTCAGAAAGGATAAATAATATTATATACACAACCCTCAAATTTTAGCATATTCAAATTAGAGACTAAGGAAAAAAAAAAAGAAAGAAGTTAAGAAAATGATATTTTTGTCTTTAGAAAATACATGCATGTATAACTTTATTATTTTCCAACCAAAAATCACAAGAATTTGATTATAAGGGCAACATATAATATATATTTTCTTATCAGAAAAAAATCATATAATTAAAATATTAATTTGAGTGACAGTAAAATTGAGAATTGAACGTTAGATTGATTTTATATAAAAAAAATCGATAAACTATTTATTGTTTTGCCCAAAAAGAAAAAAAAAAGAAGAAATCAAGAAAATTAGTTAATTCCTTCGTTAGATAACTTAGATTCCATTGACAGACACAACTGCAACTCAAACTCAGTGGAGACTACGAAATTGCAATACTGAGAGAGGGAGCGAGAGATGATAGGAGTTGGGAAAGTAAAGCAATACGCAAATGTGCTCGACAGACCCCTCAGCAAAGGAAAACAAGAGGTACTGGCATAAAATTTTCAGATCTTCAGTTCCCTTTTTCGTTTATTTTACTCGTCAGTCTAAAATTACGGACCTTGCTTTTCATTTTTTTTTTTCTGAAATTGGGATAAAGGGTCTCCGATCGAAGTTTATGCGGGTGAAAATTCATGGGCCCAGTTCAGATTTTCAATCCTTTTTATGTTGGGGGAGCTGAATTAAGGGTTTTATGTTGAAATTGAAATGGGTTTTGTATCATTTCATGGGATCACACCAACTTGTGGGTTGCATTGGAATTATTAGTTTTGCTGGAAAGAAAAAGTTTTATAAATTATGTGGTGGTGATGATGAAATTGACTGGAGAGTTTGTTGCAGGTCAGTTTGAGTGCATTTGCATTCTTGTTTTCCGAGCTTGTTCAATACAATCAGACACAAGTGGACAACATAGCGGAGTTGGAGAGAAGGTGACTGCTGATCAATCAGTTTCAAGTACTCTGGATTGTGTTATTAGTACATGATTTAAATTTGAGTGGATTGAATTAATAGGAAAAATGCTATTGAGTATGATGTATAGAGATTTAGGCGATGGAACATCTAACTTTAATGTTTTGAGAAGAGCACATGTGAGCAGAGGTTGGGAAATTTGGAGTGATTTTGTGTCTATAGCTTTATCAGTTATGCAGCCTGTGCTGGAATTTTTGCTAAAGATTTAGATGAAAACTGAAAAGTTAGATATGAGTTTATTTGAAGTTTAGCATTCACGGAATACTTGACGAGCTTCTTAAATGTGGATCAGGTTAGAGGATGCTGGCTATGCTGTTGGAGCCAGGGTTCTGGAACTTCTTTGTCACAGGGAGAAGGTGAGGAACTTCATGGTAGCATGCACATATGAAGTTTTCATATCTACCTTTCAAGAACATAGGGCCAATATCGTGTATTTTCTGCAGTACAATGCCATTGTGGCCGACAACACTTGACAACACCGATGTATATGTCTATTGACTTTGATAAATGTCAAACAATTCTCTTAGAGAAGAGTATCTGTAACTAGAGCAGTTTCAAGTGCTTTTTCAAATAAATACAAATGAAAAATATCATTTAGGATGCATTTTGATTTGTCAAGAAGAGATGGAGCCACATGGTGGTCTGGAGCGGGCGACCGCACCCCTATATATATTTCCACCCCCTCCATCGAATTATTGGCTCCTTCCCTGTTCCCAAATATATGTCAGTATTTTGCAACATGTGGATCCTAAGGAATAGACTACTGCAGTTGCTATATTTTATGCTTGAATGGTTTGATCTAGTTGTTTCCTCAAGTACTTTAATTTGTTCCTTTATCCACGTGGAAACCTTATTTGGAATTTGAGCTAAAAGTTGTCTATGTTTTTACACAGAAGTGTTTTAGAATTTACCTTTAAAGTCAGAATGTGATAATATATACATGGTGGGCCAACACGTAACATGTTGCTTTCAATACAGAATGAAGAAGATTTTCCTATTCCATGTGTCTTGTGCGCGACCCTTTACTTTTTTTGTGTGCATTACTATCTGTAATTTAGGTTTTTTATTGAGCATTAAAGCTACCACTTAAAATCTTCATATTAAAATGCTGAAACATGTTTCAACGTAGTTCTGATTTGTAAATAGAAGTGATATTCAGTTTTCTGTCTGATGTTTCCTAATAGTAGATCGGATCAATGGAATATATAAATACATCTACTATTGTGATCTTCTTTGATGCTCCAGGGTAACAGAAGGGAGACTCGACTGTTGGGTATTTTATCCTTTATACACAGCACGGTGTGGAAGGTCTTGTTCGGAAAGGTTGGCATACTATTCTTATTGTGCTCCTGTTTCTTATTCTCCGGTTTCATTGTTGTCTAAGAGTTAACAGACAGTTGAGGAAGAAATCTTATCCCTTCATTTTCTTGTAACATATAATAAATAGATGAGAAATGGAACTTATTCTACATAAAAATGTTGACTCCTAGTGATTTTGTTTCTATAATATAAATCAAGTTCAAATATTCTGTCTCCTCTCATTTCTCTGCGTTCGAAAAGGCTTTAAGGTTGTCTTCTGCTTTCTCGTGATGTAACAGATTATCGAGATATTATATGGTTTAGTGAGAAGCTTATACCTATGAGGGATCCCTCTGGTCATGTTGAAGTTTCAACAAAGGAAAATGTTGATTCTGAATAGATTATATTAATTAGCATTTAGGAATTTGGTGCTTAGATCTTGCAAGCTTAGAAGGTTATATCTGTTAGCTAAATTACTCTGATAATTTTATGATCATTTGACTAAAATTTATAGGCTATTGCACATGGAATGTTACTTTCCTCTTGTAGTATAAATTTATCTCGCTAGTAATGTACTCCTGCTACAGTATGACTGGATTCATGTTTACAGCCCAGTTGAGAATAAAAACTTTATGTGTTATCTTTCTGAAAATATATCATTTGCTATATTTTAGCCTTCAATTCTTGAGTTATATAAAATTTTAAACCTAACTGTGCATATTCTTGCATCAAGCCATCATTTCTCTTCCTTTTACTTCCTGAATGAGGCATCAGTTTTGATGATGGGATATGTTTCTATTCTACCTTCTCTCCTCCTATTTCAGTGGCCATTCTATGTTAAGTTGATTTTCTGGGGTACTAAAATGATGTCATATTAGTGGGCAGCGTTTAACATATTATGGTCATTGGCATGAACCTTTCACTAGAAAAATGCATGGTGCAACTTTCTGATTGTGATGCAGCTTTTCTTGATGGAGGCCGGCAGACTTAATTTGTAAAGACTTAATTTCTGCATTGGCATGCAGATGTTTTTGATTCTAGTGATCAAATTTGTAAAGATTAAAGAACAAACTCACAGTTACTTTTGGTTTTGACCTCAGGTGGCTGACTCTCTTGAAAAAGGCACTGAGCATGAAGACGAGTACATGATTAGCGAGAAGGAACTTCTCGTCAACAGGTAATAAATACCTTTATGTTTATGTTTGTGGCATGCTAGAATATTTCTCTTTTCTCCAGCTCATTTGGTAAGTTTTGTACACTGTAGATTTATCTCAATACCCAAAGATATGGGCGCCTTCAACTGTGGAGCATTTGTTGCTGGAATTGTGAGGGTACGTATATACTGCATGACCAGAGCCTTTTATAGTGATAGTTCTGTTGGTGGAAGCTCTAATAATTTAATCCTTTTTTTCCCATTTTGAAGGGAGTCTTGGATAATGCAGGTTTTCCGGCTGTGGTAACAGCTCATTTTGTACCTGTGGATGGACAACAAAGACCAAGGACGACCATTTTGATTAAGTTTGCTGAAGAGGTATTTCCTAAATAAACTAATCAAAAATACTTTTTCTGGGTAATGTATCATTTTTAATTGCTTGCATGTAATGGTAATATGAACATCAATGAGTTGTGATGTGAATGAAAGATTACCAATAAGATGTCCTTTAAGGTAGGAAATGAAGTAAGCCCAAAGGTTTGCTATGTGCCGAATTTGTACTTGCCTGCTTACCTACTGTTTTGTATGTATTTCATTTATTTATATTTACACTATAATATTAGATTATAATCTGGAAATTTGAGAACCTAGAGTTACTGTTTATTGTGTAATTGATGAAAATATAAGTGTAAATACAAATTAAATACAGTACCATAATCATATATCAAAACTATTAGAAAGATTAAAATAGTATTAAAAGTAGAATCTTTGGGTCGAAAAAGGGGAAATGCTGATTGGGTTGCTATTTTTCATTGTTGCGGATTTTTAGTTCATGACTATGTAGCAAAAAAAGATAGAACCCCAATTAGATTTTTGTTTTAGACGCTATAGGAAACTGGCATGTTCATTTTATTCTGCAATCTAGTTTTCTATAGATTTCTATGTTGAAAAAGCTAACTAAGAGGGTTTCTTGCTTTATGCTTCCTTGTAGGTGCTGCAACGAGAAGCGAGATTAGGTTGACACTGACGGTTGATTTCAGAATCAATTTTCCGAAACCTACACCCATACTGGATAACGAAACCTGCTTCTTTAACGTATTTGCCGGCCTGAGGCAATTGGCTTGTAAGTCCAAGATTTGACAATATTTTGTCCCTCATAATATGTTTATGTGATTGTTTATGAATCTGTTGAGTTGGTGGGGGATTTATATGGCAGAGATGTTATGTTTGGCCTGGAAATCCAAATGCAGCATTCATTAGACTGTAATATAGTACCTGTTTGTTCATCATTTGGTGTGGAAATCTCTTTAAATTGTCGGATTTTTGGATAAACATTTTGTGTTACATGTTCTGGTTGCTGTTACTTGTCTTCTGAAGGAGCTATACCTAAAGGGTGCATTTTCTTTGTTCTTTTAATAATTCTTTCTTTCTTTAAGAGGATCTTTGCTCTGGTGCTATATGGTAATAAAGTTAATTCACATATGATTAATGATATAATGATTTCTTCTTCTTCTTTTTTTTTTTTTTGTTTTTTTTTTGGGTGGCCACTGCATTGGTTTTCTAACTCTAAATTGTAATGCTGATGAGCCTTTATTCAGACTAGTGGTATTGGCACACTCTACATGTCTATGGGTAAACAATCTCTTTGTATGAATGTATTTTTTCAGTTTTTACGTTTAAATGAAAATATTAGGGAGAGGAGAGAGGAGAGAGACTTTAAGCCTCAAAAGTAGTTATTTTAGAGCTCTGGTGCAGTGTATATAATACACACACACATACGTAGTAGGTCTCACATTCAATAGCTACAATCAGGATGATTTTTGCTGGAGTTCTGGCTATGGTGTGGATAATTATCTACGTCGGTACAAATCATTGATAGTATTTAGTTGTATATATATATATATATGTATATATATGAATGTTGTTGCTATTAGGTAAATCACTATATACACACACGCACACATATATCATAGCAAAATAAATCTTATCCCTGGATCATGAATAGTGGGCTACATAAACTACTTGAAGAAGCTACAGGACCATCACGGACAAGGCAAACCATCTCAGTTGTGCAAAATATTTGGAAGAACACCAAGAGTAGCAAATTTACACCACCTTTTCAAGATCTAGCAAACAAAACTCCAAATAGGGAATGAGATATAATGAAAGGACAAACCTAGTTTAAATTTGACATAAGAAATGAAGCTTTAATGAACTGCAAAGAAATGTCCATGGTTTTATGTTTGATTGTTGAAGCGGCAGGGAATGAGCGACCAGTATAGCCATGCTCGCTTGAGCGTGGCCGTAGGAGTTCCCCGTTGTTGCAGAATGGCCGGGTTGAGCCTTAGTAGGCAAGACCGTCCGCATCTCATGTGACTCGAGACCTAAGGAATTTATCACCAAGTTTCAACCTAACTATTTGGATTCTATGCATTACAAAAAAACGAGTAAATTTATAATAACATAACAAGTGATAATGAAAAAAAATGTTATTAATTATATACAGTTAATGATAATAAATTTATGTTGTTATAAAGCATAGTTTGCACATTGTCAATATTGACGACATAGTGTAAACATAGTACAAAATTGACAATTAGTAACATACTTATTGTGACAATTTAGTGACACTGAAGTCTTGTCACGGAGTTCTAATGGCAATTTTTGTTGCTACCAAGTTGTTACTATAGGTGTGTCACTAATTATAAATGGCTGACAACTCAAATATTAATTTTTATCACTATTGAGTAATATTGTGATAAAATAAAAATTGTTGTCACCAAAAAATCTTAATTAGTGACAAAATAGAAGGTATTCTCACTTAAAATCATTGATGATAACTTTTATATTGACACTTTTAGATAATATCAATAATATTATTTTTTCTTGTAGTGATGGGCATATTTACTTCAATTAATGAAGTTGGATATGAGGACTCATCCTTCCTGCACCTTTGTATATTTCAAAATTTATAAGCTCTTTATTTATATAACTCAAGGTCCAATACAAACTTGTATATATGTCAGTTTAGCCATCTCACATATGAGTTGAGGTAACTAGAGTCTAATAAAAGATTGAGATAACTTAATTAACACCTAACAAAAAATCGAGATAACAACACACATTAGGTGGCCAATTCTCGATTTTCATCCTATAATTTTATATATTTTGGATTTTAATCCTTTCGTCTACCTCACTTTCGTGAAGCAAAGATATAATACATAACATACAACCCCAAATCTCAAGGGAGATAGATGTAATTCGCCCTTTATAAAATCCGGTAAATTTTAATTCTAATTTCATTGGAGTTTACCTTTTCCAGCGGGTGATTGCAATCTAGAAACAATATTTAAACTAATGCTTTTTTGACTTTTATGTTTACAAAATAGGCTTGTTTTGTAAGGGGTTTCTTATCTACTGCTATTCGTAAATCAAGGCACCGCTTTTGAGCTTCTTCTCACTATTCCACAACAGTACCAAATTTTGATATATAACATTTTATCCATATAAAGGGTTAATTTCAATTTTGATCCCTGATTTTTACCCTCAAGTCAATTTTGGTCCTTCACGTTCCGACATTTCCAATTTTGGTCCATAACGTTACATTTCGTTACCCAATGTCGTCCCTCCGTTAGTTTTTCTGTTAAAAACCCTAATTTTATTTGCAATTTGCCCCCTTAAAAATAAAAAAATATCAAAATACCCCCCAAATTTTAAAAAAAGAGCTAAAAACCCCCTTTAAAATAAAAAAACCCCCTCAACCATTCAACCACACTCAATTTATTCTTTGACATTGTTTAGTTCAATATTTTAATATATCGAAAAAAATAATAAAATAAATTATTTTCATAGCCTATAACTACTTAAATTTATTTTCATAGTTTGAAACGGTAATTAAATTTTTTTCAATATACAGATAAATTTATGAAATAAATTAATCTTTAATCTTTTAAACTTTTCAATTTAAATTTTCATAGCCTATATCTACTTTTGATATTTCACTTTCAATTTTTTTTTTCAAATAAATCGAACAAATGGACAAAATTGTAAAATAAATATATATATTTTTAATTCATAATTGTAAAATAATCCGGGTTCGAGTCCTATTGCTTATAAAATTTATTTTGTTGTGCCTAAATATTTCAAATGGGGTTTTTAGCTCTTTTTTAAAAATTTGGGGGGCATTTTGATATTTTTTATTTTTAAGGGGGCAAATTGCAAATAAAATTAGGATTTTTAACGGAAAAACTAACGGAGGGACTACATTGGGTAATGAAATGTAACGTTAGGGACCAAAATTAGAAATGTCGGAACGTGAAGGACTAAAATTGACTTGGGGGTAAACGTGATGGACCAAAATTGAAATTAATCCCCATATAAATTTATATATTACAGCCACAAATAATTTAAATAAGTGACGAACAAGCATAAAATATAATCTTATGTAAACATTTACATATCTTAAACATGTTTACAATATTTGAACACAATCTTTATATAGGAATAGACTTTTGGATCATGCCTCTAATGAGGCTTTGATACCAAAGCTACGGAGCCTGTGCCTAATTAGCGGAATTAAGTAAAATTTAAACAACTTAAAAGAAAATAATACAATACTTTTTATGTTCTTTTTAGGGTTAATTGCAATTTTGGTCCTATAAGTATGCCTTTGTCTAATTTTGATCCCATTCGATTCAAATTTCTCAATTTTGGTCCCATATGTTTCAATTTTCTCAATTTTGGTCCCATATATTTTAAATTTTCGCAATTTTGGGACATGCTGAAATTCCGTCTAATCTTTAACGGCCAAGCACGCGCGCCTCACGTGGCCGTTAAATCCCATACATTTCAAATTTTTGCAAAGTCCCAAAATTGCAAAATTTTGAAACGTATGGGACCAAAATTGAGAAAATTGAAACAAAGAGGACCAAAATTGGACGGAATTTTGATCCCACGTGAGGTGCGCGTGCCTTCGCCATTAAAGATTAGACGGAATTTCAGAAAAGTCCCAAAATTGTAAAAATTTGAAACATATGGGACTAAAATTGAGAACATTGAAAAGAATGTGACCAAAATTGAAAACATTGAAAAGAATGACACCAAAATTAGACAAAGACATACCTATGGGACCAAAATTGCAATTAACCCTTCTTTTTACAAAGATAGAAATATTATAAAAGAATTGAAAACGAGAGACTTGGTTATTCTTAAGAGAGTGCAAATATAATTAAGAGTTATTTTTTCTTCAATGCCCTCTTTTTCTATGGAGGAGCTCCTTTTATAGGCCGACTCCGAACGAACGACAATGCTCCCCTTCAATTCATTTGAATAAGAGATAAGGGGATAGATTACAGTGGAACCCATAGTGGAGCCTATTAGTGCTTCTGCAGGTTCCTTTAACCAGGAAATCTAATTCATTTTTTTAGCTTTCTTTTTTGAATAGGTCACCTTGCTTCTATAGTTTTTTTTTCTTACATCATATTTTCAATATTATGTCTTGTATGGGAATTCAAATTGTACTAATAATCACTACCATTCGTATCTTCGTAGGATAGTTCAAGTTCATAATGGCTCAAGTATCCATCAAAATTTCATTTACCACTTTAGGATGATACCTGAAAAGTGGTTATATCAAACAAGAATATTTCAACATTTTTAGGATTTTCTTTAGATGAGGTAAACAATGTGGTCTTTATAACTTTGTTCCATCTATAACAAATCTTATTTTTCGAATGATTTCTTTGCCAAGATTATCTTCAAATTCTCTTTGAATGCTTACAAATATAAACTAATCTAACATAAGACCAAATAAGAATTTCGGTCTTTGCTTCTTCAGGATATGTTTCATCTTCATATTCATTTTGAAATTTGTACTTTTTCAATGTCCATACCTAATATGGTTGGAAAAACTTTTCTTTTTCTTTTCATCCAACATAATTTAAAATTTTGAATGTCAGAGGTGTTCTTTTATATGCTTTAGGAACTCCATAAATAATATGTTTGATCATGGCAGGGAACTCCAATATTTCATAGGATTCATTGGATTAAATGTGATATGACTAACTAATCCCTACTTAATGACTTCAAGTGAAAAGGGGTATAGTTGCAGATCATAATTGATTCCTTTAATATCATATTTTTGAAAATGTGTTAATACAACATTTCAAGAATTGGTTTAATTCTTGGTTCGTGGATTTTTCCATTAATTGTTTTAAAGACTTCTTTAGGCAATTTTTCTTTAGCTTCCGCAAAGAGTGCAATCATTTCTAACTTGCTTAAATGAGGATTATGTACCTCAATTTTTAAAGTTTCCATTAGTGTCCTAGTTTAGGAAACACGTGTTGATTCATGAGTTTCAATTTCAAGATTCATGTTTAGAACTATGCTTTTTATATATTGTTGTAGGAGCTAAATTCTGTCACAAGATTTTTCTAGTTCTTGTGTTAATTCTATCATCTCTTCTAAAATTAGCCTTTTTCTCATTATATGGGTTTTCCATTCTTTGTTCAGAGGCTCATAAAATTCTCTAGGGATTCCAAGATTATAAAAGTCTTTTGACTCTTCAATTTTTTGAGGATTTGGATTATTAACAACATTTGCATAATTGTAAGCGGTAAACAAAGACTAGTTGTTAGGATGTACCAATGTTGATGGTTTGGAGGATACCAAAATTGATTAGTTGGCATTATGCTTGTTGCTTTTGTAGGTACAGAGTTTCTTGCTTCTTTTGGATTAGAGACAATAAGTATTTTTTCCTGATTCTGTGAGAATTCAAAAGAATACATTAGATTAATATCCATTGGGGTTTCTGTGTCTACTAAGATAATATGCAAGAACATTTTTATCAAAGTTAATATGAAAAACTTCAAAAGAAAACCGAGAGATACGAACAACTCAAAAGAAAATCGAGAAATATAATTTGACCATCTTACTCTTCTAGAATTATCCTCAACCTTCTTCTTTTTTCTTTTTTTATAAAATCTCAGACAACCTTATTATCAGTTCTAATTTAGAACTTGATTGGTGCTAAATATAACCGAAATCTTTTAATGCCATTTTCTATGCCTAAAAGTTCTTTTTTCAAATATAATATAATTCAACTCATTTGGTTTAAATTTACAATAATTATATCCACAATGAATTTTTCTGAACACTTTTGTTCTTTGCCCATTTGTAATAAATCATCTTCTTTTTGAAGATCCTTTTGAGATATATTTATAGCTTTGAACACTACTCCCCAAAACATATCTGAAACATCTGTTTCTAAAATTAATAAATCTGTAACTTTTAAGAAATAGACTTTCAAATTTGGTTTGAAAAAACTTTTTTATTTCTTGCCATTGTTTTGTATCTGTTTCAAACCAATCAATTCCATTATTGCTATCTTTGTGATTATTCCAAACATTTTTTAATTGTCCTAAAAATGGTTTTTCCCATTTAGAAAGATTTTTAACAAATTGTTTGCCATAATTAAGCAAATTTAAAAGACATTGTAATTCTTTCAATATTTCTAGTTTTTTGGGGAACTCTTTGATTTTAGTATGAGGCCGAGGAACTATTCCTATAGAACTTAGGATTATTCCTAAATAATCTATTTTATTTTTTTTGTAATTCTATTTTATTGAGACTTAAAATTATCCCATTACGTTGTTTTTTTTTTTTTTTTTGGCAAATAATTTCTAGATGCCGCTTATGTTCTTTGAAGTGTTTTTGAGAAAATAAGAACATCGTCAATATAAGGTAGACAAAAATCTTTAAGGTTTTCAAAGATTCCGTCCATCCATCTTTGGAATATTTGTGGAGTATTACATATTCCAAATGGTAACACAATGCATAGGTAATGACCATAAGGAGCCTGGAAATCAATCAATGATTTAGATTCTTTTGTTAATTTTATTTGCCAAAATCCTAAATCACAATCAAATTTACTAAACACTTTGGCTACTTTAATTTGGTTAACTAGAAAATCTTTCCTAGGGATGAAATAACTAACAAATTCTAGATTTTGATTTAAATCTTATAGTTTATTACCATTCTTGCTTTACCTCTTTTTACGTCACTGTGTTTCATTGCTAAAAATGTTAGACTAGAATGAAGACTAGCTTCTAGTTTCTTCTGTTAATCATTTGTCTAGTAACTCTTTTATCAATTTTTGAAACTTATCTATATCTTGTTTAGTATAGATCATAGGCTTAACCATAACAATTTTTTCACTATCTTTCAGTTTTTAAACCACAATACTTGGGAGATTTTTCCTATAGTAATAATGGGTTTTTGGAAAAGTTAAAATTTAATGTTTTATAAATCCAATATAATTTTTCTAAGTCAATTATTTCCATTGGTTCTATGTCACCATGCATTTGAGGAAAACATAATAGTGTTTGATGAAATTCCCATGCAAATATACATTTACCAAACAAATAATAAGTGATGAGAAAAAGTGTCATATCCCAGAGAGACTTGTTTAATTAAATTACTAAGAATCGAATTTTAATCCCCTAGTTTTATCCTAATTATAAATTAAGAGAATTAATGAAAGGTACTTAACTACAAAAATTAAAAGCAACTGAAAGGAAGAAAGTAAATATGCTAGGATTAAATTCAATGAATAAATGGCGAGGACTACAATTTCCCCTAATATGATCCTCTATATATTTTTCTCCCTATTTTGGTCAATATACGAGCTATTTCCATACCTTAGAGAATGTATGTAATTGTAGGTTTCTTTTGAGTTGCCTTGATTCTATTATTATGAATTACTATCCTATATGTATATGACTAGCAAATTCACAAAGTATTAAGATTCGCTCTATGGGGTATGCATAGGTTATAAATAGATGTCTATCTCACAAGCAAATCAAATTAAATGCACACGCACAATAATTGAACATGACTATCCAATTTATGTCCGGTCCTAATTTTCCTCTATCAATCGAGGCTTAACTAGAGGTCCTAATATGGAATTGTTGGTCAAACAATTGAAAAAGACAAATCAAATTGAATAATCAAAAGAAATCTCGCAAACAATCATAACTAGAGAGAATTAGACATAAATTCACATAATAAGTTCCATTGTAATCCTAACGAGAAGTTTAGTTACACATAGTAAAATAAAAAGTCATAATAACAATAAGATTCATTGATACCAAGCGAACTAAGAACGAAAAAGAGAAGAGAAAACTTGATGTCGAATTGTGGCGTTGTTCCTTGATCTTCAATCTTCTTGTTTTGCTGATCTTCTTGGGAGAAAACTAAAACTAGATTTAAGATATCAAAACTCCATAGAAGAAAATGTCTAAACCTAATAATACTAATCCTCCCTTATTGTGCAGGTCTGAGAAGGATTTAAAAGATGCAACTCTTAAACAGTGTTTAGGGGGACAACATTACTTAACTTTGAGTACTTTTATTAGTTACTAATATATATTTGATAATTATGCTTTGTAGGGTAATGTAGGATGATGTCAAATTTGTTGGAATGATTGATTGTATTACAATGTTGTATTTGCATGATACTATTACTATTTGTTTAGTTTGTTAGTATTTTGTAGTTAAAAATGTGCAAGTTGGGGGTTCAATTGTAGATGGATTGGTTTGTTTGATGTTTGGTATGGTTGGTGCAGGTTTTCAGATTAGTTTGTTTAGTGTTTGGTTTAGTTGGTGCATGTTTTGGAGTGCAGGAAAATTGAATGAGTATTAGAGTTGCTGTCAAAAAATAACGATGGAAATTTCCGTTGCTAAATCCACTGGAACATATGGAAATTCTTGTATATGATGTCATGTAGGTTCGGTGATAATAAGATTTGTGTTGATGACATGACAACTATTATAAAGAAGTCATTTGGTGGCGTATAAAAATCTTGGAAGAAAGTTCCTCAATCTAATAGGGATATGAGGTTTAAAGAGTTTGAGATAATCACATACATTAATTTATGTATAATACTTTTATGTAAAAATATTTAATTTTATTCTCACACAATTTAATGAACTTTTATAGAAAAAAAAAATTGATTGGGAAGAAGATGATCAAGTTGAGATTAGGACAATTTTTGTTTTCGTAGGGCTTTGCTATTAAAAAATAAATTATATTGGGCACGTAATAAAAACAAAAGGCCTAGTTGAATTAGAGATTATTATTGGTAAGGTTTGCTACAGCAATGGGCTGCAAAGGGCTACAAGAAGAATTGCACTCAAGCCAAGCATAACAAAATATCCGACTATGACTGACAGGACTTCCCAACCCACTTGGGTGGTTCCATTACCCACCTTACGCATATGGATAGAATGGTAATAGGAACCCCCCGACCTCAACTGACCCATACTCGGCTGCGAGCTAATCTCTAACGACTCCAAAAGGATTCGAACCCTCAACCTTGTGGATGTTTCAATGAAGTGCAACCACTATGCCAATTGCAATTTTCTTGTTGGTTTGGTTATTTTATTATTCTTATTTATTTGTTACCTTAATTTATTAATTTTAGTTTTATTTATTAATTAATTATGTATTGATTAAATAAATTCAAATAATTATAAGTTTTGTTAGTTAAAACACGTACTATACCCATATAGTACCCGTACATATGAAAAATTAAAAAATACTTTTATTTTTAATACATATTCTGAACTCAACGGATAATATTTGTACTTTTAATATAACATTTTTAATACGTGATGAAAAAATACTTCATTTTATGAAAATTTATTATATTCATTTTTAAATTTATAATATATAAAAAATATTTATTGGTGTAATATATCAAAATTTATTATAATTATTAATTGAATATCGTATAAAAAAATAAAATTGTAATACTTCATAAAAATATTAATTATTATATAAATAATTATATATAATTTATGTGATTATTATAAATTAAATAATTTAATTATTAGGTTTTTAAATAATTTTTTTGTTATATAAAGTACATAAAAAAATAATTTATGTGAACATAATATTCAAATAATTTGTATTTTTACTCTCGAATATTTTAATAAATCGTATAATAGCTATTTGCGTATTATTGAGCCAATTTCTTACCTTAACTTTTGAAAAATATTTAAAATATGTACACGTACATATTGAAAGTCCAATATTATTTGTTCAGTATTTAACTAACTAAGATTATAGGTGATAGATGATCATTATTATGAGCGGCTATATATATATATATATTAAATTATGAGAACAAAATTTATTAAATTGTGTACTTTTAACACTACTAAAAAAAACGAATTTGGCCACGGATTTGGCAAAAATCTGTGGCCCAAATCTGTGGCTAAAAGTGGCGTGGCTAACGTTAGCCACGGCCTTTACTCAGCCACGGATTAGCCACGGTCAGGCCGTGGCCAATTTGGCCATAGAATTCTGGAAAATATAAGCTCGTGGCTAATAGCCACGGATTTGCCACGGCCAGGCCATGGCTAATCCGTGGCTAATGGCCACGACCAGACCGTGGCTAATTTGAAAAAAATAAAAATAAAAAATAAAAACGTGGAGAGAGACCCCACCCACCCCCGAACCAAGCCCACCCTCCAAAGAGCCATATAGATAATTTAAACATTTTTGCACTCCATGGGGTTTGAACCATGGACCTCATGGTTGCAATTGTGGCATCAAAGCCACTAAGTCAGTTGACATCTTTTGTTGTGAAACGATATGTCTTATTTAACATATATCTATGTTATATTTTAAATTTAAATTATCTAAATAAATTATCTATTTTTATAATTTATTAGTTTTACTAATTTTTGATTTATTAACCAATTTTTATTTTTTATTTCAAATATTTCAAATACTAATTTTATTTTTCTATTGAGTAAAATGAATAATAATCCTAAATCAATTTAAATATACAAATCAAATATTTGAATTTATTTTGTTGAATTAGTTATTTAAATTATTTTTTGACAAGCTATATCAAATGATTTTTGATCACTAGTTAAATCAAACTCGCTTTACTCTTTTTGTTCATATATGTATTTAAGTATAGCTCTATCTTTATATTGTGGGATAACTTTCATAATTTAATGAAATCATTTATGTTGAATCTACTTTATTACATGAATATACATCAAATTTAAATATTTTAAATTAAGTATATAATTAACAAAATAATTTGAAACACATAGTTCTATAGCATAAATCCACATTATGAAAAGTATTCCTTTTTTTTTTCACTAATCTTTGGCTTTTCTTTTTTTGTTTTTGAAAAGTATTTAGTGATTGAACAAGTAATTTATTAATTATAAAAAACATTTAATAAATTAATAGGAAAAACAAAAATTATTAGAAAATTTTATTTAGATAATTTATATTAAGAATTTCGCATAATTTATATTAGTTAAGTACAACAAAAATTAATTCTTCAACAAAAAATTAAAGTGGTCCAGTGGTTTGATACTTTAATTTCAACCAAGAGATTAAGAGCTCGAACAACATCAGATTCAAAAAATAAAATAAAAATTATTCTATGGCTAACAACTAGCTATGGTCATAAATACATCTAATCCGTGGCTAAAAATTGGCGGCAAATTTCGCGCCAATTTTAGCCACCAAAAATAGCCACGGCCAATCTGTGACTAAGTTTTTTTCTTTTTTCTTTTTTTAAACTCGTGTCTAATTCATGGCTATTAGCTGTTTTTCTAGTAGTGTTAAATTTATTTTTTTATTTTTTTAATCACTATAAAAATACTTGAAAATGTCAAAATTACAAACAAAATTGTATTTGGGGTTTCTTTTGATTCATTTTACTGTTTTGGGATATCATGAAAAATATTCATTAGATATTTTTTGAGAAATTCTTTTACAACATTCATTCATTTAATTTTTTTAGGAAATTAGGAAAAATATTAATTAGATATTTTGTAAGGAATTTTTTTTATAACATCATGTTGTTAACTTGTTAGGAAAAAAAAATTCTTTTTTGTGACGAAAATTATATTTCCTCACATTAGTCATAGTTATTGTGAGAAAACTTCAATTTGTTTTAAAAAACACAATTTAATGTGACGAAATTATAATTTGTCACATTATGGTATGTTTATGTGACAAAATCAAGTCTCCTCACAAATATTTTGTCACAAAAAATACATTTTTTTGTAGTGACATATGGACTGACGCCTAGGCCATATGCTATCTGAGGTACCTCTTGTTGCACCTTCATCAACTAAATCGAGCAAATTAATAGGTCAAAAATATTGTGACTTCAAAGACGACGATGATGACAGTGATACATGATGCTTAACTACTATCTTGTTATTTTTATTAGTAAGATATGTATGGATTTATGTAGAAGGTTTGAACTTGTTGGTAATGTTTTCGTGGGTGAAGATTGAGACTTTGATGATGATTTGTAGATGAAGACTTGAATTTGTTCATGATGATATGCATGGAATCATGTAGAAAATTGTGAAATATAATGTTTATTGGTGATGTTTTGCGGATATTGACGTGTGTTGGTGGTGATTTGTGGTTATTGATATATATTTTTGTAGTTTTTGGGATATTGAATTACATGTTTTAAAAAAAAATTGAAATTGCAAAATTAAAATAGGGAATGCCCATAATCTTTCAAATTTGTGACCAAAATTCGGTCACAAATGTTTTTGGTCTAAAAAATTGCAATCAAAAATCGGTCACAAAATTGTTTGATTATAACACTATAATTTGTCGGTCACAAAATAGTTAGAAACTTGTGACCGATATTTCGGTTACAAATTTCTTTATTTTGTGACGAAACTTTCGGTCACAATTTTCTATTTTTGCGAGCAACTATTCAATCATAAATTTCTTTCTTGTGACCAAATCAAGTCTTGGCTATGGGCAAGGCACTAGGGACTCTTTATGTGTTAGATGAAGATTCCTTTCCCTTCGAACTCAATAAATGTAACATGTCTTCACATGCTCCTGGCTTTAGTCCAGTTGTTGGTAATTTATATAGTCCTAATTCTTGTACTTCACAGGTTCTAATCCTACAGATATTGATGCCATCAAGTCTTTTTGGATGATAAGTTTACTATCAAAGATCATTTGGGGTTTGCTAAATACCTCTTAGCTGTGGAGATTGCTAAATCATCCTTACGTACACTCATCTCTCAAAGAAAATATGTCCTAGACATCTTGCATGGTGCTGAAATGGATTCTGCAATGCCTACTTCCACTACTCCTTTACCAAAGGGGCATCAGTCTGCCATTATATCAGCCCTCCTTACTGTAATCCTAAACAATTCCGTAGGCTTGTGGGGTGCTTGCTTTATCTCAATCTCACCAAGCCGGATTTTAGTTTTGCAGTCCATTATTTGAGTCAGTTTGTGACTAGCCCTACAGCAGCCACTCATATCCTTCGTTACTTAAAAGGCACCACCTCTGCTAGTCTCTTCTTTCATCCCAATACCAGCCTTCAATTGACTACCTATTGCGATGCTGATTGGGCCACCTGCCCCCTCACTCGAAAGTCTTATCACTGGAGGAGTTGCCTTATCTCTTGGAAGTCTAAAGAGCAATCCAAAGCTTCAAAGTCTTCATGTGAAGCTGAATACCGCAGACTTGCCACCACTGTTTATGAGCTCCAATGGATCACATTTTTGTTGGCAGATTTCTAAGTTCCTGTTTCCTTGCATATTCCATTGAAATGTGATAACAACGCCGCTATACACATCACTGAAAATCCCGTATTCCACGACTATTAACCAAAGTGCTTGCTAGTCTCATTTTCTTACATATATATATATATATATATATAGATAGATACTTCATACTTCTCACCTCACTTATAGACGGTGGACGTCTATCTAATTTTACACTGGAGATTAATTAATCATCTAAACTACTGCAAGAATATTCTTACAATAGATATTTTGGGAGGTTCGAATGTTGTCTGAAATTCGAACTTTGTTATTGGCCTAGATGATTGCATAAATAAACAACTATCAATAATCTCAGCTTTGATTGTTGAATTAGGAACTGATCATCAAACAACGTCCAATCATGTTTTTACTGTAACATTTTTTGACCAATTACATCTACCAATCGTCAAAGTTGATTAAATTGTTGCTTGAAATGATTTTATTTTTAAAAAAGGGAAAAAATAAACCGTGCCTACGTTTTCAAGCAATTGTTTCTTCGTACTTCCTAGTGTGAGCTATATTTATAAATTAAATGAAAAAAAAACGGCGAAACCACATCTTTTGGGGTGTTGCTTATTTTTCAAAATAGAAATCTCAAAAGCTTTAATTTGCTCAATTTGATTTAATTAATTTCTTATCAAATATAGTAGAAACTTTTATTTATATATATATATATATATTTTGTCGTTTCCTTCCTGTTTTCCAGTACACTGTCTATATTAAATTATTTTGGGTTGCCGATTAGTACATGACAATAAGAAGTAATATTCAATAATATAGTTGTAGAAGAAAGAAAGGAGCACCAGCTCTTGTAGCTTAGTTGGTTAGAGCACCCGTTTAGTAAGCGGGAGGTCTTGAGTTCGACTCTCCACAAGAGCAAATATGGCATTTTATGTTTTTACCTCGTCCTTTTCCGACTGGCACATTGTGGCTGCTGCACTCAACCTTTTTTTCTCCTGAATTCTTTTTTCTCTTTCCTATTCTTAATGCTTTTGCCAATTTTAATGTAAATATTGAGCATAAAAATGAAAATAGAAAATAAAATTATACATATAGTTTAGAATATAAATGTTCCTTTTTTTCTATTTTCTTTATCAAAAAAAAA
Organism: Petrea volubilis; assembly: GCA_026212405.1. Taxonomy (NCBI): domain Eukaryota; kingdom Viridiplantae; phylum Streptophyta; class Magnoliopsida; order Lamiales; family Verbenaceae; genus Petrea; species Petrea volubilis. The sequence continues at coordinate 25,142,343 of CM047870.1, forward strand.
AATGTCCTTGTTTTCTCGTCAAGAAAATATAAATGTATAACTATATAGTTTTTCTTCTGAGTTTCAATTTCCAATTATTTTATAGTAGAAATTTTCAGATTCAGTTGAATAAGGCAAATCGATATTGATGATATATCCAAATTTGAGAAAATATATTCAAAGTTCATAGTTGGCAATACAAAATTTATTGAAGTTGCGCATATTAACATACGAATCATGTTTGGCTGAATAAATGCGAAGGCTCTTATTCAATTAGGGGTTTTTCTTCCATAGACCGGGTATTTACACTATGTGATCCAGATTCAGCCTCGTATTATGTATTAAATTTTTTATAAAATATATACAACACGTGGTTTAATCTGAACCGTATAGTGCATGAGTGGAACCCATATATCCAGTCCATATAAGAATTTTCCATTCAAATTATACGTCGACTATGTGATTACTAATTTTTCTTTTAACATCTTA